>CM068495.1:14195000-14572157 GCA_034769265.1 Remorina albescens
GCAGTTTTCCTTTCCGTCTCTGCATAATGAGCCGGCCCAGCTGCTGCTGCAGCGATAAGCCATTACATGACAAAGCGAAGCCAAATGGTGAATACAGTAAATAGAAATGTATCAAATTAAATAACAGCAGAAAAAAAAAAAACAACAACAACAGCAACAACAACAAAAAAAACTGATTAGCAAAATCAAAGCAGATGATGGATTTCTTTAACCGTTCTGTCGTATTACACACATCGGACTCACAGCATGTGCACACCACAAGCCCAGGTCGTACAAAAATGGACTCCACAAACGAACGCACAACCACACAACCACACCTTCTGCCGTCTCTTCTCCTTGCGTTTGTCCTCGGTGGCCTGCAGCATCTTCTCCTTCCACAGGTTGAAGAAGTAAGAGGGGTCGGTGTAGAACTTCAGCGCGTCCTTCTTGTCGTCCCTGACAGTCGGAGAAAAATAACACCACATTTTTACTTCTATATTTATCTGATTAAAAGAGATAAATTAAAAAAAAGGATGAGCTGGTGATAAAAAGATGGGATTTGAGTTGATGCGATGGGTGAGAGGGCGGGCAAGATGGAGAGAAAATGGCGCCCGGGAGCTTAACAGCAGATGTAACAAAATGCCCGGACTAGTTTATTCAATAGCTATTGAACCCAGATAATTAGCAGGCTAATCTTTGAGTCAACACAAAGATTATACTAATTTAATCACCACAGGGATTTTGCTGGGATCCAGACAACAGAGAATGAATTAGAATACGACCAACAACTGTGGTTTGTCGTTATTTATGTAGAAACAACATGAGTTTTATTGAAGAGGACTTGTTTAATTTTTATTTTGGGAAAGCTGGGACACCTTTTTTCTTCATATTCTGGGATGAATAGGTAATAAATGGCTACAATAGTGGTAAAATTAAGTTGTCACACATTTAACCAGCATAAAATAACAAAGTTTAAAGTTAATGACGCTGAATGTTTAATGAGCTTGATGACATCCTAAAAATATGAAAATCTTTATTTTTGAAAATAACTGAAAGCATTATTTTCTACTACTTTACTTTGTCTTGTCTTGTCTTTACTTTGTGTTTCCCGTTAAAGCTTGGACTGAGGTGACTGATGATTTTGGACCATTTATTTTTTCGGCTTTAAAAAGCTTACTGAGGCGTCTCCATTTCCAACCAATGTTTGTATTCTCTTATTTTGTATTCAACTATAATGAATGTGAGTTAAATTAAATCACTACAGGTGATTTGTACCACAGTTATATTTTCTAATTGGCTGATAGAGCACAGAGCACTGATTAACTTCAATAAAACCAATCGGATGCATTGATGACAGTAATGTGGGTTGAACTGCTGACCTATAGGGGCTGAGGATGTTGAGCGGCGGAGGTTTATCGCAGCGATGGTACATCTCCACCACCGGGTTGGGGACGGAGGTCCTCGACACCACCTGCTGGTCCTGGATGGTGCTGCTCTTGAAGGCCTTCCTCATGTTGATGTCCTGCAGGGAGACTAGAAGCAGAAAGCGGGAGGAAGATTTGGATCGGTCCTTCAAATTGACAAAAATCATTCGCTGTACGTCCTTAATGGTGTTTGACAACGTAATCCCCCCAAAAAACAGCTGTTTTAACTCTTGAAGTGTCGGATTAGCAGCTAAACCCTGAACGCAGCACGGCGCCATCCTCTGCCCTCTGGTGTCAGCTTTGCAAATTTTGAGCTCAGGAATAAAGCAGAGGGAGAGGGAGCATCCTTTATTGGTGCTGTTAGTGGTAATAAAACACCAAAGCATCCTGGGACACGGCAGCTGAGCCAGCAAATTTAGCTCCCATCATAATGAAACGGCCAGACGGAAGACAATTAAATAAAAACAGCAGTGCTGCCAGCTCTGATTTGGATGTTTCTCTAATAAAGTTTGGATAATGGACATGAGAGGAATATTTCATTTCATTTTGGAGCAAAAATACAGTTTAAATTGGATTTTCTTCCTATTTTCAGAGCATGGGTAGAAAAATATATGAAACCCTTTTCTCTTTTTAATTCCTCATTTGCCCCCAGTGCAACACAAGCAAATTTAATGATTAATTATGTCCTGAAGACTTAATTTACCTCCCACTCCCGCCTGCCCTCGACATCCAAAACAAATAAAACAGCATGTGTTGTTTGCTGCCGAAGTAGAAGCCATTAAACACAGTTTAGACCGCTCGCACACCCTCGATGTCGCTGTGGTTTGTGTGGCGGGGATCCTGTGATTTATGGGTTTTATGGATTGTGTTGAAAAGCATTCTGGGAGTGCGGTGAAAAAGGGCTGGGAGGGAGAGGCTGAAGTACAGCAGATGAAACGCAACGAGGCAAAGTGTGAAATTAAGACAGAAACGCTTCTTTACTAAATAATTATAGGGGAACAAACGTCGGGATGTTTCCGAGAGCAAAATGTATTCTTTTATTTTACATTAAGTTCTGTTTTTAAATGTGCACAAAAAATATATCACAGAAAATAAAAACATGGCTTCATGTGCTCGTAAATCCCCAAGATAGCGGCGTCTACAGCTGTGCACAGACATAACGCTAACACAGGAGACAGCTTACATACTGTGTACACACACACACACACACACACACACACACACACACACACACACACACACACACACAGGGTGATAATAGGACAGCAGGGACAGATTAGTCTTGGAGCTTGTTGCATCAGTTTAACAAGCATTTCACACATACACACAGTCTCACACACACTGCAGCTGTAAAGGAGTGTGTTGCAGATATAATATTGCAGTTGTGTTTCTGTGTGTGCACATGCATGTGGGCTGTTGGTGTTCATCAAGTCTCTTTGTGTGTTTGTGGCACGTAGGGTTGTATGATAATGTGATTTGTACACATATTACAGGAATGTGTGTGTGTTAGAGACAGAAGGAGAGAGTGAGACACAGAGGAAATACTACATGTATGTGTGTCAATCCCTTAACCCCAGAGGAGATTTAACACAGCTGCAATGCTATCCAGGATCTACCAGATGGCTACACACACACACACACACAAACACACAAACACACAAACACACACAGACACACACAGACACACAAACACACAGTGTGATATACATCCAGAACAGAAACTTCCTTGAGTGTCCTCCTGCCTGCGTTGTGTAGGTGTGTGTTAGCATCACTGTGTGTGTGTGTGTGTGTGTGTACATTATCATTAGCATCAACAAGTTCAAAGAGAAAGACAGAGTTAGACTGAATGTCTGTCTGCAAAGAATTATTCCTCAAATACTTTGGATGAGTGATTGGCTGTTTGATCTGTGTGTGTGTGTGTGTGTGTGTGTGTGTGTGTGTGTGTGTGTGTGTGTGTGTGTGTGTGTCTGTGCTGCTTGTGCAGTCACTGCACACTCCTGCCTGCTCGGTGTTTGATCATTCCCTCCGAAGCTTCTCTCCCTACGGCCAAATGAATAATCCACAAAACTAGCAGCTAATGCAACTTTCATTCAGAAATCTTCAAAGAGACATCAATCTCTCTCTCTCTCTCTCTCTCTCTCTCTCTCTCAAACACACTTTTTAAGAACACACGCCACTTTTCTCACTGCACACACACTCACCCACTCTATCTCCACCAGCTCCTTGTGTTCAGTCTCTAATCCGTCTCACCATCCAACGTTAACGTTCATCTTCGTCGCTGCACATTTTCCATTCACACAAATATGTTGACGTCCTTTAATGACCAGATTAATGTCAGAAATTAAAGTGGCTCGACTTTCTCCTAATCAACAGTTTAACGTCTGGAGGGATCTGCAGCATCTTATTAGTAAATACAAGTATATTTATGAAGCTGATGAAAATGTTTTCAAATGCTCCAAATGCAAGCACCCCCCCACCCGGAGGTCCTTGGACTGTAGTTTGAGAGCATTTCTTTCTGCTGATTCAGGTGAGATCAATTTATAATAACCGATATGATATAATATTTCCTTCCATCCTAAAGCGTTCACGTTGTCAGTCATCCTTTAAGTTTTGCAGAAATATGATTGAAGTGAGACGGAAAAGGTGGGATGAGGAAGACATGGAGGACAAACGAAAGGAAGAGGAGGAATGGAGACGTAGAGGGGAAGAGAGAGGAGGTTGGAGATGAAAGAGCTGGAGCAGAGGAGGAGGAGGAGGAGGAGGAGGATGAGACAAAGGACTGCTGAGCTTTTCCTTTTCATCCTCATCTACGCTGCTGTCTGATGCTGCCTGAGCACAGCATGCTGCAGAATGACTAGGCAGGATCAGGGACAGAGAGGGGGGAGAGGGGGGAGGGGGGGGGGAGAAAGAAAGAGAAAGAGAGAGAGACATAATGAAGCAGAGAAACAAAAAGAAGAAGAAGAAAAAAAAAAAGAGTTGTGTGTTTTATTTCCCTCCGTCGGTGATAAACGCTGAGTCAAAGGTTCACTCATAAATAAGCACCTGATCAGACCGTCTGATAAAGATCACAAAGATCACACTGACGCACACAGACACACACAGACACACACCTTCCTCCACGGTGGAGTCCAGCTGGGTGACTTTCACAGCTAGCTGGTCGACTCTCTCCTGCAGGCTGCTCATCCTCAGGTAGAAACTGTTGGCTTCATTAAACAGCTCTCCGAAGATGTCCTCTGCATGTCGACCTGCATGGACACACACATGGACACACACATGAACACATACACACACACACAAACGGATAAGTCTGATATTGTCACTTCCATGCTGGGACAGTTAACAGGACACATTCACACGTTCACATCGAGCAGCTGAGCTCAGGAAGATTTTAATCACACGAACACAGTTGCGCTAAAATTGTGTGTTGTTGTCGTTTTTTTTTAACAGTACAAACCGTGCGTGGAACAGATATATGGAGAACATTTCCTACCTCAACAATTACAGTCAGTATTCATCATTCTGTTCATAGATGACACGTCTTTTAGACACTCAAAGAACAATTAGATCAATTTAAAGTGAATCTTTTCATTTCAGAAGCCGACAGGAGCCTCACGTGGACATCACTGCGTGAAAAACTGTTGAAATTTGATTATCAAAACAGCTGCTGGCCACCTCTTTTAAAAAGATATTTTAAAATCAAGCTTCACTTCAGCTTCCTGTTTAAATTGTCTTCCTGCAATCCAGTCAGTGTGTGAAAAAACAAAACAACAACATTAAAATATTATTTCCACATCGCCAAGATCTCTGTTTGCAGGGATGTGAGTCAAACAGCAGAATAACAACTTTCACTTGGAAATAACACTGATATTTCTCTCCTGGGGAGGTCAAAGAGGGTTTTATGTGGGCTGCACAGATTCTTATGACTTTTACTCTTCTCAGTGTGTCACAGCCCGAATAAAATAAAGAAAGAAAAAGAAAAAGAACTGAGGAGACATGTTCCTCCTCTGACTGTCCCAGCAGGACAGCCCTCCCCCCCTGCTGTGCACCTGTCGGACTGAATACTGTAATAAAATCTATTTATCAGAAAACCCGAGTGCAGCCTTTTCCACACCAAATGAAACACACATAAACACCTGCCGCACACCCTCGACACTTCTGCGTCACTCTTCCTGTCGTCCCTCTCGGCCCACAGCGTGACAGATGGAGCAGAGGCGGAGCGCTCACTCATTCGCACTGAGCTGTCGCCCGATTCAATCTGGCCTCGGACTGTAAATCAATCTTTTTCTGATCTCCTTCTTCGAACGCATTCGGCAACACATTTGTGTGTTATTGGGTCCATAACCACATTTTTTTTTCTCCTCCCTAAGCACCCAGACAGCTTCACTTAGTACCGATGAGCAAGCGGCTGCTGATATCCATCTAATCAGCTTGTGCAGACACAGCTGTGTTCACAGCAGACGCACAAACACACTGTGAGTGATGCCTCTGCAGGAGCATCACTCTGAATTCGTTAAAACACAAAAAGGGAGACGCGTTCAGACATCCAGACCTCGTTGCGAATTTTAATTTTCTCTCTCTCATGAGTTTCTGTGGAGTGAGTTATAACAACCATCCTCCAGAGTCTCAGTTGTAAATGTGGATTTTTGCGTGCTAAATTAAGACTGAACGTTTTAAATTTGAATGATCATCAACAGCAGCTGACACTTTTTAGCATTTAGCACCACTCTGTGGAACCGTTGCCTCACTGTCACTAACAGGATGCATAAAAATTGATCTGCAAACAAGCTGAAACTAAAAACTTCCAATGCAGCGGCTCATTACAGGACGTGTGTGCACTAAAAAAGTTATTTGAAGGAGGAAAATAAGATATAATAATATGAACAAGATAACTGTTGCAATCTTTTGTGAAATGCTTCAAATAAAAGTTGATTTTGCAGCATTGCTGTGATGGCTTACTTTATTTTCTACCTTCAAAGTTTGGTAGCTTCAATGCAATACAAAAAAAAATAAAAATTTGCTGGTCTGCAGTTGAATTTGACAGCAAAAAAAAAAATGTATTCGCCGTCATTCACAACAAGCCAAACACCTCCCTCCACAAAACCCCCCAGGACGGGATATTAAGCGAACAGCTGGAGTGTACATGTGGCACACTCACTCAGGCTGCCTAGCTGTTTGATGATGGCCGCCAGGGTGCTGTTGGTGACACACTCCAGCTCGCTGGTCACCCCGTCCGGCAGCGCCCCGCGGCACAGGTGCCTGGGCTCGATGTTCCTCTTCACCAACGGCATGCTGGTCTACGCCTGAGGAAACAAGAGGGGGAGGGGGGGGGGGGGGGTGATTAGTTTATGAGGAGGATCAGAAATCCATCAGAGCTACCTGCGACATGGTGAGTTCTGCTGTGCACATTCTGACATCCGTTCACACTCTGTGGCTCATTACTTAAAGTCCCTGCTAGAAAATAAGTACATTAGCAACGGTAGAGCTCCGAGCTGATGGGTACGAGACAAAGCTGAGGGGGGGAAGGGGAAAAAAAAAACAACAACAACAAACAAACAACAAACAAACAGGCTGGTGGTGGTCAGCTGCGAGTCCTGGTGTGGATGGCAGTGTCGTGCCCACCGCGGGGCGCAGTCGCTCATCAATGAGGATGGGATGAGCCAAGAGCCAAATGAGCCGGAAAGAAGTTTCCAAATGGTGCTAACGAGCCGCATCTGTAGCCGAAGAGACCACAAGGGACAGAAAAAGAGAGAGAGATTTCAAAGTGAAAGCGTTTATAAGCTGGTCAGTGGAGGAAGGAGAGCTCCATACAGATCCATCTGCCATATCAGGTGAAGTATAACAAACGACTCCATCCATCTCCATTATTAAAACTTAATGTATTACATCTTGTAAAAAACATGGCCAAAGATGCAACAGCCCTACAAATGTCACTGCAGTGTACCATTTTTGATGAAAGGGCGAGTTTTAAAAAAGTTTTTGTTTTGTATTGATCAGTGTCAGATTTTTAGTATGAAAGTTTACACCAAACCAGAGTTTTCAGTTGAACTATGAAACTTTTAGATCAAATTGTACAACTTTTGAGCCAAGTTGTGTATGTTTGTATGTTGGGATTTTAAAATGTTAAATGTTTGGTTTAAAATTTTTAAGCATTTGTGTCATTTTTTTTCGTAGGAAGAAGCAGGTGCGGTAAAATAGAGACAAAGAGGACAATATTAGAAAATCAAACAACAGAGGATAAAAGTAAATTTAACATTTTCTGTAACTGTCGCCGTTCATTCCTGAAGTTTGAAGCAAATCGTCGTGACACACAAAGAGAAGGCACGCAGGGAGGAATTGGATAAAAGTGAGCGAGAGCTGCCGAAACACGTGAGAGGAAGCTGCTCTCAGTTTGGAGTCGACTCTCTATGTGGGACACATTTGTTATTTTTGGGCCATGATTTTGTGTGAGTGTGTGCGTGTGTCTGTCTAACGTATGTGTGTGTGTTGCCAGGTCAGTGCTCTGGAAACGTACCATTCTCACACTCTCTCCCACACTTCTAATATAATCACTGGCACAGCTAATATTTCCGGGATGAGAGAAATGAAGCCGAGACAAAAGGAGGTAAACAAAAACACAAAAACTCAGCTCCCCGCCACAATGTGTCTGTGCGTGTGTGTGTGTGTGTGCGATTGTGTCTAAACACAGTCTTAATGATAAAAGATGCCTTCTACCTGACTGCCACGCCAATCTGAATCTTTACACACACACACACACCAATTGTGTGAGTGTTTGTGTAATTTGTTTGTCCAGACTGAACCACACATGCCCACTTCAATAAAAAGTGAGTCGTCCGTCCTCTTACGTCCCTCTCTCCCGCTCCTCCTCCCTCTAACAGCTCCTGACATCCAATTACACAAACCACCTCAGATTGTGTCCTAAGATTGCGATCCAGCTTCCGTGTGTGTATCTCAACGTGAGTGTGTGTGTGTGTGTGAGTGAAAATTCGCCCCCCCCATCCTCCAGCTGCTGTAAATAATCTAACAACACAACTGTTTAATAATACATACACACTCCTCATCCACCGTCTCTGCCTCAATAGCTGCTTTTCATTTCTCATTTGTCTCATCCTCCTCCTCCATCTCATCTCTTCCTCCCTCTCCTCCTCCTCCTTCTCCTCCTCCCTCTCCTCCTCCTCCTCCTCCCTCCCTTCCTCCTCCTCCTCCTCCTCCTCCTCCCTCTCTTCCTCCTCCTCCATCTCCCTCTCCTCCTCCTCTTTGCTCTCTTGCCACTGCTCCCGTTCTAGACCTTCTCTCCATATCTGCTCAGTTTCATTAATAAATCAGTGAGGGAGAAGATCTCATCCTCAGACTCCCCCAGCACCCACCCATCGCCGTGCGGGTATTCCCCATCTCTGCACGGATCTGAGTGTGTGCGTCATGTCGGTAAGTGTGTGCTCAGTGAACGATAACACTGGGGATTGTGTGTCTGTGTGTGTGAGTGAGTGTGCGGGAGAGGCTGGTGAGCAGTCCGGGTTTACAAAGTAATGTGGAGCCTCCCTGTTTTCAGACACACACTTTGCAGAAACATAGACAGAGACACGCACACACACACACACACACGCTGACTGCATTTTGACCCAAAGGCACTTAGTCTTTTCACACAGACTCATTGAGGTCAGCCGCAGGGTAAAGTCACGTCAGTCTGGTGTGCTACACCTCCAGACAAAGGAATAAAAAACACCTTCATTTCAAGAACTGGCCCTTAAAACATAAAAACCCAGATCCTGATCCTGATCCTGGTCCTGATCCTGGTCCTGGTTAGTCCTGTGTCTGGATACATCTACTACATTATGCTCAGAGGAGTCAGTGAAATGCTCCTTATTTAGTCCCACGTTCTCTCAGAAGACTAATCCCTGCTCTTGACTTGGCATAATTTATCTCCTGCATCGTTCCCTTCACACTCTAATATGGCTGTTAAACTTGGACTGTATGGACGTGGATATATTTAAGGTTTTTGCTGCTCTTAAAAAAAAAAGCCATATGATTCGTGACACTGCACTTGGTTTTAATTAGACGCTTCTTCAAAAGTATATTTATAAAATTTGTATTCTCTGATCCTTTTCAGTTTTTGATGTTAGTTATGATAAACATAAAATCCTTTTTTAAAATAAATAGAGTTGACGTGTTTCAGGACTATTTGGAATGGATTCACGCTATCTAAGGCACCTGACGACTTTTTGAGGACACTAAGGGAAGGGAAATTAACAAGAAATGAAGAAGATGAAGTGGAAGAAGTGTGTCGTGGAGCCATGGGAACGTTGTCATGGCAACGCACAGAGGAATCAGCTCCGCCGCTCAAAAGTGGAACTCGGCGTGACTCCGAAAATAGTATGAAAGAGACGGAGAGGAGAGAGGATGGAGAGAGTGAGAAGGAGGAGACCTCGGGGGGGTTGTCCGAGTCTGACACCTGTATTTATACAACGGAGAGAGAAAAAGCAACACAGGAAGTTCGTCTAACACTTCAGATCAAACATTCATGTCAGAATGAAATAAGTAAATAAATAAAATAATTCACAGCTAAAGCTAAAGAGGTTTTACACATCAGAAGAAGTCAGTTATTCTTTTAGTCGACTTTTCATCGGTGCCTACATCCTACTTCTTATTTCGCAAATGAATTTAGATAAATGCTGCATTTAGTCATGTCAGCTTATTATCAGGATGTAGCTTTTCTTAACATTTTATTTTACTACGCACAAAGATCCATCACGTTGTCAAACATTTTGAAGTGGGATTAAAATGGTGCGCTGATCTTGGGCCTTGATACTGATGACTCGCAGTGACGGAGCGATGGGAAGCTGACACCCTGACAAAACTGAAGTTCACCTTTTGATACATTTCTCTCTCTAAGACAGCTCCTCATTCCTCCTTCCTCCTCTTCCTCATGCTTTGGTGGCTCTGGGTATAATTACAGTTGTAATCAGATAAGACTTGATCCTCCTGATCCAAAGCTGACTGCAGCCTGTTTGTGGGGAGGTGCTGGGACATTGGACCAAACACCCACCCCCCCAATTCAGCTGCTGCACCCAAACATCTCCCCGGGGAGCTCACCAGAACACTATCTGGTCTCAAACACGAGTCTGAAATGCAGTGACCTACTTCTGTATTACGTTTAACGCATTCTGGAGCTCGAATAAAGCAGAAAGTGAATCATTTCTGACATTTCAGGTGAATTGTTTGATATATATGGTGTTTGTAGGAGACGGTATTAATTACCAAACTCATCGTTCCTGCAGGCGTTCGGGTTAATGCTATTACTGCACCATCTGCTCGGCCATATACTTAAGCACACACACACACACACACACACACACACACACACACACACACACACACACACACACACCTCTCCTGCTGTGCGACACTGAGCTTCGTCTCAGTCTGTTCTGAGAAAGGTTAGTACCCCGCCCTCAACCCCATCACAGTCATCCCTCCTCTGCTCCATAGGAGGCACCGGGGTAATCACAGCTAATTATCACTCTCCAGTAACTAACAGAAATGACAAGCCCTGATTCTTTATGATGATATAATTAGATGATATACCACGTGAGGGACAGAGTTGTATTCCCACTAACGCGACGGCTCGCTGCTTCTGTACACTTAATGCAAATTGGCATGAAGACTAATATAGCTGACATAGATGCTGCACAGTCACTGACTGGCAGTGTGTGGACAGTAAACCTGAAAGCAAAGATCATATCGACACTTTAGCGCCAGTGCTAAATGCTGTGCTATCCTATTTGGACTTTTTAGGAGTCACCCAAAGAAATGATGTACCGATCGTTTCTATTCTATTCCATATTCAGATTGCACATCCCTTCAAGAAGATTAGTAAGAATTATAACTTCTTAAATTCACGATATTCAATTTTTTGGATATTCTCCATTTTGCATTTCCAATCATATCACCAGTGCACATGATTTCACAGTGAACGAAGTGAGTTGCTGAGAGACGTGCTTAATTTGACACTTTTAAGCTTTTATGCAAAAACAATAGCTGAATTTGCAGCGAGCTTCACAGCACACACAGCAGAATCCTCTATTAAGGCTCTATTGTACTGCTGCCTTTATTTCATTTACATGAGCAATGACCTAATAACACATAATTATACGTTTGTGCTTGCAGCTTCGCTCTGAGCGTCCATAAGCTTTGATACTTCGCTCACACAGCTCTGCTGAGTGCTAATTAGCGCACAGCACTGTGCTATCAGAGCATTAGAGACAGTTCACAGGGATGTATGGATATTCGTCACTTATGTGACCTTTTCTCCGAAAAGGAAATGTGTTCAATAAAAGTCTAAAGGTGTCGAATTTCTTTGACTTCTTCGCTTTTCGTTGTTTATTTCAAACGTCTGCGTAGCTTTTAGTTCAATAAAAGTATATTCACACCTTTGCTGTATAAAACATTAACTAAAGCAGCTGGAATTGTAAGACTGAACTTTTAGGGCATTTTTGCTCATTTTAATGACAACTTGGATCTTTAGTTTATCAGGTTCCATTCAACACATCCCACATTACAGCTCAAAGATAACTGGGAAAGTAGCTAGTTAGCACGTTTATGGCTGCTAGCATTCTAGTGTCATATGAAATCTTTAAAGATGAATAAACATAATTTCAAGTGCAGCTTAAATTCCCACAATCAACAACCAGTATTTAAAAAAATACTACAAATCAGTTTTCAAAAAGACAGAATAGTTTATCTAATATCTAAAGATAATAATTTGAAATTATTTTGATTTCAAAAATAGTGTGCAGTAGTCTGAAACATTTTTTTTTCCTCATAGACAATCAGTTGGGTGCGTTTTTACAAAACCAGAAATACCAGGATATTTTAAAAGCCACAAGAAAATATTTAAATTCTCAAATTGTTTTTTTTTTTTTTGTTTTTTTTTAACACTTCTCTGGCACCAAAGTTAATACCAAGCAGGTTGAAATCCGTGTAAAGTAACAGGCAGCACTGTAAAGCCTGACAGACAGTCAGTGAAAACACAGCTATGAAAACAGGAAAGTGAGCCAACACAGCGACAAAGAGCTAATGTTTTAGTCTGAGTCAGGATTACTCTGGTTTTGCTCTGCAGGCCCGGGAAGCTCTCTACTTGGGCCTGCGCCAAATGTCAGCTTGCAAACCCCCCCCCAATAAAAACCAACAAGAAAGGCGTCAGCGAATGGGAGCAGAACAAAGCTGTGCTGTTTGGGAATCGAACATTTCCAAAACGGCAGCCGTGTTGCGTTTGATGTCGCAGGAAAACGGATGGCTTTGTTTAATGTTGCTGGAGCCGCACCGAGGAGGATTCCAGTTTACAGCTTCATTTTAACCGCCACCCCCCCAAAAAAAGGCAAAACGGAGACGCCCCCCCCCGCCTCCTTTCTCCTCCTCTTCCTCCGTCCTAAACTCCCAGAATCCTTCATGCCCACTCCTTGCTCCTGCGTCTCACCCTTTGATGTCTGTATTTGTTGATGCTCTTGGGTGAGGAGCCATTGTACAAAATGATCATAATTACACTCCCCCTCCCTCCCTCCCTCCCTCCCCACCTTTCTTGCTAATCCTCCCTAAAAACAAATTATGCAGAAACAGAGTGAGCCTCTTCTCTCCTCTCTTCTTGGAGAAGCTTCAGTTGGCTGTACGGAGTTGTTGTCATGGTTTCCTTGAAAGTATTTTAATTTTTTTTTGGCCGGATAATGAAGTGATCAGAGCCAGACTGAGAAGATCTCACATTAATTCATTGTCTGTAAGGGTTGTGTGTGTGTGCCTACAGTACCAGTGAATACAGATGAAGTGTTATGAAACAGCCACTTGAAGGGAAAGTGAATAAAACATGTGAGACAAAAAGAGCCAAAAGCACAATGACACACACACGCACACACACAATAACACTCTATATCTCGATCCTGACACAGAAACAATGTTTGCGATTCATTAGTGCCATTTATTTTTATCTGCTGACCCCCTCATACCAAATTCTGCCTTAAAAACAGAATAAAAAATACACAAACACACAAAAAAAGACCACTAATGTTTATCAATTACTCAGGTCAGGCCTTGTTCAGGGTTACACTGACATTGAACACTGTGACTGAGCCACTTCAAGCTCGGTCTTTGTATTAGTGCCAACTATTTCTCCTTCCCATCGGTTCTTATTAAATTCCCAGTGTTAACTATCAGGCATCGTCTCTGACCGCTCTCGTGCGTTTCTTGAACGATAAACTGAACGCATGAACTCGATTAGATCAGCCTTGCGTATCAGAAAGTGGCCATAAAGCCCTTTTTTTTTTTTTACAGCGTTACCTCAGTATTCACGGTAAATTGAAATCATGAAGCCAGAGCTCATTTTCAGCCTCACAGCCCAGATAGAAGAAGTGTACGGTCCTTTAAAATGCAGCTACAGTATACCTACACCTTTTATTTCCATTAAAGATATTAAAAGGGGTCAAAGGTTATATTATACATATTGAACATCTTCACAAAACTGCAGCTGCTGGACCTGCAACTTCAGACAGGTCCATTTATGTTCCGGCCTAATGTGGTTAGTAAACAGGTCAGTTACAGAATGACAACGTTTCTGAGCTGCATTCAGTCCTCTGCTCACTGTGTGTGCGTGGTTTTGCCGGATGACTTGTTGCGATCGTGCTGAGGCCAACACATTTAATTATGAGGGACGGGGTCACAGAGGGGGGTTCTCACCACACACTCAAACTGGGTCTACTGGTGCAGGAGGGTGAGTGGACAGCAGGACAGGTCACATTAAAGCTGGAATGCGATGCCTCTCCGTGTCCCAGATTTCCCTGCTCCCAGTTCCTGACAGAGGAACTGGTCTGAAACAGAAAGAGCTGGACCGGATCTGGTCTGAGACCGGATTGGTCCTCTGAGAGCAGTGACAGTGTTGAGATTACGTGAGAGGTCACGTTAAGCCGCTACCTGCTGCTCATGGGAAATCTGATAAGACCCGAGGACACCTGCTGCCTACAGTACATGTTTTCTGACTTTTTCCGACCCCGATCTAAGCAGTAGAGCTAAAAACGAATATCATTAATTTTCTCCGTTTCAAGTCATTATAAAAAGATTAATCAAATAAAATAATCGCCGCATGACAGCGCAGGATAAATATTTAAACTCTGTTAAACTGATGAATAACTGGAGGGGAATGTGTGTTGTGCATTTGTGTTGCCTCAAGGCAGCGCATGAGTGCAGGACCACGTCTCCATCAGCTAAAGGAGACTCAGACCGCCTCACAGAATTATCAGCTTCAAATCAAATAAACAGGTTGAAAAACGCAAATGTCTGAACGGCCCGAGTCACTAATCAGGACCAGGACGGAGGACGACGCTCCGGATACTGGTCTCTGGTCACGGGAAGTCAATCCATGCTGTCTGCAGAGAGGCAGGAAGCTTCACTCAACACTTCTACGTCTTTTCTGTCTCTGCTCACCACAGACCAGCTTAGCTGGTTTTATTTTAATGGCGTCTATGAAGTTTAGAAGCAAAGATGATGGTTCACATGAGGACATATTGACTCTTCTTCCAGCTATTTGAGCTGGATTTGACCCTAAAAGTAATGATGTTTACTTTTAGGGCTGACGACTTTAATATGAACAACTGATCTTGATATCTTGAACATTAAATAACCTGATGATTGCATAAATAACTATTGCAACAAACTGATCAATTAGATTTTTGCTGTTAATTTATCAAATGTCTTAAACAGCTCAAAAATTATTTTGTGGTGCAAACAGTTAGAACCAAACATGTTGAATTTAGAGTTACATGAGAAACTTTGTCAGGAAATGAATCAACAATAAATCATTTAATTAATCTACTACAGCCTTTCAAGAAGGCTGGATTAAAGATGAACTTGATTTTCCTTAAATGAAGCAACTTCAAGATGGAAAAAAGAGCAGAGGAGGGTGAGATATTCTGACGTACGGGTCAAAACATGTCAGTCAAACTCAACGTCCAAGTCGGTGACAGACGTTTGCAGTCTCTAAATCCAAGCTGGAAAAAGGAGGACTAAACTGACTGATGTGTAAAAATCTGAATCTAGTTTCCTCCAACACCCGACGTTGGTTTTTATAAACTCAGCCTCAGCCAAAAACTTGGATCATTCCAAACTTGGATCATTCGCACAAAAACGAATGAATGAAAAATAAAACAACTTAAACCTCCAAATGAATCCTTCACCTTCAGGAGTTTAAGAGAATTCACTCTTTACTGCACTCAAGAGCTGAAACAAATATTCAAATCATTATTTTGGACATTTTTCGCCCAGTATGCTAAATATTGAAATAATAATCACAGCTAAATTCAATTTATTCAAATGTTTTGATTAATTGATTATTTAAGCTGATTCACTGGATCATGATGACGTTCCCTGTATGTCAGATCACAGATTTATTCAGGTTTATGCTTCTGAGTCCCAGTTTGTTTTCCACCTAATCGTTTTTGTATCGACGGAGCCGAAGATGAACCTTCTGCTGGAGTCATGTGATCATCAGAAGAAACAGCCATTTTTTTCTGCCGCGTCATCAGCGTTAAACAGTTAAATCAATAAATCAACACAATTTATTTAAGAAATCTTGACTTTCCGACTAACAACTACAGGTTGACCTGAATGTGCAAACAACATGTGTGAGGTTTCAACCCCAGCTAGCAGATGAGGGTCTCTGCAAACCAGAATGAAGACTTAATCACCATTTTTTCCATCTGCAGCCACTCAAAACATCAATTTGTCCCAAAATTAAACGCTCAAGTCGACATAAACTGTATGTTCTGCATATTTAAAGTTTCTGTACACACATTTTATAGCTTCTTTTTTTTTTTAGGCTGTTCCACTTTGCTTTCAGCCCATTCATCACTATGCATGCATAGTACCTTCGACTATAACCATTTTTCTGTAAGTACGCCATCCTTCAATAGGTGGAGAGACGGATCCTATTCAATGTGTTGGATGGTTATTCAAACTATGAATAGCCCCAGAGCGGGTCTCTAAGTGGCCACATCACTCAGCCTGAGTGCACACTGAGGAGGCTGCAGTGCATCTTCGGAGTTAATTCGAACCATTAGCCACAGCGAGACGCACTCAACATGTGTTCGAAATCCGACCAAGGCAAGAGATCTGTTTAAATAATACAATAAAATCCCACTTCCTTTCACCTGGAAACATTTAGAGTGGCCAGATCTGGTTCAAAGGGGAGGCAGGAGGGAAATGGTCTGGAGATTCAGTAACAGAACAAGCTCCTCTGGGAGGGGGAAGAGGAAATGTCCATGGGGAAAAAAAACGTGCATCTGGAAAACCTATAATGCGTCTCCGACCCGGGGACGGCGAAGCGCTCCTGCACGGCTCACTCCTGAGATACATGTTACTGTGAAAACACGCCGCTCACCTCTGGAATCCTAATCGTCCTGCGTTTCAGTAGAGACGAATCTCAGAGCCCTTAAATCTTAATACTCTGGCAGACCCAAACATACAGCGGGGGTTGTTTTCAGGTTGGCAGCCCTCCATGTTTGAAATAATACAGTGGACATTTTATGTGTTTACTCCCCAAGTGATGAAACTAAAAGACTAAACTTCAAGCACAAGAATAAAACACTGAAGTTTTCCAGACAACTCTGTCAAATTTCTGCTTCAGTCGCTGTAGCAAAAATTCACATGGGTGCATGGAGGCTGTTTTGTTTTACAGCTGCCATCAATCTTTCCCTCTGGTGTAAACAAATATTGAGTCAGAAAGACCCACAAAAGAACAAAAACACTGAGGAGGAAAGCGAAAGGAAAAAACTGATCAAGTGGGTTTGTGTTCGTTCTAAAATGCAGGATCAAATCCTGCAGAACAAAAAAACCATCCTAAAGCTGAAGATCCGTAGACCATGAAGGCCAAGTCCTGGACCGCCAAGACCGAGCCAAAATGACAAGTCTGGCTTTGTGACGCCAGCTGACCTTAACGTCACGTCGGCTTTTGTTGCTTTGATGAGACAAAAAACTATAAATAGAATACAAACTAAAATGTACTGTCAAATGACAAAGATCTGCTTTC
Source organism: Remorina albescens (assembly GCA_034769265.1). NCBI lineage: Eukaryota > Metazoa > Chordata > Actinopteri > Carangiformes > Echeneidae > Remorina > Remorina albescens. The sequence continues at coordinate 14,212,464 of CM068495.1, forward strand.
ACAGATGATTCTATCAATCTATCTGCAACTATTCCAATCATATCCCAAATATTCATCTGTTATTCCAACTGGGAATATTAAAGGACCTGTGCAGTCTGTTTGCTACATTAGCTTAGCTAGTTTAGATCTCAGTTTGGAACAGGCCTCCTGAAAACAGAGTCCTGACATTATCATTGCTGCTCCTCCTGCACTGTGTTGAGGGATATAGTCAGGGGGAAAAAAAAAAAAAAATCTCTAAATGCAAAAGACAACGAGGAATTCCTTTGGGGGGAAAAACGGGATTCGTGCATCCAAAAAAGGCCTGAAAAACCAGAAAGATGCCCTTTGTGCCCTCAGCGGAGAGCATGCCTTTGTCAACCAACACAGCATCAGCTCCCCTTTGTCTCTGCTTCAACCCCTGAACGTAAAAAACTGTGTGTGCGTCTGTGTTTGTGTGTTTGGTTGTACATCCGTGTTGTGTTGCGTCCCTATCTGAGCGTTTATGCCTACTTAGCGCTTGGCTTTCTTCGGCCTCCTTCCTCAATAACTCACTTACATAAGGAATCAGCACAAGCTTGTTTGAGCAGCGTCACTTATGAATACAAGTACTGTGATATAACAGCAGATTCTCTCTCCCACACACACACACAGGAAACCTAATTATCTAATCACTGTTCGTTCAGACTGGAGTCTAGACTTGAAAAGACTCGGTTGCTGTTTGCAGAGTTGGACCTTCTCAGGACAGAGCAGTTAAACGTGCAAGTGCCATCCGACTTCCTGAAGAGTCTAAAATCTTCCCACCTTCCATCCAACTCTACAGTTTATATGTCAAAGTAAGACATAAAAATAAAAACACAAAATGACTAATGAGCAGCACGTCATGCATTTTGTTCGACTTCCCTGTGAAAAACATCCAAAGCTGCAGTAGTTAAGCAGCTCATCGGCTGAAAGATCAATCGGTCAATCGACTGATCGATAGGATGAGAGGTATTCTGTCAATCAGCAGTCAACGTCCACACCGACTGGATTTAAAAAGAGTCAGAATAAAACCAGAAGTCAAAACCTAAAGCCAGGGAGACCACAGCATCTTAAACAAAACACCCTATACTTCCCACGATGCACCTCTGTGCCTCACACTTGACCTCATCCTTCCAAATACACCAAACCTTCAAATCTGAGAATAACATTTTTTTAACCGATATTCGTCAATAACAGGAATGTTTTTCTTCAGTTGGACTAATCGGATCTTTGTTTGAGCTCCAGTTCTGACAGAACGGGCTCCGCTGCATTTCACCACACTGCTCATCTGATCGGATCTGAAATTCAGACAGATAAACGCATTTGTTTCTTCACAGTGGGACCACCTCCAAGCTCCCTTCTGGTTTCAGGCCTTTAAAATGGAGGGGGGGGGGGGGCTGCAGGTGCAACAGGGGCAACATGAAGAATTAAACTCAACACATGGATGATTTAAATCAGTGTTGGAGATGAGGTTAACAACACAATCTGTTCCTTTGGACGCTTGTTAAATGAAAATGAACAGGAATTCCTCACACAGTTTAAATGTAAAACACACTTAGAGACATTCGGCCTCTCCGTGCTGATTTTAAAGCAGGAAAAATAAAAATGCACGAAGCAGAATAGATCCCATTTTCTGCCCCACACGGACCCACAAAGCGCGTTTCGCAGCCACATTCGACCAAATGGTGACATTTTGCAGCAGGAGTGCTGGAAGAGACACCTGACCGGTTACAGATGGAGGGGTGGGGGCAGGAGGGGCAGGTGGTGGGGGGGGGGGGGGGGGGTAAAACCAGCAGGATTCGGTTGCAGATGAATGGGCTTTACTGAATAAGCATGAAGGTGGTGGTGTGGGGGGGCGCTTTTTGTTTTTGCTGCGTTTGTGCGCGATCGAATAACAAAAACAAACGCACCCTCTCTTATCGTACGTGCCACCCCCCAACAAAAATAAATAAAATAAATAAACAAATAAACACACACAGGCTTTTTAAAGCCGCTCTGGTTTACCTGCTCTCACCTTCTTCTTCTTCTTCTCGTTTATCTGAACGTCCCTCTTTCCGTTCCGTCTCTGCAGGTCCGCATTTCAATCCAGCTCGTCCATGTTTGTAGCTCCGAGGACCGGGACCGGGACCAGGACCAGGACCAGGACCAGGAACAGGACCGGATGGATGAATGGATGGATGGATGGATGTATGGATGGACTGGTGGAGGGATGGATGGAGGAAGAGGAGTGAAAGCCTTTGAAGTGAAGAAATCTGGGGCCCAGCTCGCCTCCCAGCTGCGTGGACCGGATTTATGTCGTTTCCAAGGCAGCGTCCGCCGACACGAGCCGCGTCAGGCTGCTGGCTTTATACACCACCGGGTCTTCCGGCAAGCTGTTCAAAAAATAAAATGCAAGGGCCTTCCGACGTGCTTTAGGGAAACACAGAAACACAGTGCAACAAGACAAAATTAATCAATAATAGGTAAACATCAACACATTATTAAAACAGAAAATAAAAAAGAGGGTAAGTTGATACCTTAAATTAAATAGAACTGACAAAACAAGAGAATGAAGCTTTGCTGTGCAGAAATTAAAGAAAAGGCAGCATCAGAAAGGAATAACATTCAATGGAAAGTTCCTTCTAAATTACAAATGCATTGAATCTGATTTTTTTTTTTTTTTTACACACGAGCAGGTTAACAATAAATAAATGTTCATTTCCATGTGAAATGAAGCTTACTATATTTATTAGTTTAGTTTGTATTTTAATTATTCTACTTAACTTTTATTGACTAAACGTGGAAAACAATAAGGATGAAATGTATTTTTAAACTTTAGGCACACTGAGTTTTCTTTTGAGGATTCAGTTTTTCACAGAATGCAACTTTTACACTGAAAGCTAAATGCATTCACTGCCGGTTTTTCTTTTTTTTCTCTGTCGGTGCGTTTCACTAACTTGACGTCAGACTTTCGGCTTAAACAAACCGTGGAGATGCAGCAAATCGGTGCAAGGACGCATGCGCGTCCGAAACAGGCCGACTCTTTCCGGTGATGGCCGAGACCACCACCCACCCGATCCGGCGGAATCCGGGAGCAGAGCGCCGCGCTGAGGAGGCCGAGCCGCTGCAAACCGGAGGGAATATGACGCTTCGACCGAAACACGTGAGAGCCGGAGGATCGATTCCCTGAAATTAATGAACTGAGAGCGAAACGACTCATTACCAGATGTTTTTTTTTTTTCCCCAGCAGCCGTCATCCAACCTGTGTGATTCATGTAAAGATATTAAAAATGACACTGCAGCATTGGCTCATTCTGGAAATTTAACTGGAGACTGAGCATTTCAGGATGAAATGTGCTTTATAAAGAATACAATGCAAATGCGCGTTAGTAAATTTACTTTAAGCAGCATCAAAAGCAAAAATATTTATCTTAACACTGGAATTTTCACCGTAATAATAATAACAGAAAATAAAAAAAAAAAGATCAGCTCATGCTGTCTAAATAATTGTGATAAAAAATTAGCAAAGTCTCCTGATGTGAGATCGACTCACATGTAGAAAACCATAATAAAAAATTATTTAAAAAAATAAAATAAAACAAGGAGCGCTAATTATATAGAAGTTATTTCTGCTCTCCAGCTCATATCGACCAATCAGATGGGTTTACTTTCACTAATTGGACTTCCTCATCAATCAGTCTAATCGTGCCGTTTCCGGGTTTCTCCGCTTGATGACGCTGACGTCACTCTCTTCAGGCCTGTCGCTGTCCGCGGTGCTGATCTCGGTCAGCCTAAAAAAAAAAAACAAAGCGTGAAGGAATGAGCGATCATCTGCACGTTTTTACTGCATTCCTTCAACATCCCACTGACAGAACCGATATTAATAAGTTATATCACAGAAACTGAATGGTAAAAACAGTGCCTATACATTTGTTGTACGTCGTGAGCTCTGTTTAGGCTGATTTAGAGCTTTTTGCATTAACAGTCTCCTTGAGTTCAGTTTTATTGACCAGCTGCTTCGATCCAGCCCGTTTCCCTGTGGAGGAATTCTACCTAATGGCCGCAGGAATATTAAACGTATACAGCACACAGCATGTCGGATTTATTGTTTGGGACAGTGCAGCCTCTAAATCATTTTTAGTAGCTCCCTGATTCCGAATCAGGTTCACCGATGTGTGATGGAAATTTAGACTCATATAGAAAAGAAAAGAAATTGTGTCACTCTTTTGTCATCTGTGCCACTTTGAGGGGCTCCTGGGGACTTATTAGTTTATTATTGATTGTGGTTGTGTGCTTTGGCTCACTCTGGTGTCAGCTTGTGGCATTAATTTGTTAAGACACGTGAGGCTGCAGTTGTTAGGCGTGGTCTGTGAATCATTAAAATAACCATATAATGTTATAGTCGCATTATCAACTGAAGGGATAATACTGAATTATATCACAAAACACTGAAGTGTAATGTTAGGATATAACCTTTTCACTTACTTTTACCACGAGGATTGCTTTTCTGTTGCTTTGGTGGTCTATTTTGTGAGCTGAAAGACATTTTCAGGCAGCGGGAAATGAACTCCATTTATATGCAGTTATTGTTTCACTTCACATCTGTCGCATCTGTGGTTAGTTGGTTCAGAGGAGGTTTTACAGGAGAATGTCATATAATGACTGAATCAGGTTTAAAGTTGTGGTTAATATATAAATAAGATAATTTGTCCAGACATTAGAATAATATTTTAATAAATAAATAGAAGCATCACACAGAAAAAAAAAATAAAATATACATTGTGTGGATGACGGCTTGTATTAACTCAAGAACATGTTTTGTAGACAAACATTCACAATAAAAATGGTATAAAAACAGCCACTGCATAACAGAGGAAGGTTCAACACATAAAAAGATAGTTAACCTACGAGCGCTGGATCATACAAGAGTGAGACAAACCAGACAACCGGTCTGGGTCGAAGCAAACGAGCATCAGAGCGCGCCGACAGCTCAGGTCCAGGAGTCGGGGGTTTGATGCTGGGGAGGTACGTTTGCCAAACTCTTGAACAACCTGTAGCTCTGGCTAGTGGCAGAGCCATTTACTGACAGAGTCACATGTTGGGGAAGAAGGAGAGGCAGCAGACATGTTAACAGACACTTTATTTTGAAAAACAAAACATATAGTTTTAGTGCTTTTAGGCTTCCCTACATCAAAAAGTTAGTTTGTCATGCCTTATAAAAGGTAGCACGTTGAGGTATTTGTATATTTAGATTTGAAAACTTGACAATTTGGGAAAAATTTGAGGGTTTTAGAAATTAGCATTGACTTTCTGACTGAGAGAAGATCAACATCACTGCCATGACTGTGTGTTATTATGTACAGCAGCTAAACTTACCCACAGGTGGGAAACAGGTGAAGATGCCCGCCTACCGGCACCTGACAGGCTCAATAATAACAACATTTACTTCTTATGGTCAATGCAAACCAAGTAAACCAACCACGTGAGGGAACACAAAGGGGCCGAGGATGGTCCTACACCCGCTGCAAATCAACTTTCTTTTACAGTTTGGTCAGAGGATTGATTGTAGGAGTCATTGGGTTCCCTTCAGACAGTTTCCCACTGAGATAAGATGAATGAGCCAGTTTCATATTTATCAAACAGCCATGAAAGTGAATCAGAACAAGTATATTTCCCAAAAAGTCAAACTGGTCCTTTTCAGAATAATATCTGCATTCATTTCACCTTTATTCTAAATGATAAATTCATGGCATGAATTATTATTATTATTATTTTTTTAACCAAAGTCCCTGGATTTCCAACTAATCTTAAAAAAATAAATAAAATAAATGGTTTAGATTCTCAGGGAGCTTCATCTTCACACTTGAGATACATCACATACTGAATGCTCCGATTTTTTGAGCATAAAACATCTTACTCACAGAGTCAGACCATTTTCAAATATACTACATCATTTTCTTTGCGATGCATTGTTGCCTGGCAACAATAAATAGGAGGGAGAAAAAGCCCCAATCAGTCCCCCTCTCTGGCCCAAATGTTTTTAAATGAAACTTTGTCAATAAACGGCTCCTTACAACGTCGACACACACCAGACCTGGATCACATTATTAGCTGAAATCCTCTCGAATCCTTCGTCAGAGTGACTGCCTCCGTCCATCTGGACAGGACTGGCGTCCACAGGGACACCCTGACTTGATCCATTGTTCCAGACCCGATCAACCATGACTCACAAAATGGCCGAATCAATCTCAGGTAGCAATTTGAGCCAGGTCCGGTACACACACACAGGTACACGGGAAACACTGAGTTATTACATTGCGGCATACAGAGTTGGCTGGCCTGTCTGTAGCTCTTTGCTTCCTTACACCGGGATGGATCGAACAGAACTCATCCAGCTAAGTTCAGAGAGTCCTCTCCTCTCCAATTTTCCTCTTATTTACATTGGTATTGCTGGCTTTTCACTTTCTGATAAAGATGAAAGGCCCAAAAGAATTGCATGCTGTTTGCAATATACTGCTGTTTGTCGATTGCTCTTTCTTTGCTCTTTCTTTCCTTTCTGGATTGCTTCATTCATCCCACACATTAAAGAAAGAACAAAGAGAACCAAATGAGGCAGAGAGGACCTTTTGAACAACACTTCAAACATGCAAGATATTTGTCGGGCAAACTGCGGAGCGCCGCTTGCCAACATTAGCTCATGTAGCTCTCTCCAAGTGGAGGGAAAAGTGGCGCCGTGACCGCCGTGTGAGTCCGTAGCAAACAGATTGAGGGTGAATTATTCAGAGAAGCATAGAATCAGAATGAAGTGACTCCCAGTTTTTTATGTTTCATTCTGATTGTATGCAGAAAGGGCTGCAGACATCAGGCTTCAGGTTGGATCGGTCCACTGGAGGCTTTGACCTTGGAAGGGGAGGCATTGTGGGTACATTCAAGTGTTTGTATTTTGGTTTCAGTGATCATTAGCAAAACAAAATGCTGTTTACATAAGGAGGGTAACACCAACTTTGATACATTAATTGCTTGGACAGATAACTTATGAGGGAAATTGGTCAACTGTCCCTTTAAGTAATCTTTTAAAATATCTGAATATATTTCTCTTTGCTCTATCAAACTGAACTTGCTACCGACATTTAACTGTTTTCTGAGGTTGTCTGTCGCAGAGATTTCTTTCTGACGGAGATGTGGCGTGGAAAAATCACTCCGTTTGTCAGATATTGATCAAAAGTGGGAGGCAGGAGGAGTGAGAAAATCGGCATGACAGAGCCATCAGTGAGGGGGCGACCTTTCTTGATAGAGTCAGAGGTCTGTATCTTAGTGGATTGATTTTCTGTCCGTCTTGTGAAATCTACAGGTATTTGGTCTTTGAGTCACACACGTCTTATTGGTTTTGGTCGTCAGGTTTAGGGCCAAAAACTCAGTACAAACCAACATCAGAGTGAAACGGTAACAGTAATCATTCATAACCAAAAGGTCAGTGATCATTAATGTTCTTCCTTCCTCTTTCACTGGACTACCTACACGAAGAAAAATCACGCAGCTGAGGGACTCAATAAAAGCAAGTAAATGAATTGGAAATTTCTGTCCAATCAAGAGTATATAGAGACAAAACTTGAATCTCAAACAGCCGAGATTTACATGAATACTCTCAGATGTAATCTTTTACTGCGTTAGGTTCATTAAACAGGTTGTTGACCACTGACTGGATGTCTACGACAACAATCTCAATGAAGCACATAGCGAATTGGCAGACATTCATAAGAAGTGGGAGCTACTAATGAGCTTTAAACCATAAACACGTACAATCTGTGTCTTTATTTCACTCAAACACAAAAACAAATGGATTTACTGCGTGTGGTGGAATCAGTCCGAGCTGATTGGTCTATTTCGTGGAGAGATATTCAGGTTTTGCATATTTGTGGCAACTATGATTTTTGTTTTCCTGATTTGAAGTGATTTCATGACTGCTGACAGTTATGAAGTTCTTGGGAAGTGACTTTTATATTGTTTTATGAAGGCGACTTAATGATAGAGATGGACAATCTGTTAAATTACACAATAACACAAATAATATTGCGGCTGATGTCATAAAATCTTTACGTTTTGTTCCCATTAAAGATCATCTGAGGAAAATTTGTGCCTTCCTGTTAAAAACTGCAAATCTTATTTTTACTTTTAGATTTCTCCCTTTTATATTTGAAACTTTACAACGGTAAAAAAAATTGGTAATGTTGGACTTAACTCTATGAAAAGTGGTGAGGGAAGCAAAAGTCTGCCAGCTGTGTTGGACCAAAGGCCTGCATTAGGTTTTTGTTGTTGTTGTTTTTGCCCCTCGTTGGGGGAGCGACCTCTGACCACCAGATGGCACTGTGAGTCCACCAGAGTCCACCAGAGACCAGTTACAGTTGTACATTCCTTCATCGTCATCATTCTCTCTGACAAACCATGATTGCAGCCTTGAGAAAGCTTCCTTTCGGAGAAAATCCCATTTTCCGTCAGATCAATAGTTTGATTATTCACGCTGGAAAAGGGTCATTTCGGAGAGATTTCGGGACTGTTGCTGTCAAGCTCGACTGGAACAAAAATAGATTTGGTTTAGTTTGCTCGACGCGGAGAGACAGTCCACCTGCACCAAACTGCATTTTGACCCAGTTTACCTCAGCAGCCGGTGCTTGAGTCCGTAACCTGCATGAGTGGGACGACCAGGTTAAGAGAGAGTTCGCCCTGAATCCCAGCAGGCGCCTTCGTCCCAGCAGGCGCCTTCGTCCCCACGATGTGTGACTGATGTTTACAAATGCTTTAGTTCCTTACTTATGGTATGAAAAGCAACATTTTGTCAGCAAATACAAACCAAACAGCTGAAATATTGATTTTCATTCCAAAGCGGTCGTGGAAATTCCTGGTTTTTCACCCACTTCTGATTTCTCTGCACACTGATGCAAACACTGCCCTTCTGTCTGGGGGTGAGACCCTTTCACAGTAAAAGTACCCACTGCAAGCCTGCAGTTGAAACCTGTGAGAAGGCTTTTGGGCTGCCAAAGTCCCCCCCCCCCCGCCCAATGAAACGCCACTGGGCCCAGCATCTGCAGGTTAAAAAGAAGACACGAAACGAGAAGAGCCAGGCGGTCACACACTGCTTGTGTGTTCTTTGGAGGCAACGCTGTAGCTGATGAGTGACAGCTCCTGATCCAACTCCGTCTCTGGCTCCGTCTCTGATAGTACGCCAATGTTGTGGCACTCGGAGAGGCTCTGTGATGCTATTCCAATTTGCGTCCCGTCATCTGTCGTGTCCTCCGGGTCCACCGTCAGCCTCCCGTTGTGCCCCCTGCCACCGTTGTGGCAGTTACTGTTCCGGTCCATGCCGGCTTTCCCATGACTGCCCATCAGAAGCGGGGTCACGGTGTGCGATTGGCACGGCGGGGGGACCAGAAGGGTTTTGCAACTCTGTCCGGCGGCGTTGGCCTCCATTTTGTACTGGCACCTGATGTAGCTGGAGAACGCTCTCCTATAGGTCTTATTAAAGAGCGTGTAGACCAGAGGGTTGACTCCGGAGGAGATGTATCCCACCCACACAAAGACATTGAGGAGGTCGTTTAGCAGCGACTCGTTGCAGGAGCCGCGGCACAGGACGAAGGTGACGTTCGTGATGAAGAAGGGACACCACATGATGAGGAAGAGGAAGAAGACGATTCCCAGGACCTGAGGGCAAATAAGAATGTTTATTTTGCAAAAAATGGCCATGCCATCTTCCAACTGGCTAAACATCTTGAATTCGAAACAAACTTTTGCATCTTAAGCAAATTTGTTTGCCGTTTGATGCATCAGCATAATGTGCTAAACTTCAGTTTCATTGGTGTTTGTTTTAAAGCTCCACTAATCAATACTTTCTATATAAAGAGAGACCCAAATGAGTATCTGGAAAGTAAAGACCTTTCTTTGAGGAATATAATGATTATCTGCAGGTCTGACAGATCTATTTGGCCATTAACCTCACGATGACATCACCGTGTACTGGCTACGCCCCTGATTATGCTTCTACATCACAAAAAATACAGTTTAAAATGAGAAAAAAAAAATCAAGCCAACAAATAAATAAATAACATTAGATCCCTGCTATAGATAAATATTAGTCAGCATCGCACGAGTGCTGCCAATCAACACCAAGAACAACACCTCTGTGCGGTGATGTCACCCTGTGTGGGAGACCTTTATTCTCACCTTGGAGGCACGTTTTTCGTTCTTTAAGGCCTGCATCATCCCCCGTCGCCCGTGGCAACCTGTGTCGCTTCGGCCCGGCCCCGTGGCTGGTGAGCTGAGCTGAGACGCCACCTCGGAGCTGGGAATGATGCTGATGCTGTCTGATGTGGAGACGTTCAGCAGCATGCTGGGCTCCGCCCCTTTTAGACAGCTCAGAGTGTTTCGTCTGCTCTGAGGGGACGGGGCCTTTAACTCTGTGGGAGGGGCAAAGCGATCCGTATTACCTTATATGATCAAGCATTCAGTTTTTTCCTTATTAAACAATAACACTGGTATTTGTGGTGTTTATGAATAAATCTTCATATTCATGATCAATTCCCGGATTCAAACCGAATGTTTTCTGATGTCATGGCTCAAAGTCCGCTCAGCGTTTACCTTGCGAGTCTGCAGGGGCAAGTGTGTTGATCTGAGGGATGTGGAAGGTGCTGGGTGGCGGCTGCAATGTGTTTGTCATGGCTGGTGTGTGCAAAGGCTGCTGGGGGGACGTCTTTGCCTCATATAGGAAGACAGTGGCCTGCCTCTGGAGCACCTGCAGAGGAGAGAGTGGAAGAAGTAAGTGGGAGAAGAGATCCAGGGTTGCTGGGTAGAAAAAAAAAAAGTAAAGGACATCAAAATAGACCAATATATCTTTGCTGACACTCCCACCTGTATGGTGAGGCAGTATGTCACCACCATTATGACCAGGGGGATGAAGAAGGCCACGAAGGAACCAATCAGCATGAAGTGCTCCTCATTGAGGACACAGCTGCCATTAACGAAGACCTTGTCCTCATTGTGGAGGCCGATGACCGGGATGGGCATCGACACACCTAAAGAGAACAACAGAGTCTCCCTCAAATTCATTATTTTGCTGATAAAACACAGATGTTGTTGCTTCTGGCGATGCAAAGAGAAGCACAGGTTGGTAGAAAACAAATTGAGAGTTTATATATTGAATATATAAGATATATATATATATATATAATATATATTTATATATTATATATTGAGGACGAATTGAAGAATTGGGAAATCTGACAAAATAATATTTGTAATGTCAGTGGTCAGTCTTTGAAACTGGGACAATCTTCCGGTCTGCAGGGTGGAAAACTGAATATATAGATGTTTCAAATGCGACCCCTACAATCAAAAGGCCCCTAAAATACTAAAAGTCCTTGAGATTAACAAGAAAAATGGATGAATGCATCAATAAAACTGTGCAGGAAGACTGAATGAAATCAAAGGGGGAGTAGTGCATTAATAATAAAAGGATCTGCTGATAATTGAAAAGTCATTGTGTGCTACATGTGCAAATATTAATCTTCACCTTCATTGCAGAAAGCTCAAGATGAAATACAAAAATGTTATTTCCAAAGAGAGCCGGCCGATAAAACCATCTGCCTTCTATCCATCTTCTAAAACAAAACATTCAGGGCTGGTAGTCTTTTATCTGGGAACACATGGGGTCATTTTAGAGTACTAAATATAAATAATGGCCGGAAAATGTGAAACCGTTTTATTATAACTACCCAGAAACACATAAATTGACTTTTAAACAGGAGAACTTATAATAAGAGCAAGTAAGCATAAATAATCCAACACACACAGGAATGAAAGCTACACTTGTACAAATCATTGCCGCTGGAGCTTTTAATATTTGTCGGTGTATGCTGGATGTTCATTTGAATAATGCAGCAGCTGATAAAAGGCTGAGGTGAGAACGAGGCTACAGAAGGTTGAGCTGAATTGTTTTGATCCTCAATAATTACGTGCCACGTCTGATAACAAAACGTTTGCCGACTTGGGCGCAACTTTCAGGAAGTCACACATTGTGGAGAAACAGGACAAAGTTGGACCATCTCAGCGAGGCAGCTGTTGAAACTGCACATACTGTACGCTGCTCAGTGGGATTAATCTGTTTGCAGTATTTGTGAACATTTGGCCTCAAAAAACAAACCAAAAAAACCCAACAAACTGTTGAGTGGAAGTAATTCTGACTAATGAAACTGTCCAGGAGTCCAAGGTTGGGAAATTTTCCATTCCCACAATGAGTAACAGTCCAACAGACTGAACCGTGTCACACGAATCACAGAATGAAGAAACACGTAAATAAAGAAAAAGGAAGCTTTAGCTTGGTACTGTAGATATTGTTGGGCTTCTACTCCAACAGAGTTCAGTATTACATTTAAAATATTCAACAGCAAAATCCTTTTTGGTACATCTGCATAAAAAACAGATCTCACTGCCAACCGTTTTTCACTGGGACCATTTCTTTGGCGGAAAGAACTTCAGGAACGTTGTAGAAAAATATCAATATGAATTCAGCTTTAATATATTGATAGAAATTGCAAGTTAATTGCTTCAGGAGGAAGATTATTGGACTGCGGGGGGAAGCGAGCTGCTCTCTGTGGACCTGAGAGCCAACACAAGCTCTCTGCAGAGCCAGGCATCGTCTACAGGCTGGTGAAGTCGTGTTCGTGTCGTCAAACCCTCGGACACCGAAATGTCATTCACAGTCGTTTGTAGAGGATTCACTATCTACAGATTGTAGATTTAACAATATTACGACTGTGCGTGTAAAAGAAGTTAGCTCAAATCAGCGGAGTTTGTTGAGTTTGGGCTGATGGATACAATCACACACACATACAACCGATTCTCCGATCTGTTCTCTGAAGGACTCTCTTCAGGTTTTCCTGTCTTGGTAGCAAATCCACGCTCCCATCGTGATTTGTGTTGTCGCAGATTCTTTGTGTGACATTGCCAAAGGACCCGGCATATGTGTGTGGGAATGCACTCTGTTACGGTCTAACAGAGGAAATCTATCAAAGGTTATGACTAATGAGGAGTTTCTCTTATGTAGTGAGTTCAGGTTTATTTTATTTCTCAGCGTTTGTAGTCCGGACCTTCATATTTGTTGTTTTTTTGGTGCTCTATTATTTATAATGTTAGTCTGCAAAAGGCCAGTTTCAGGTTGTCTTATTCCCAGAATGTTAATTTTTTTATGAGACTCTGTATGAATAGTTAAAAATAGTTTCCAAAAAGAAAAACAAACGTAAACAATGAAGTTACAGAAGATGGGCAAAAAAATTGGAAATGTGGATGAACAAGCGGTCGCTTTAACCAAATCAATAACTATAGTTTTTATAACGTACTACAGAAAGTTACATAATGTCCTGTTATGTAAGATGCAGTTGTACACGTCCAGATGGACTGAAACAACCTTTAAGTCGAACTGAGTGTGTTGTTGCACCATGTGGAACGGCTGCAAGGATCTTCTGTTGGATATTTTGCCGTAAATCCATCAGCGTCGATCACTGTAAACCCTCACAGACCTCAACCGCAGTGGCATGTCGCAGCGCAGAACCTCTGGAGGGGTCAAGGAAATGGCAAGTGGAAAATGAGGGAGTTCTACTGGTCCGACAGCAGCCGGCTGTCAAAGACGACGGGGGAGGAGGGAAGGAAATAAAACTCCACTGATCATCGGGAGACGTCAATTCACTAGATCTGTCTGAAATAATCAACAAACTGCTTCGGGGACAAACATAAATTATTGGGGGGTCTAAATAGAAAAATAATAATCCAGGTTTTACTGAGTAAAGGTCAAATGATGTTTCAACTTTAGCCTTTTGTTTTGTTTGCTGGGAGCTGATGAGCTTATTCCAGAAGTAACCTGCACATAGCTGGCTTTTTTAGAAATTATTCAATATATTCATATTTTCTAATATTAAAATGATCCCAAACCTGACCATCATACTAAACTTAACATTTAAGGCAGAATAACCAGATCTTGTCTGCTTTTCCTCTTTTGAAATGAGCCCCCTCAGTCTGCTGAACTCATTAGAGATTCAACTGCTTGTTCTCAAGAGATTTATGTTATTTAACTTATTGGCAGTTAAATAAAAGTTTTCTGACATATGTTGTTCGGCTTATAAAGATGTCAAACTTCAGGGTGAAGACAATAATTGCACATTTTGGAATGCATAAAACAAAAAGACTAAACAGCTACATCCATCTGCTGTTTCCCTGATTTATATCAGTCCGGTGAATCTACATAAAAGCTTCAAACCACCTCACTGATTTTGGCCCACAAAGGTGTGTCTGGTAGACGACGTCTGCTCGTCGGGGGCCGATGATGGATTGAGCTTGAAGAGTCGGTTTTGTTGCTGTGCAGCTTCGCAGAGCCTGTTGAGGCTGGCATAGATAAATTGAAGGGGGGGGGGTGTCTGGCACAGAAGACGGGGCGTTGTTTGTAGTTTCCTCTTCTGTCTCCTTTCCTGCGGGAAGGAAATGCAGCTTTCTGCAGCAACAGTCAGTCTCTGGCCGCCGGGGCCCATCTAAGCTTCCTCCCGGTGCTGACTCAGAGTCCAGGATGGCTCGGAGCCCACGGGGGTCCGTCCTGTGGAGGTGGCTCTGGCTCTGCACAGCAAACATGCAGGAGGAGAGAACATGTTCCGGGACTTTCTAGCGAGCTACCTTGTCCCATTGCGGTGGAGGCTTTGCAGATGGAAGCTGTTCAGCAGTTTTTCTCGTCTAGTTCAGGGAGTCCAGACCTTACTGCCTTTACCTGCAGGCAGCTCTGTTAGCTGGGAGTAGTTCATATAAAAAAAAGTCTGGGAGGCAGTGATCACATCAGATCCACTCATTAATCATTATACTGTACTGTTTTTGTCATCGGAGTCATTGAACTTTTGTGCTAACGGGAAATCAGCGTGTCTGAGATCTTCTTCATTGTTGTGAGTTCACCATATAAGGAGCCGTTTTTGGAGCAAAGAGTTTCCCATCAGAAACAATCATTCTGAGTATTAAAGCCCGCGTACAAATCAGATTAATAGATAATATTATGCATTCTAGCAGAACATTTGAATTACATACAGAAACGATCTGATCCCCGGGGGTTTGGTGAGTAATGCCATAAATTTGCATAGATCTGTATTTACTGTGAGGTCAGACGACATTAAGCTAATGATACGCTCACAATCTGTATGAACGTGTGTGTGTGAAAACACGAAAGCCCTTCTGGGTCTTAAAGGGCAAGAAAAAGCATGAAATCAGACAGACCAAAGAGGACGACGAGAGGTCGAAAGAAAAGTTTTTAAAGTCATCTGATCCCAGAGGACTTTCCTCAGAGGGAGCCGGACAAAGACACTTCAGACTATAACACAGCCGAACAGACTGCTCTAATAAGGACAAAGGAAACTGAAACAAAAAGGAAATTGTAGTAAAATGATTTTTAAAACTTCTGTAAAGATTCATTTTACTAATTGGTCTCTGTGATTAGTTGACGTTAATCATTACAACATTCAGGGCCAATCAAAAAGCATTTATTGAGACTGCTGCAGTCTGAAGAATATCCGGTGATACATCTTCTCCCCCACAGATAATATCGCCAGTCTGCTGTTAATCATCGGCATACACTTTCAGAGGACTTCATTCTTACATTTGCACAATATTGTCTTCGCTACTTGATAATGATGAATATAAAAAGTGGTGGGATCGCCTCAGGGGATTAGAAAGGTATGTGATGCAAATCAACTCCAACCGAGCCACCCGACGCTCTGAGCGTCAACAGACCGACTATATATTTGTAGTTTGAGAGTGACAGTAGGTGTGTGCTTTGCAGAAACTGCCAGGGGGTCCCGAAAAGTCATTAAATTTAATAACAGTCATCAATCTGGCGACTCTGTGTTTGAGCCCGTAGGGGACGGACAAATTAACGAAGAAGAACATTGGCCAATAAAATGAAATCCAACATTCTCAACGCCACAAATCCGCCTCAGAAATGACCGCAGAAGTGAATCAGCGCGTCTCAAAAGAAACAAATATTCAGCTAAAGTAGGAAAAAGAGAGGTCTTTTTTTTTTTTTTTTTTTTAAATCAAACCTCTGGTACAACCCATTGGAGAGCCACCTGAAATAACGGGGATATGGTGCCGTGCTGCTGCTGTCATGGTTACAGTAATATACAGTGATGATAAATCTATCATCATTATCATAAAGTCGTGACTTTAGTTAAGGTTTAGGAAAAAAGATGGTGGCTTAGGTTCAGTATTAGATGACCTCTGTCGTCACGGTTACAACGATAATGTGAATATGACTGATTTTGTGTCAATTCCTGCGCCCTCACCTATAGAAATGGTCCAGACGGCGGCGATCTTCATCATGGCTTTGGTTCTGGAGTTGAAGCGGCTGTGCTCGATGGGGTTGCGGATGGCGACGTATCGGTCCAGCGAGATGGCGCACAGGTGCATGATGGAGGCGGTGGAGAACAACACGTCCAGGTAGATCCAGATGGGGCACAGGGCGTTGGGCAGGGGCCAGGCGTAGTCTGGAGGAGGAGGAAGCAGGCGTTGTTAAGTGAAATCAGCAGTCTGCAGTTCATATTGTTGACTTTGGAAGTGGCGAACTAAATATGTTCAGTGATGTCATCAGGGCTTAAGATGGCGGACGGAGACGTACATTAAAGCTCACTTCACAAACACTAAAGATCCCGTAAAAATGAAGGTGATATTCCGTCAATTATTCTGATTAAGATCATTATCGAAAAAGAGGAAACACACTTGACACATATTTTTCATATATTTACATGTAAATCGTGTGTCTGTCATGTGTTTGTGTGTTTTTGGTTGCGGCTGTGTAGCTTCTCTGCTGAAAGACTTCACGTCCAATTCCTTGACGCCAAAAATAAGATGACAAGATTGTGAAAAGGAAATGACAAAAGAGAAAAATGAACAACTGTGTTCATTGTACTCTTCCCACACTGAGAGATCTGAATCATTAAACGAGGCTTGCATCTGATTTTTCAAACAAAGGAATTCATTTGCATATTTAAAAATACAGAAAATATGATGATGATAATACAAATAATGAGCAGGACACTGTCCAACAGCATAACCAGCTCTTTATTTACCGGCTGTTTCTATCTGTTCTGACTTGAGTTTCAAAAACAATCACATACTGGCAACAAAATAAGCTACAAAAAGCCCCTTTAACTATAATGTTACCACAATAAGGATTATATAAGCACAAACTACAGATCAGACTGATGGGAATGTTAGTTAGTTTTTTTTTTAGACCCCCCTACTTCCCCCGGACGGTCAAAGGTCATCACTGATGACAGCGTTATACCCTGTAGGGGCCGGCAGCGAGTCAGCGTCGTGCCTCACTGCTCCGCAGAGCGAACAGTTTGGGTCATCGGGTTTAAAATCATGTCTTTACTCTCTCAGCACTGGGCCAGTGTGCCGCTCGGGATGACTACACAGCATCTGGGAGCAGGATGAGACCAGCTGAGAGGGAATTAATCGACAGGTTAGTTTATCACTATTACCCACCAGCAGGGGAGGCGGGCTATATACAAGGAGGTGGCTGTTTTTGTATGAATACAACTAAATAAAGTAAAATCACTAAAATCTGAATTACACATCCTGAACATAAAAAAAGAAAAAAATCCTCATACTCCTTGAATTCTTCAGAAACACATTTTTTCTTGTTTGCATAAGATGTTTCTCTTTTAAAGGGAAGTGACGGCGCTTGTGTTTTGTTTCCGGCTGCGTCAGCATCCTAAAGTGTGTGTGTCCTTTGGTGCCTCTGGCTATTTTGTTCTTTCTTCACAGAGGACAGGACTCACAGTCACGTGCACACACACACACACACACACACAGACAGATATCCAGTGACATACTATTTAATTTCACATCTTATTTGCAGAACAGGCAGCACGTATGTGATGCATGTGGAGTGAATCACGCGATTTCTTGTGTGTGAGTGGGAAGCAGCTTGTGGAACTTCTCTGGGGTCGAACACCTATTGAGGGCACTACATGACACACACAAACACACACACACACACTACGTGTTACTCAGCTGGCTAGCGGGTGTGCTGGTAAATACACAGAGTGTATCAGTGTTTCAGATAAACACTGTTTATAAAAGACTTCACTCTCAACAGAATACCATTTTGCATTCATTTTGTTGCATCAATAACATTTTAAAATATGTATTTTAACTTTTGTGTTATGATTTAAAGATATAAACATCAGATATTAGTCAAAGAGGGATTTGAGGTGAGCTTTACACAGTTTATTTATTTATTTTTTTGGTATCATTGATTTGGCAATGGCCTCCAGTGGATTTACTTCAGTGAATTATTTATAATTTTATGTATATCATCCGAAATGGAATGAAAGTAAACTACTGATGTTTGAATCATCCCCACTGATTTTGAGAGGGTTGATTTGTATGTTAACGATAAATGTTTGGTTCGAATGAGAGATGACTTTAAGCCTTTAGAAACTGAAAAACATCCTCTGAAAGATTACAAAGAGGCAGTAAAACGGTTGGGTAATTGGATTAGGGACGAGTTGTTCCCTTTATTTTATATTGTGATGCTTAGAACAACATTTTGTGGATGTTCAGCAGATGTTCTGCCAGAATTTAGCTGACGAGTTTGCTCCAGAACAAAATGTTTGACGATAATTATCAGGTTTGTTCATCCATACATGTCTGCAGGGATCTTATAGTCAACCACTTCAAAAGGTTGTGTCTTGTGTGCGTTTGTAAGTTTTTGTACAGGAAGTCAATCTGAGTTTGAGATTGAGCGAGTCAATCAGTTTCCAATCTGAGTTTCATACCGAGAGAAAAGCCTGCAGCAGTAACTTTGATTGAGTTGACCTTGAATGTTCCTGTGTGTGTCTGTGTGTGTGTGTGTGTGTGTGCACGCGTTCTGTTGTTCCTTCTTTGTTCATGTCAGACCTGGAACATAAGAGCTAACTCCTCTGTTCATACACCATCAGTCTTTTATTACCACTTCTGGAGTTTGCATCCAGCGCCAAGAAAGAAAACAAGCTAAAATAAACCCCACTAATTCCTGACCTGCCTTTATTGCTCAGATCACACTCCGATTAATTGGAACATGTCTAATTAGTGTTGAACAGTAAAACTGATTTAGAAAATGGGCTCAAAGTGCAATTTCCCTTTTTCCTGAGTTTGGCAGTGTTGTAGTTCCACGTTGCTCTTTATGCAGGATTCAAAATGACTTTAACCCTTTTCTGAGCAGAAATCCACCATCGAGTCAGGAGAATATTTTAGATGTTTCTTATTCGATAGTTTACATTTGAAAAGGAGCTCAATATTAACTGATTGAACAGCCCAGACAACTCCAGCCACATTTGGTTTAAAACTGTAACCGCAGCGCTGCCATGCTGTAAAATTGATTTATTTTCAAGAGGCTAATGCAGCCTGGAGCGTGAACCTTCAAGAAGAGATAGGACCGCGCTGCAGCAGTCTGGTAGCTCTGGTCTGCTCACATCCTCCTCCCCGGCTTTTATTTATCATTTTCAAAATGATAAAGTCCTCAAACTCAGCCAATGCTGACTCAAGTTATATTCATTAGACTTCACACAGAACCAGCATTTGTGCTCCTGCTTCCAAAGACCTGTGTGAGATTACATTTAAAAGAAGAAAAATGCAGAAAGCTCCATTTTTCTCTCTGGCTTGTTCCTTTTTCCAAGTCTGATTTAAACTTCTTAACTGAATAATAATGTTGTTGTAAATAAACTATCGCCCCCCCCTGAATGTTTGGCATGTGTTTAAATTCATCTCTTTACTTTCAACATAAGACACAATGAGAACGAGGTCATATGTGAGATCACGTCACCTGAAATCGTGACATTTGGTTTACCGGACGACGACAACGATCTTATTTGCCCTCCAAAAAAGAATGAATGCAAATGTTTTCACTGGACTGGGAGTAAAAGTGTGTTTGTCTGTCTGTTTGTTGCTAAATTACCATCTGGGTCATCTTTTGCCAGGATTGTCGACATCATTGTTACTGAGGCATTCACTGTCAGTTTCAAAATATGTGAGAACACTGTGGCGTTTGGGTGTGTGTGTCTGGCCTATGACATGAGGATCAATCCAGTCAAGTACCAGTCTGATGAGTAAATATCCAGGCGCCGTTCAAGTGTGTGTTAGTGTCAGCATTGTTTTTTCATATCTGTGTGTGTGTGTGTGTGCGTGAAACATTGATTACTGCTGCGAGCAATCAGCAGCAGTGACGTTTTGAACTAACAGATGGACACAAGACGAATACACAAGTGTGTCCATTGACCATATATGGACCATTAGACAGCGTCAACCTTCCCTCTCCTCTTTAGTATTCCTGAGGGGAGCCAGACAGCTACAAAGCAGACATGAAACACCGAGTTTGGCCAAGTTGTGTTGAGAATACAAAAGGATTACCTCAGCATTGATCTGCTACTTTATTTTTATTTTTGAAGCAACTTTGTTTTGTACTTTCATAAATTTGAGGTCAAATCTGAGGCAGCAAGGCCGAGTTATCCCGGGCATCGGTGAAGCTCCATAATCAGTGGATACTACGTTTCCCACAATACAACTGGCTACACTGCTGCGAGAGGTGAATACTTCAACTCGACTGTTCTGATATTTGAGATGAAAACCATAAAAGCCCGCCGACCTTTCGAGGTGCTTGATTCTGTCTGAACAGAAGCCGGGACAAATAATGGTTTCAATTTAGTGTATAGGTTTTAAGGCATTTTCCCGAGAAAGGGCACGACAATCTTTGTGTTTGTTAAGATTTTATGGTTACAAAGACTTCCTGAAAACTACCGATGTGTTCAGGAGAAAGAACTGAGCGTACGGAAGTCAGGTTACACCAACAGTCATCTCTCTCATCAAAAGATGTTCTATTAGTATCGGCTCTGTGATCAGCTCCGTGGCATTTCCAGGAGCACAGTCAGAAAACTTGCCATCCTCTGTGGTGCTTATGCAGAGACATGGCTTAAATGTTAAAAAGAAGCTCACTACACACAGAACCTATGAAGGCATTCAGATAATGCAGGTGTTCGTTTGGACCCGCAAGAGCAGCAGCTGAGCAGATAGCTGCTATGATATTGCAATTACCAAGTTGACATCCATTGCCTTTTGAGTCAGTCACCAAATAACTGTGCAACTTCTCTGAGAAGCAATAATTATTTCAATAATTGTGTTAAAAAATGATCTGAAATAATGACAGGGAGCGTGTCTCAGTGTGCTTGCAACAGCTGGTGAGTGGGTGGCTGCTCCAGATCAGGGGCAGTGAAGATTGTTCAAATGTTGCGTGAGTTTCATAGACATGTGTCTCTCTTTTCTTGATTAGAGTGAGAATGAAATTAGTAATTACAAGCGCTTATAGCATTTAGCACAATACTCCGCATTGGTTATCTGATATCTCAAATCCTGGGCTGAAGCGAGAGTACGGATCTAAAAGATGTCTCGGAAACTTGGGACTCACCGTAGAGGATGTTGATGAGGGAGATCGGCATGACCAGGATGCCTACGAGCATGTCCGCCACAGCCAGCGACCTCAGGAAGAAGTTGGTGGCGTTCTGGAGCTTCTTCTCCAGCGACACGGCCAGGATAACCAGGATGTTGCCGCCGATCGTCAGCGCGATGATGACGAGTATCAGCAGCGCCGGCCAGTTTTTCTCCTTGATGGCCGCCCTGGTGACGGGCCCCTCTGTGAAATTGTCCAGACCGCCGCTCATGGCGGCCGCCCCTCCGGCACCCATGTTCCCCCACGGCACAGATTTATTGAGGTCCAAGGGGTTGTTGCTCGGCCAAGACATCCGGCCTCCCGCTTCGAGCGAGGCGGTGGTTGTGCTGAACCCTCCGAGGAGAGCCCTCGCTGGA
The DNA here is from genome assembly GCA_034769265.1 of Remorina albescens. Taxonomy (NCBI): domain Eukaryota; kingdom Metazoa; phylum Chordata; class Actinopteri; order Carangiformes; family Echeneidae; genus Remorina; species Remorina albescens. The sequence continues at coordinate 14,234,355 of CM068495.1, forward strand.
CCGCCCATTCTAAAGAGAGACCTTTACCAAAGTGAAGCACTCCCTCGGCTTTAATCCACCTTTTTCACCAACAAAGTGAAGGGACAGCTTCATGAAAATGGGAAAACAGAGAAGGAACAATTTAGGAAATGGGATTTAATCTGGGACAAACTAGCTACGATTGTTCTGGAGAGGTCTTCCAGTCGAGTCCTGCTAGTTGGAAGCAGCCTCGGATTGCTCACAGAGAATTAAATTTCCCATTTCCTGCCAATAAATCGCTGGCGATAAGTTCTCAAGACATAAGGTGAGTCAGAACGTGTGATGTTCAGTCACATCCACCTCATGATGTAACTAAGAGTTTACCAGTCCCCATTTTAGAGCTAAAAACGGCGTTGTCACATCCACCTCTGCTTCTCTCCATCTCCATCCGTCCACGAGGTCTTTGCTCGATGGTTTCGCTCTCGGTGCTTGAACTCGGCAGTAAATCTCCCTGGTGAGTTCGGTTGTATCTGAGATGGTGCAAGTGCCCTTTGTTGTTCCAGGTTAGAGCTGCAGGGCACGTCGTTCTGCGGAAGGAAGAAAATAACAAAATAAATAACTTCCAACTTTGTTCTTAAAGCCCGTCCTTGTGTCCTCTTACTTCCATTTTTCCATTTTCCCTCCTTCATGCTTTTAAATTATTCGTTTAAATTTCCCAACGTTCTCATTTACACCCTTCACGCTTTTTTTTTTTTTTGCTTCTTTATATCTTCCTTTCGACTATTCTTCCAGCCATCTATCAACCACCCACTCAGTTGGCGTCCATTCCATCGTTCCTTTGTTGTTTGCAGCTTTACCAGACCTTTTCATGATATTGTCTTTAATCTTAATTAAAGCTTCGACCACCAAGTATACAATTTATCTCATTTAAAAATAGACATTTAAGAACAGAAAATGGGCTTCAATGTTTACGTTCTCACATTGCAGTACGTGTGCAGGCTGAGCAGAAGTACTGTCTGTCCTCTCCATTTACCCTTACCACTCAGACAGCTTAGTGATTTAACACCTCATAAATGTCTTCAAGGATAGGTGGCATAGTCAAGAGTGAGTGTTTGTGTGTGGGTCTGTGCACATACACTCGTCTGTCAGTAAGACAAAGCGTGAAAGACTGAAAACCAATGAATGTGTGGGTGCATGTTTAAGAATGAAAAGTGAATGGGAGTGTGTGCTTCCATGCATTTCAATATTTGTCCATAAATGTGTGTGTGTGTTTGTGTGAGAAATAAAAAGCCAGCACATCTCCAGATGGACTCGGGCCTCCAGCTGAAATAGTTCAGTGGGTGTTGAGTCTATGATAATACAGAACAGAGCAGGCTGAGCGCAGCGATAAAACCTGTTGTGTCGTCACTCTGTGTAGGCATGTTGACATTTGTGTTACCTAATGTGAGTCCGTTGTATCTCAATGTGTGCCACCGTATTTATTTCTCCCAATTTGGCTTTTTGTTCTTACAAATGTGCATAAATTAAACCATCTAGGTGTGATTGTGAACGCAAATGCAGTCATTCATTCAGATTATTTGTTTGTGTGGGGGAGGGCACGTTGTGTGTTCATTCTTCTCCAACAAATCCTCGTTGCCCAAAAACATCCAATTAAAACAAGTCGTTTGCAGCCTCTTCTGACCTTCAGTGAAATGATTCATGCTGTTCTGCAACCACTATGTTTTTGCAGGAATAGTTTGACATTTTGAGAAATGAACCTGTTCAGAAGAATAAACAGCTGATCAGGGCCACTTTCATGTCTAAACACTCTATCAACCCGCTCTATTTACGCCTCTGCTGCGTCTCTGCTGGTAAAGTATTACTTCAGTCTTTGGTTAGGTTTGGGGGAAGGATATATACTTAAACTGAGAACAAAGTTTCACACATAAGGAGCCAATATTGATTCTCGATAAGAAGCTCTGGGGAGCAATAAAAACATTCAGAAAACAAAAATACACTGTAGGATTTATTGATGAAGCTTGGAGTTCCTCTCTTGACCGAGGAACACGTTAAAAGTTAAACTTCATTTAACATTCCCGCAGCTACTTTTATTTTAAAAGCCTTCCATCGTGCCTCTTGGGCTGAAATTCAAAGCCGGACATCTGTATTTTAAGTCAAACAGGAGGCTGCTAACCTCACTCCCTACCAGGATTCATTGATCGTTTGTCTTGGACACGTTTGTTGAAAGAAACATATAGTCGATATGAAGCCTGGCAAAGTGGGGATGGTAAACAACATTATAATCTGTGAATCTATGAAATGAAATGAAAACACAACAGAAGAAAGCCGCATAAACAACCTTATATAAGGAAAGATTATTTGTGCGTTTGTAGATGATGGACTATGTGTGTGCCTGTGTGTATTCGACGGGCTCCTCCCCATCTCCTTCTCTCAGGGAGAGTGTCAGCGTAGTTCACAGGGAACTACAGAGCACTGCAGGCGAGGCGTTTAAGCTGCCTGATAAAGCAGCAATACATCACAGAGGAAGAGGAGGAGGAGGAGGATGAAGGTTAGATTAAGGATAGAGGAAAAATGAATGCAGGGAGGGAGAACATAGCCAATCCTTTGACCACTCCTTCTAACCACAAGAAACTTTTCCCTCCTTCATCGCCTCATTTTGCAATTCCCAAACACAAATTAGACGCCAACCGGTCACATCATCCATAGATTACAATTGGTGTTGTGGCTGTGAAACATTTTTTCCACTTCACTTCCTCGGGAGAGCGACACAGACGTGTGGCCTTAGACCCGCCGAGGATCTCGCCGCCGAAGCTTAGTTAAGGAACCGACGTCTCCGCTGTTGATTTGCTTTTCATCGCGGACGCAAATTGCTGCTGCAGTTTAAGCCATATCTGCCTCTCATGATAAGACGGTGGAAGGTGCCGGAGGAATGGGATTTATAGTTTATATCCATTTAAGCTTCCAGCTATAAAATGAATGTCAAATGATTAAACAGCAACTTAAGAAAAAGAAAAACTTCTGCAGCAACAGATTTACTGTATAAACTAACACTCAACTTTTCTTTGACAGCACTGAAGGTGATCCATAAACATCAAAATCTGATTAGCGAGAAGTTTTGGATGAAAATTTTACTTTTGTATTTTGAAATAACAAAAACTTGTTATATCATACTTTGATGTGCAGCGAGACTTTTTTTCTATCATATCCTGCAAAGACTAAATTTTTATTTATTTTAAATTTAAATCTGATAAAATTTGAAAAAGTAAAGACAGTTGTTCACTACTTTTTTTTTTTGTTTGTTTTTGTTATAGACCTACTCAATGATAGAATCTAAATGATTTGGTAAGTTGACAAAAAGCAAAGATGGTCTGCCCATCGACGGTTTTCTCTGTCTGTCAGATGAGCAGCGTTATAGAAGAAGTGACAACATCTCAGTTGTGCGCTTGCTGGGAATAAAACACAGCACAATGGTTTCCCCCTAACAGAGCGGACGTGGAGCCGCTTATATGGCTAAGCATGAGACTGTGGCTGTACATCTTCAAGCACAAGCTTTAAATGCTAAGACAATAATACTGTGAGAAAGAAAAAGCACCACGCTGCATCGCAAGAGCAACTTTAAAGCGCCTTTAGTCAAAAATATCGAGCACTTTGAACGCTGCAGGTGTTTAACAAAGGAAAGGTTCACAAGGAGCAGCACAAAAGGGAGCAAAAAAAAAAAAAAAAAAGAAAGAAAGAAAAGAAGAAGTAATTGTTCCTAAAGCAACAAAGAGAGGAGAAGAAAGAGGAAAAGTTTTCCTAAAGAAAGAGGCAGAGAGAAACCATCATCTGTTTCAGTAAATCTGGTCACTTACTTCTCCTCCCGATCGATGGGCCTGACCTTTGCTTCTTTTCTCCACAGTTACAGACGGCGGCGACCCTTTCCGGCGTTCTCTCTCTCTCCGGCGGTATCGGTCCCTCTGTCATCTGTCGCTCCACGCCTCTGGAGCGAGGGATCAGCACCATCCATCTGCCTGCAGCCGAAGACGCAAACAAAAAGGGAGAAGACAAACAGTCTTGTGAAACAGTTCAGATGAAAACTGAAGCAAAAGGTGGAAGTGACTCAAACTGCACTCACTCCCACACGCCAGCAACAACAAACCGTCGGTTAGATTACATGATTGCTGGGATGATTGGGATTGAGCAGGAAAAATGTGTAAAGACAACAAATTGAAAAATCGAGGAGACAGATAACAGGAGACACAGGAGCAGAACAGAACGTCCCTTAAATCAGTCAGATTATGAACAGGAAGAGAGAGACGAGTGTTTGGGCAGCGAAAGGAGACAGAAAGAGAAAGCAAGAAGGACTAAAGTCAAAGATTCAACATTAATAAATGACAGATAGTGACAGAGCCAGAATGATGAATGCATGTGATAAAACGATTGTGGGGGGAGTCGAAGGGGGCGGTGCGGAGACTGATCACTGCGACAGCCTTTATATTTTAAAAGAGGGGGAGAAGAAAGATTGATGGGACGTCTGTCATTTTGATATTAATTCATTTATATGGCTGAAATATGAGGTCGCGGCGACTTTGACCTTTTCAGGACCAAAGTCGAATCATGGTCGTTTGGGCCAAATCCAGATGTTAGCAGGTGTGAGCTGCTTTTCTGACCAGCAGAAGACCCAACAAATGTATTCCTGAATAAACTGTGATGAGAGCTGCGATAGGCAGTCAGCACTAACTGCTTCGACTGCGGCCTCCAAGTTCATTTGGCAGTCATATTGATATTTAATTAGCACCTTTGAGTTTATATAGCCGGCGTCTCGCTGTGCAATTCCAAAGAGGAGAAAATGGAGGGATGAGCACAAAGGGGAAGCGAATAAGGAGGATGAGCGGTGGATGGAGGAAAAATGGGAAAATGTCACTCAGAGTCAATAAGCGAGGTGAAGAAAATTAGGCCCGATTCGTTTCTGTCAGCAGAACAAAAGAGACACACAAACAGGGAGGGATGGATAACACACACACACACACACACACACACTCACACACTCACAAGTTCACACAGTAGAAACTCATTATGTTTCCTGAATGGCCTCATGGTTATAATTCAGAACCCCCCCCCCCCGATACATTTATCAGCCACTAGATAGAGAAAGAACATGAAAGACATATTAAGTGGACAAGAAATGCGTATCTGAGAAGCTGCGTCCTGCTGAGGGAGATTAGGTCTCAAATAAAAACATAGACTGCATTCAACAGTAGAAAATGTCAAGATGCAAAATCAGCGACGCTTTCATGGGCACTTTGAAATAATCTGCTGTCCCGAGTTGTTTTTATGTTTTAAGAAAAAAAAAAAAAAAGGATTTTCAACCATTTCTTTTTTAAAGATCTGTCGTTATAACAAATCATTTGAAATATGACGATTCACAGATTGAAGCCGTTCTTAAACGTTCCTGTGTGGTAAATGGAAGATAAATAAGAAGAAGAGGATTTTTTGATTCAGCAAACACTCATATGAAGAGTCAGATGCTGCTCGAACCGGCTTTGGCAGATTTTCTCTCCGTCTCCGACGTGCACACACTCACCAGTTGCCCATTTTTACCACTACAGGAACTTAACCTTCAACCCGGCGTTTCTATAAATATCCTAAATCTGTTTGCACCGAGTGCTTTCACAGTATTAACGTTTACAGTTTGTCATTAAAATAACTATAATGGGACTGACTGCGTCTAACAAGTCCAGCAGCTTGTTCCACTGGGACCATTACAAGCTTCACTTCTCTGTACTCCTATAAATTACCTCCCTGCAAGTTTTAGCTTTGAGATATCCGCTCTCTGATTTCCAGAGTGGACTATTGTCCATATTGTTTGTCCCAGTCGATGCCAGCGACTCTTTCAGTGTCCCCACCTGAGCGCCATTCAAGCACAGAATGAAAGCCTGTATTGTGCGTTTGTTTTTTTGTGTTGGACAGTTCATGTGGAGGTCATTATTTTAGGTGTGACATTGACCTCGACTCTGCGTGTCTCGCTGTACGAAGCCGACGCCGACTTTTACTCTCACTTTGATTAAAAGTTCCAACCGAAGAAAAAGGGAGAAGGTCATCTGTTGAGTGCGGGCAAAAAAACAAAAACAAAAACAAAAACAACAACAACAACAAAACACAGCGGCTGTCAAAAATTCTATTAAAGCTCGGTTGATGCATTGACAGCAACGTCACAAGCACAATATTTGGCTCTCTGAGTGCACCGAGTGAAATCCAGCCCATCGGAGAGTAAAAGGTGTTCTTTGTTCCTCATCACCACAGATCCTCCTGAAGGAAGAAGAGTGCTGTGACTGATGTTAACAGCCTGTTTGGCAGTTTGTCCTCCACCAAACTATCATCAGCTTCTGAAGCAGCTCTAGTGAAAGGTTTTCTCAAATTATATCTGCAGGCAGAGTTGTAACGAATTCTTCTATTTCACCGCTTAAAGATGCACTAACGGGAAATTTCACATTGAATATGGTTTTCATAACTATATCAAATGTTGAGCCTCCTTTTCGGTATCTATTAACCGATAGCTTTGGCTCTGCAGCTTTAAATCTTTCAGCTCTCGTGATCTCCCCCCCCAACCAGAAGTTCAACAAACCATTTGGACAAATTGAATCGTCCCCCAGTTTAACCAAAGCTCTCAGCACCTTTCCAGTTGTCTGTGTTGTCAAAGTAATAAACGCAACCGTTTCTTGTGAGAGCCATATTGTGAGAAAAGCAGTGGAAAATAAGACCGCTGGATGATTTCGCACCGCAGGAAACATGCGAGAAGATGAGAGAGGAAGAGGAAGAAATGAGGGGGTGCGGGGGTGAGATTGGAGGTACAAAAAGTGGTTTGTTTTTTTGTTTGTGTGCGTGTCTGCTTGTCGACTCCAGTGAACAGTGCTGTTATGTTACCAAGGAGAAAACTGTGGCACACGTTTCTGTCAGAAGGTTGTCGACTCCAACGGCTGACAACTGGAGTAAAAAGAATTGGGGAAGACAAACATACAGAACAAAAATTTGTTTCCTCCTTCCTTAAATCTGACGTCGGCGGCCTTTTCATGATCCCGGCAAGACAAACTGAATCTGGTTGGAGGGTTGGTCTCAGTCAGACGCTTCATTGATGCCGAGACTCTCGAAGAGGATGAGGGATGCCAGAACTGAATCCAACAACAACAACAACAACAACAAAAAAGAAAACTTTTATCCTCAAAAACACCAAGCAATAAGATTCTTGCTGCTGTGTAACATCAAACCAAACTAAAGATAACGTGGTTTTGTCGGAGCGCTGTGATTGGTCGAAGACTTGTCCCATCATTACCCATAACACCCTGGTTTTCCCTGCTGGTGCGTGCGCGGCTCACCAGATGTTTGTCCAGTTGTGGCTTTGGTACATGATGTGTCTTTGTATGTGTGCGTGCTAAAGTCCGGCTGTTTACACACAAATTTTCATCGGCGCAATCTGATTGGTCCAACACATGTCCCAGATGTGCCTGCTAACGCCGAGCTGCTTTTTATTGGCCGCTGTGAGCTTTTCTGATCAGGCAGCTGGCTGACTGACCTTTTTGCTGTTTTTTTTTAACCAAACTTTTGTTATTCTTATCTTTTCCATTTGTCTTTTTCTGGTGACAGTAATATTTCCTGCTGACTCAAATAGATTTCTCTGAATGTGTGACCCCCCCCGCCTTCCCTCCTAGAAATCCCTGCTTTGCCAGCTTAAAGTGTCAGAGGTGGTTTTATGACAATGAGCTTTTCATTGACACCTGAAATCCTCTTTGCCTTTATCGCTTCTTCATTCAGCATCAAGCGCTCTTTTCCTAAAACCGGAGCATACAACATGACACCTATCATTATCTGAACGCTGCTGCGAAGTGGAGGTCCAGCTGAGGGATTTTGCTTTATGGTATCAAGCAGCAAAAACCAAACAGTCAGTCTGGATAAATGCCAGACTTGGTGACGACGACTAAATGTCACAGAGCTGAGACAGAAGAATTTAAACAATCGTTAACTCTTTTTCATTATCATCTCATATTTTGTGACTTGACTGAAGAATACATAAGCTTTAGTACTGATCCCCTCTCATATACATGAGCTGCTGATTAAACCTGCTGGAGGCTCAGACTGTCTGATCACACAGAATGAATCACTGAAAGGTTCAGCTCGAACACACCTCACCGTCTCAAACGTCACGGTGGCTGCGTTTGGACAACAGACTGTAAAATTAAAAAATGATCAAATTCTGTGAGGCCAAAATACATTTAAAGGAGACAGTTTGGATCTGCTTGTCTTGCTTAAAAAAAAAAAAATCATCCTTCCATCTTCATGCATGTCACAAACTGATCTATAGCTGATTACGGATGATGGCGCCTATTTTGTATGTAGATTGACTCTGTAATGTTGTAATTAAATGGAAGTTTTAAGCAGCTATAAGTAATTTATCGACTCTGAACCCCAGCTGTGCCGTTTCCCACCATGCTTCACTCACTCTCTTTGCGTCCCTACTGGACTGATTGCACAGGAGGTCTGCAAGAGTGACGCAACTGCTCCAGCAACAGCAGCAACAGAAAAAAGTGTGGCGCATTTGCAGCTAACGGGCCAGATTAGTTGTTGGTGGTGACCAAAGCAGAGGTAAAAAAAAAGTGAAACATGACCCCCCCCCCCCAATAAATGCAAGTGAGCTGAGTGCAACAATTAAGAGCCTTCAGACGATCAGACAGCTAACGAGATGTCTAATTTAGATGTAAAGCAGCAACAACATAAGAAATGCACAGGATGCATCGAACACAGAGTTTAGTAACAATTATGACAAAAAAAAATTTTTTTTTTCTTGATCGATGAGTCAAAACTAAAACCTGAATGGAACCTGAACTGGCACACATTTAAGATTTTGAACCATGAAACGTTTTACCTGATGTTTCAAGGTGATGCCAGCAGAAGCTGCAGCGTTTCGCACAGCTACCAATTACGCACACCTCGAGTCGCATTTCCTTTCAATTCAGCGCAAGGTGAAGGCAGAAAGTGCCCGGCTTTTATTCAGAGATAACAATCAGCAAAGAGCGAATGAAAGGAGGTAAATATATCAACTGTGGTTGTGTCTGTGCGCGTTTTGTGCAACATGTTATAAACCGATGAAAGCTTTTCTCCTTCTAAACACACCACGAGGACAAGAGCTCTGTGACTTACACTTTTTTTTTTTTTTTAAAGGCACTCACATGTGCATCGTGATCAAGTCTGTGTGTCACATTCATTGTGCGATGTTCCCAGGTTTATTTTTTCACTCGCAAGCATCAAGGTTAACAGCTCACACATGCCGATTCTACTGTAAATACCCGACATGTCGCTATATAAGATTGATGCAGCATTTGTGCGTGCGTTTGCTTTGTCTATGCAGATGTCACTGCGGCAATGTACGACAAGAATAGTCAAAGACAAACACGGTTATTTGTAGGAGATGCATTTTATTACTATGCAGGTTTTTATTCTCCTCCCACATAAACGCGCTATAAGCTGATCAGTTATCCTCGTCTAGTTTTCCACTCACACTCTGAGGTATTAGGATGGATTACAACTGTCTGTGTGTAATATGTGTGTGTGTGTGTCTACATTGATTTAGTCCTGTGCTTATAATAAATGTGTGCACATTTTGCTCAACAGCATTTTTCTCCACTTACCTAAAATGTGAATATATATTAACAATAAATAATGACATTGATTTATGTGTCACAGAATTAGCAGAGTCAGATGTTGTGTATTATTGGCTGTAGAAACCGATTTAAAGGTCTGAGCTCAGTCCAGTTTATGTTCCATTGGTCTTTCTATGATGATTCAAGGAATATGGCTTTTTTTGTGAAGTGGATGGGATCTGGGTTTTCATGCAGGGTATCTTTGTTGTGGCATCTGGAGGATCATTAAAGCTTTATTTTCCACCAGCCTACCTCTGCAAGGTGTTGCTCACACTTAAATTTTCATACCTTTCCCTGGTTACAGTATGACAAGAATGAGCCACCAGAGGAGGAGGAGGAGGAAAAAAAATAATTAGATGCAGAAGAGACATGAGGCGGCACAGAGAAGGACAGAAATCTAGAGAGAGAAGGAAAAGAAGAAGAATAACAAGCTGACAGGACGGGTCGTTTGGCGAGGAAGGCTGCCAAGGTGCTCTTTGCCCTTGAGTGGGCAGCGACACAGTCCTCCATTTTCCCTGCTTCCTCCTTTTCTCTCCTTGTCCATCCATCTCTCCCTGTGCCTCCTGGTAATCACAGTAAAATCGAAAAGACACTCGAGGGAGAGTGACACATCTCACTCTGTCCATCTCTTGCTCTCTTCATGCTTGACTCTTTTATTTAGAAGATGCTTGGGGAGGACAAGTGGAGTCTGGAGGATAAGAGACTAAAACTGTCTAAAAATTTCCACACCTTTGTAGTATCTAAAAGTCTTCAGATGCAGCTAAAAAGGTCAAAGTTTTGAACTCTGCATTAATGGATCTATGTGTGAAGAGCGACTCCACTACCGGGACGGACGCACAAACGTGCAGCATAGTTCTTTGCTTCCTGTTGTCATGCAGTGAAACATAACAGTCTTCTGTAGATTGAAATTTTATACCGACTCTGCATAAACAATCTCACAAATATGTGAGAATAACTTCATTTCCTACTGAAATAAAAAAAAAAAAAAAAAAAGCATTCAAGATAGAAGGTCAGCGTCACAGAGAGAGGAAGCAGTTAAAATTTTTGAAGCTTGGCAGGCAGAAAAAAAAAAACAACAATTTTTCAGGCGCTCTCACTGATCCTGTGGAACAAGATAGTAGAGTGACAGTGAAGTTATTCGATGCTGTGGTGCAAACCTCTCTCCTAGAAACTGAATTTACTGCACACTGCTCCCTGGATTATGTTTTCTGTCAGATCAGGCATTACATTTCTGGTTTGGGGGAAAATCCTAAATATATCCTTTGTTGTACTTGGAGTCTCTTTTTCACGAGATGAACAGAGACCGCAAGATTTTCCTCATCTTAACCAAAAGTCTGGACACACAAGAAAAGATGCCATAAATAAAACTCAACACTCCCTCCAGCGTGTTCAGATTCACAGTTTTCCTGCTGCAAATAAAGAAAACATGAGCTGCTGCAGACCGGATGTTTCCAGCTCCTTTGGTCTAATGTAGCATTTCTTAGCTTCAAATACTTTAAAATTCTGCTCTTAAGTGAGAACTGAAATCACAAAACGGCGTCCATCTCATGTTCTTTCTGTGCCAAAGCCTAAAAACTTCCAACATGGCTGCCAAATGTAGCAGTATATTACCGAACAACCGGTGTGGTGCTGTTTAGACAGACAAAAAAAGAAACAGCTAAATGAAATGCTTTCAAGAGGTGACCTACTGTGAACCACATGACTCTTTTATTGTGCTTAAACTCTACACATCTTCTACTTCACTCCGACAAACCGCAGGAGGTTTTTTTTCCACTGAAGGGTGAAAAAAAAAAAAAAAAATCATACATATAAAATCGACCTGTTGTGTCACATACATCACCGAGGCTTTCACCCTGAAGTGCAGAAGGACGGACTATTTTTCATTATGTGCTTTCTGCGCTGGAAGATGGCGTGATCAATTCTCGACGGCCCCAGAACGCACACAAACACGCAGGTTGTGTACATCCAAACACGTTGGTGTCGAGGTCGGGTGCGCTCTGATGGATGTCGATGTTAACAGGTGAGGGGAATGGTGATAGCTGCACACACACATTTAGCAGTCAGACAGTTCAATGCTCCACAGCAGCATTTATCTCTCTTTTTCTACAGTTAAATCAGCTTTTTTTTTTCTTCTTTTTTTAAACTCTCTCTGTCTGGAACCTTCTCCTTCACCCCCCCCTCCTCTCTCACATCTCACCATTAAAGACGAAGATCCCAGAAAGGGGAACGCACAATTTGCACAAAATCTGCTTGCAGGCATCAGAGAGTACAACTTATACAAAAAAAGGGAACATAATGTGCATGAATCCAGAGGGGGGAGCAGACAATCCCCCGCTGACCCTCAACCCCCCTCTGATCGCCCCTGACTGCTTTTGAACTGAAAAATACCTTTAGCTGAGTTGACTCTCACTTATCAGGCGGTGAGAAAGTGCGATGGCGCTGGGCGGCCCTCGTGCTCGGTGTTATTACGACGTTGATACACACAGCTGTGAAGATTGGCAAACACAGCCGAGGTGGCTGGAAAGACATGATACAATTTGTTATCGAATTTGTATTTCATAAACCTTTCAGGATCTGTCCATTCATTCATTTCCTTAAAAAGTTCTCACTCATCTTCTTCCTTTCGTACCGATACCTGAAATATTGCAGCTTTTTGCGTCATAAAAACTTTTTCCACCTCTCTTCAACAACGCAACACAACTTCAAAGTCAATCAATAATGCAAACGCAATGAGTTCAACTTGATGTCAGCTGCCACGTTAAACTCCCACCGCTCTATTTCTCTTGTTTGCATGAATTTCATTGTCACTCAGAATGATCTGCTTTGTTTCTGAGCCCTGCTCCGTCTTACTGCCGTCAAGCTGCGTCCTGGCAGCTTTCGAGCTAATTGGCCTTCCTTGGCACGACGGGACGCCATCCAGCCAACGCAACGCGTGGGGCGGGCTCGTGTGCGAGCAGGACACACACGTCTGCGGCCGGTCTGCTGAGGCGTTTGTTTGTCTCTTAATTTACCTCGATCACAGGAGGAAGGCGTATGCTGAAAACATACGGACCGATGTTTACATTTGTGGCTGCGTACAAAAAGACACACACACAGGAGTAGGTGGTAATATGCTGTGAAATAAAATACACAGCAGGGTTTTGGTGGAGGCCTTTCAATCCCCTGAGGCGCTGTCACTCTAACCTTAGAGAGAGTGTGTGTACGTCCTACCTTTTGTGTACTGTTTTTATGGGTATGTGTGCCTGCAGAAAGAGTATATTTGTGTGTTTTCTCATTTAAGATTCCATCTCCTCTTGTGTGCTTATAAGCCATCCCAGCAGCACAGTTTATGGCCAGTTGAGAAAGTCTGAAATAGTAGCCATCAATATTTAAAGCTGCCCTTCTTCCTCTCACTTGCGGAGGAGATGAGATGGGACAAGAGGAGTGGGGAAGGTCAGCCAAGTTCGCAAATGACACAGAATCTCAATATCTATTACTAACACGCAGGACGAGGCAAAAACAAACAAATAAATAAACAAACCCCAAAGGTCAAAGATGAAGACCAGTTTTATTTTAATATATATGAGGAAGAAGATTTGTCAAACTGAACTTGTTGAACTTGAACATGTTTTGCAAATTATAATTCTTGTCATAATCGTTTGAGGAGCTCTGTGACATTTTAAAGTCACAGTAATGATGGTGAATGAGGAAGGAAAAGGGAGAGTGAGTGTGTGTGTGTGTGTGTTTGCTAGAGTGATTAAAAAGAATGGAGATAAATCAATTATGTGCGTTTGCCCCCGAGGTTAGTAGATAGCAAATTGACCGTGATGGATCTCAGTGGGAGTCATTCATACACGAATACCAACACACACTACTGTAATTAAACTGATGGTTACAAATTAAATGATATTGGTAATTATTCAACCAAATTAAGTTAATAAAAAATGTATTTTGCCATCTTGGTAAAAAAATAACTCAGTCTGCTCGGACACCTGAATTAAGTCTGCCAACCCTGAAGATGTCCAAAAGACCTCCACAAAACACAATGCATGAGACTTAACGGTTATAAAAAACAAATTATAATTCATGTACATTGAAGAAAGCTTGAAAGTAGCTCGTTATGAGACTGTCGTCGCTTGATGGTCATCAGATAGAATGAAGGTTTAAGTTTCTTCAGCATCGGCTTCACGTTTACAAACCCACACAATCTATGACTCTTTGTTTTAATCCCTGACGTGACTTCTGAAAATCTTTCTCACAGCTGCTCATGTTGTAGCCAGGTTTTCCTTTTTTTTTTTTTTCTCTGAGCATTTTGCAAAACATCTGTTTTGATTTCAAAAGAGTAAAGAGCACATTATGAAACTAAATGGACCTTTATTTCAAATTGTTTACTCAATTTTGTGTCCCAATAAGTTAATGATGCTTCACTAGTAGCTGCGTTTAGCTCTGGGGCCTATTAAGACGATACTCTGCTACAAACAAGCTCAGTATTAAAATATATTAGTGTATGATTTAATCCCCAACTTGGGGCCACAAGTTAGCTCATCTAGTGCAGAGCTAAATCTATTCATCATTCTGTTTGAGAAAAAAAAAAAAAAAAAGGAAATCGACAGAACAGCTGCGTATATTTTAAAATCTGAATATTTCTGCACTCAAAAAGGTTGAAAATGAAAAAATTTGTTCCGGCCAGAGGACACTTTTTGTGTAAATGGTTTCTTCATAACAGAAAAACTTCCAGGGAAAAGAAGGAAAGTGCGACATGTGAAACAACACAAAGAAACATCTACACGCACATATGAGCTTGTGCGGTTAAATTGTTGGTGGCCATAAACAGAAAATGGAGCTACCTCAGTCAGAGTTTTAGCCACTCAGCCGTACGACCTTCGACCTCGATATCCACAAGATGTGTCCGATGTGGCCAAGAATGTGTCCCAGTCAGATATGAGTTATCTGTGTGACGCACACAGAAGCTAAAGGTGACCCCCTCCCTGCAGAATGAAGAGCAAAGAGGAGTCTGATGGGGTGACGTCCGGACTAATGTCCATATCGCACACACACACACACAGGAGTCAAATGGATGGCACGCTGGGACGACTGAGCAATAAAGCCATTCATTATGGAGCAGTTTCCTGAGGGGGCCATTAACGAGGACGAGGGCCTTCCTGTCTGCCACACGCCCGCCACTTTCCCCGCACCCATGTCTGCTCCCGTCCGTCCATCAGCGGCTCACATTTCCGAACCAGACGAGCACACGATGAATGATGGAGCGAGGTGAGTGACGTGAGATGGGGTTTGATTCAAACTTTCAATTCTCTTCCCGGCTGTTTAAGGAAAGATCTGCCGTAAATAGCTGAGGCCGGCTTTAAACACAAGCCTTCCCACGATAATGGAAAATCACTGGAGCTCATTCAAACTTTAAGCATGCCTCTCCCAAAACAATGAATAATGCCTCAAGGCTTTGTTCACTTGAAGGACTTGCGTTGTCCTCTGGCGACGCGGTTCTCTTGTTTTTTTTCTTCAGTTATATTGCAGAGGCGCGTTTTGGATTCCCTGAAACAGGTTGTGACAGTTGAATCCAAAGAGAGTTCGCTGTGCCTTGGAAATTTGTTTTTAGAAAATAAAGAATGATTGAAAGAGGAAGGGGGGGGGGGTGAGAAGAAAGTCGGCAGACAAAAGCAAAGCGACGGGACAAAGGAAGTATTAACGTAATCCAAGTGCAGTCAGTGTCCTTCAAAAAAGGGGTCGTTCGTACCCTCCTGTAACATTTTCTTTTTTTTTTTTCCATCTCTATTTCAAATTTGTCGTTTTAACAACAGCTGGTTAAACCAATTAGTTCGAGGTTGAACAACTAGTTGTCGAGATTCGAGAACTAGCGCCACCTCCGCTCCTCCTCCTCAGAAAGATATCTGTCCTTTTCAGCTTCTTCCTCCTTCCTCTTATATTCACTGAAGAAACAAATTTTAGGAATGGAATTAACAGCATGTGGGAATAAACACAGTTAATGTTCAGCCATAAAGGATGTGATCATAGATGAGCTGCACGCTTCAGCAGAACTGGAAATGTGTCCGCTGGGGATTAAAAATATAGAAATCATCTCTCTACAGGGTTCTTGTGTCATTTCAACTCTTACTTGCCCTTTCTCCTCACAGACAGCCCACAGCCCCCCTTCCCTGTTTTTTCTATTCTTGCCTTTGACAAATTAACTTGAAGTTCACGACGATGAATCAGACCTGCAATTTACAAAGTTTAGCTGTCACCCAAAAGTCCTCCTTCATCTTAAGGGCAGCAAGGGCAGGTGCCATAAAGCGAGCCATGACGGCCACGACAATAATTGTAGCCTTCGATCTCGACGCCCGGCGTGTAGGTGGCCCTCGATTGTCCCGCTGACACGTCAACTGTCGTGTTGAGGAGAAGCAATGAGACAGTGACGAGGAGGAATAACTTTCATTAATCATTACATTTTAGGAGGTCAGAGGGTCAAGGTCACACATTTTTGGCCTTTAATCAAATTCGTCGCTTAGACTCAAGGACGAGCTGATTAGATTTTTTTTTTGGGGGGGAGGGGTGTCACGGTGACTTCATGTTGTCTCCAGAACGTTATACATCAGGTACGCTCTTAAGGAATTAAATTTCTGTGTTTTCTCGGGGACGATGATGCTCTGTGATTTTAAATTTGACTCTTTCTACCAAATCTGACCTTGTTTGTGCCCCCCTCCTCCTCCCGCCTCCTCCTTCCTCCCTCTAACTCTGGAGGTCTACTTTCAGACTTGTCCACCTTTGTTCTTGCCAACAATACAAGAGCAGTACAGACAATGTTATCATGTCAGGCACACATGCATAATGTTCCTCCAGCGGGAGGACAGACTTGGCTTCCGCCCAGGTTGTAATTTTTCATTTCCACTGCTTCGGTTGATGACAGAAAAGAAAGAAAGAAAGAAAGAAAGACAGAAAAAAACTACATCTGGCAAAGTCATGACAGCACGAGTGGATCCAAACACACACTTTCTTATATAGGTGAACTCCAGCAAACCCTGAAGCTAACCCCAACAATCTACCCTCACCTTAAATTAAAACCAATTAAAACCAGTCCTTAAATATAATTGCTGGTGTGGATGTGGAAGGAATTGTTTAATTCAAAACAGTTGCAGATTGTTTTTCTTAAGTGGGAAAAGTAAAAAAAAAAAAAAAAAAAAGTCCAGTATCAAATAATTGATGTTCAAATCTTTAATTCTCCTCTTTGGAGTTTTTTGGCTAAACTTAAATAATTTATTGGCTAATATATGAACGTAGTCAGAATTTCTATTGTTATCCTCCAACAACAATGGCCGATATTTTTATTTTGACCCAGACAGGTCACAGTTACAGTACAAGTGCAAATTATTGTAGGAGACCAGGACTTTGTGTTTCCCATCACATGAAGAGCTGCAGAAGAGACTCCTTCCCAAGGCTGGAACTAAATTTACAGCTCCATATGATGCTGCTGTCAGGAAAAGGTTTCAATTCAACAACTTTTGAGTGAGTGACATGTTTCAGGACTTTGTTTTGGAAACATTAAAACGGATCTTTTATTCTGCCACTACAGATTAGGAGCGGAGAGTTTTTGTGCAGCCGTAAATCTCCGTCTGACGGTTCGGACTGTTTTTCCCCTCCGCTGAGTCATTTCGAGCCAAAAGCTCGACAAAGACCTGCGAGATTAAAGATGAGCTCATAAAGCTGTGGACATTACTCAGAGGCGTTGTGCGTTTGTGTGCGTTTGTTTTCCAGGAACCTCTCATACACATTCAAGACCGTGAGAGAGAGAGAGAGAGAGAGAGAGACTATGTGTTTGAGTTCAGAGGAAAGCTGCAGCTAACACGCAAAAGACAAAGACTTCAGCATGGCTGTGCTGCCATCACCATCAGCCAGCTTTGGCCACCCACACACACACACACACACACACTCTGTGGGCTTCATGTCCATATTTAATGAGGGCTGTTCAGTAGTTATCTCTCTCTTCGCATCAATTACGCAGTCAACGGGGAGATATGTTCGATAATTTATGCTAATGTCTGAAAAATGCTAAAACCCTTTATCCCTCTTGAAGAGGACAGTCTCTTCTTTCTCCCTCATCTCTCATCCTTTGTCGTTCCCTCCCTGCTCGATTTAGAGCCCCCGTCCTTTTGCATTAACACAAAAAAAAAAAAAAGAGAGAAAAACTTTGAGGAGCGAAAGAAAGTGGAAACAGTAGGAGGATGTTGTGTGAAGCCTTGTGTGTGTCAGCACAGTGGAAATGTACTGTGTGTGTGTGTGTGTGTGTGTGGGCAGTCCTGGACAGAGTTACACTCAGCATTCTGACACAGGCCTCCACTTTTAAACAGGAACATTTTTGGAGATTAAACAAAAGCACTCGCTCCTCCTCATCGGCACAAACACCCTTCCTCACTGACATTTTTCTTGATGTGGCTGACTTCATCAGAAAGAAAAAAACCTCACAACAAAACGAAACAAAACAAAACAAACAAACAAAAAAAACAACAACTACTTCAACCAAGCAAAGCTGACAGAATAGCTGCCGCCCCGGAAGAGAAGCCGGAGTGAAAGGAAGGAGACGAGTTCTTTGCTGTTTTAATTGCAACGCTCGTTAGCCTTTTTGTCTGCTGTTAGCTCCTTATTAGCATGTCATTATAGAGCCAGACAGCCTGTGGGTACACATGCTAGGGCATGTAATGCAGACAGGCTTTATTTTTGTGTTTACCACATATCAAAATGAAGGTACGAGTATCTATAGAGACTTTTTTTTTTACTTCAGCTTCACGCCCAGAAGGGAAGGAGGTTCAACACTTTGCTTAAAGACATTTCATAATTAGTTGGGTGGGTGCTTTGGAGTGGACACACTTGTGACCTTCCTGAAATTTGTCATTCACTCCTCGAAAACAAACAAATTATGCCCACTATACTCTGCAGAAGTAGCGTCCACATTAAAAATAGAGCCCGTCAGGAATAAGTAGCCTCCTGTCACGTCCTCCTCGTCCTCATTCTGTGCAGCCACATGCACATTTAAAGCAAAGGTGGATGGTATTTCTTGGAATTGCAAATAATAGCTGCTGTTATGTGAGTTTGACTGGGCCCCAAAATTATGATGGCATGCCAAGAAAGCTGACCTACATACAGGGATGATGGCAGTTTGCTTAGTTAGCAGCATTTGACAGATACAGGAAACGGTGTAATTTGACATTCACCACCACAGACGGAGTCGTGGCGACATTTTTCCGCAACGCTGATGAGGGAAAGTGTGTCCAAACTTTTGACCCACATTTAGATGATTGGTTGATGTTATAAAAAAGGAAATTAAAAGCCTGAAAGTTGACATTTTGTCAACTACACAGGAGTGAGTAAAAGTTGAATTCTCTAGCAGATGACTGTTTTTAAATGAGGTGATCTGTCGTGGTGAGTTAGCGCTACTTTTTGTACACGGGCAACTGTTGGGTTCAGGTTTTAGCAGAAGGCTAAAGCTCACTTTCACACCGGTGCTGGAGCGATTTTCATAAACATATCAACAGTATGGAAACGGCTGAGTAGGGCTCCATCACGATCCGTGTGTCATCATCACAGAAAGCAAAGGGCAAAGTCAAAAAGTGAGGCGGCAGAGGAAAGTAAAGGATCAAATCTCACTGTCCAATGATGAATGAACCTCCACAGGTTGCTGGTACAAAATGTCACAATGTGGGCTTTCTGGAAATATGCACAAAAAAAAAAAAAAAAAAACCCAAAAAATTAAGCACAGAACTCACAAGTGAGGATGTTGGGACGGTCATATTCTTACTGCACAGTCAACAGCATGTAGAGGGCTTCGAAAAATATACCTGCCAAGGCTAGATGTAGCTCTTTAAATCAGACCACTGCACAGTATTAGAAGCTGAAGTAGAGTTATGTCGTGACGCCTTTGTCCTCAGATAGCGTGTGTTAACTACTGAGAACGATGCTTTCTTTGTTATATCACAGCCCGTCTTCAATCTGACTGCACACGCACATTCGGAAGATGTTTCTGCTCTTTGCCCTCGCCGGAGTTCTGCAGACGGTACGGGGCAACAAAAGTCGCTGCATTAGATGCTGTTGGCACAGTTGATAGAAAATGACTATCTCAAGTGCTGTAAACCATAATCAAGCAGAGAGGGTGAAGAGGAGTGAAGTGCGTCTGTGCTAACCGGCTGAATTGGCTTCCCGATGAGCGTAATGCTCTCACTTTAGCACCGCATGGACAACAACTTCACACAGAGAAAGAAAGTGACGGAAAGAAAAAGATGATGAATGACAGAAATTCAGATATAAGGGAGGGCAGCCGTGACTCCGTTAATATTTAAATAATAATAGCTAAGAAAAATAAAAGATCTAAGAGTGATGAAGACTTTAGCAACAGAGAATCCGTACGTCCGACATAAATACATGCAGTAAAATGTTAAGAGTGGTTATCTGACCTTCACGCTCTGGTGGCAAAGGAGCGAGACAAGGAAAGGAAAGCTCCTCCACACCGGAGGGCTGCAGAGACTAATTAGCTTAAGAGACATGACCTTTCTGTCCCCGAGAGAAGACATGTGTGCGTCTGTATGCGAGCACTTTGCCTCAGTACGAGGGCATCGTCATCACAGCCAAATGGACCCATGTGTCATGTCTCATCAACACGTGAGCGCCAGAGAGGCAGCAAAAGGTGGAGAGAGAAGTTCCAATCTGAACCATGACTGGCTTTAAAATCTTAAAATAACCTCTCTGAGATCTGTCTGTGCGAGAGGCTGGAAAGTACGAGGACGTGGTTTTTGGGTGAAGTTTGCAGTTTGAGATATAAACAGACAAAGTGATTTATTCAAGAACGAAAACACAACTCATGGAAAAACTATCAGGCCACAAAATCGCATTCATTTGCCGAGATAAAGTACAAGAGGCCTGAGGCGAGGGCGATTCTGATTAAACACACAACACAAACAGAAATGAAGCCACAACAGATGAGATTCAACACGTACTTTAAACTCCGTCTCTCGTCGACGGTGGTTTTAAGGATGCAGAGATGAACTTGCTTTTATCCTTGATACAGCTGAAATTATTGTCTGAGTGATCAGGAACTCAAACATTCTTTTTCAGCGAGTCCTAATTAATTTGATCAGCGTTTCTCAACTACAGAAAACAAACCAGCAGCAGCTAAGTGGGATGAAATCAACCCAATCTGTTGATTCGGTCCAAAGATGAAGCTTTCAAACTTAATCAGCACAGTACTTGAACTGATTTCGACATTAGAAGTCCATTTTCTATCTCACACAGCTGCAGTTAAGATCCATCCATATTTTGCACATTTAATTTCTATTTTTGGACAGTTTGTTGCATGGATGCAGAACGCATGTTTGGTCTACAGGGTCCGAAAAATAACAGTTTGACTTTGTAAAGGACACACAATGTTAACCCTGACCTTTTCTGCACAAAAAAAAAAAAAGCTACTGAAGTAACAAAAATGCTCAAGCATTGACATGATGTTGTGAGTCTGATGTGTTCACTAAATACACAAAACTTCAGGAAATGAGGCGTTCTCCCGTATTCTCCCACAAAACTTCAAAATACCACCAATTTGCTAACCAGCACGAACAAGCGAGCTAATTTAGGCAAAGTTGTCAAACTCGGTCAGACAGGCAAACAAAGCGAGAGAGAAGGAGAAAGAGTGTGACCGTGTTTGTGTGTGTGTGTGTGTGTGTGTGTGTGTGTGTGTGTGTGTGTGTGTTTGTGTGTGTGTGGGGTGATCCCTTTAAATAGACACCATCGGATGCTGTGGGAGACCGAGAGGAGACAGAGCGGAAAAAGACGGAGGAAGAGAGGGGAAATCAGGCATCCACTGGAGGGGGATAATTAGGAACTGTGTGTGTGTTGTACATACTGTACATCTCCTTGTGTGTGTTCGTGGCATCGTGTGGGAGTTTTCCTGCTCAGGGGGCAGATGGTGCCACTAAACGCTGGATGCTGATGTTCGCTGTCTGAACGTCTCTGAGCTGTGTAACAGGAACGACGCTCGACTCTTCGTACTCGGTGTTTTATTCACACGCTCGCTGCGGAGATCAGTAACAAGGAAATCTAGTCTTACCCCCAAAAGGATAACGGACGTCCTTCTTGAACTCACCGCTGCCGAAAAGCTGACTTGATCTTTCGTGGATGAGCCGCCTCAGTCTGCCGTCGGCGTCATGTACCTGTCGAACACACTTTCTTCGGACCAGGATTTGTGCTTTTCAGCCTGAAACAGAAACAAAAACAGGTTTTTAAATCGGTGTCAGCGGGTACTGCACATGCTAATACGCTAATATTTAGTGGCCAGTGTCATTGCATTGTCTTCATACAAATACTAACACAAAGTGCATAAAATTACAGGCTGGGTGGATCGACCCATGTCGGAAGCAGCCATCCGCCGTGAAGCGTTTCCTCTTCGGCGTGATAAACAGCCTCCTCCAGCTGAGGTAATCCATCACAGAAAACATGAAGCTTTCATTTGGTTTTTTATTGTTCATTATCCCCCAAGTTGAATGTTTTGTTTTTTACGCTCCACTTACTGTCAATCACCTGACACTCAGAGGAAGAGTTGTCGGCGAGGGAATAAACCATCACATCACATCATGACAGCCTGCCTCAAAAACTTTGTCTCTTGATACAAAGTGCCTTTTAGTCCGGTCAGCTTTTAATTCGACACCATAAAGTGTGTCTTCAAAACAACACGTGTACTTTATTTAAACATCACTTCACATCCAAATAAAGAGAAATTTCAGCTTTAATAGCTTATTAACTTTTATTGTCTAAATGTTTATCCTCCCTTAGACTCAATAATAATTTGCAGAGTTGTCGGATGGATGAATATCTATTTAATGCTACTATAACTGCGCCCAGTAAACTTTTACACAAACATAAAAATAAATGTCTTGGATGGACGTCAGCAATCCGATATGAGAGGATGATGTCCATTGTGAGGATAAAAAGGGGAATTTTAATATGTGAATGAAACTTAACGAGCAAACTTTCTTGAAAGAAAAGTCACAAACACCACAAATGTGAACTTCCTAGTGGCACCAGTGGGGAAAGGTTGTCCCCGGGGGTTTGTCCTCTGGGGATCGGGAACATCAGCCTTCCTCTGTTCGCCCTTCTCGTGTGGCTGAAACTAAATCATTCACAGCTTTTGAAAAGCGCACAAGGCCATAAAACTCAACAACTCTATATTTGTATCGGCTTTCCAAAAAAATAAAATAAAATAAAATAAAAAAAAACAGCATCTAAGATATTGATTCTTCCCTCTTTCTCCGTCTGTCTCTTTTTCCCAGTTAATTGTTAAAAGCAACAACAGCGAAGTCGAATAATGAAGTCTGGCTGAGATTCCCCGGAGCGGCAACTTTGGAGCTACGCTATTATTACAGGGCGGCACCATCACCAGCTGCCAAAATGAGGAACGCAAGGGTCAAAGCCACAGCAGCACACAGTCGGAATAAAATATATTGCTCTGTCACTCTCATATTTATCTGCAATAGAGAAGATCTCTGTATAGATTTTTAAAGTCAAGTACCACGTCTGAAGAGGGAAGCAAACTGATAAAGTTTGGCAATTCACTAATTAGCTCCCCTGTTACAACTACGACTGTCAAGGCTGTGTTTAGTTTTGTTTTTTTTATTTTATATTTGTATTTTTAAATATGCCCAAGGCTTCAAAATATCAGTGACACCTTCCTACATTATTCCTGCTCAGTGATATCTGCAAGTATGATCAATTTATCAAAGTTTCATCCATGTAAAGTTAAAAATTAAAACAAATTTTTAACCTCATTGCAGCCCTCAGTGAGGTTAAGCAGCTAAATATTAATGTGCTCACAGCAACAATGCTGACGGTTAAAATGATCCTACCTTAGCTTAGCATGTCAGCTCAGTAATATCTGGAAGCCCAAGTCGAAATCAGAAATGTGTTTGCGTTTCATCCTCTGGGAGACATCCAATAGCTATTGGAGCTATTTCTCTTGACATTGCACTCATGGGAACAGATACAAGTTAAGGGTTCATCTGGGAGACAACAAATTTAATCCTAAAGAATGCTTCACTCTCAAAACGATCTTTAAATGACGCACCAATCCAATCGTTACCTCAAGATATTTCCTTTAGACCGACGGAGTCTACAGAGCTAAAGCAGATCTTCAGTCTTAATCTAAAGAAACCAGCAGTGTTGGAGACATAACGGCGCGAGCTGTGGGAAACATTAAACCGCACAGGCGCACAAGTGTGCGTTTGTATATAATCACATCTCATACTAACACTTTAGTGGCAGTCTGGCCAATTAATTCAACTATATTACCATCATGAGCCGTACACTGTCACTTCCAGAAGTGTTGTTCTGAAAAAGCATCAGAGACACAAACACTCCCTGACATATATACACACACAAATACAAAACGCAAACTCAGTGTTGTGAGTTTTGTTTGTGTTTTATCCACGTTTAAGAGTGAAACGGATAAGACGGCGGCACAGAAGACTGAGACATACAGGAAAACTGGAGAGGAGGAGTGGTTAATGACAGGCTGCAGCATCAGATGGAGGGAAGATGGGCCTAAGCAAACAGATGGGACCCCTTCAACACACACACACGGTGGAAGCCTGAGCATTTTCACTGCAGAAATATTGAACATGCACATAAAGAAAACACAATTTCACTCAAGAAGCTCTCTGCTGATTGCACGCTCGCCCTCCAAAGATTTTGTCTCTTTAAAGATGGAGTTTAAATGGTCAATGCACGATCGTTAGTTTCCATACTCGAGGGAAAGCATGAAGGAGATGCACAGAAGGGGGGGGGGGTGCTTTTGCGTCCACTGAGGATCAATTCTCACAAATGAGTTAACCTGTTCAGAGGTTCAACCCAAAAATAGCTTACCCAGCAAAATGAAATTATTTTTAACACACACACACACACACAAAAGGAAAAAGAAAAGTCGATATTGGACTTTCCTCTGTCCGGTTTAAAAAAAAAAAAAAAAAACTCCAAAGATAAACCCCCCCCCCACTTCAATAACCAAACTAATCAGCTCTGAGCTCCTCAAGCCATTTCGCCAAAACACTAGTCTGTGATTTAAAGGCATGAGGGGAAGTGATGACTCGGCAAAAAGCATCTCCAGTTTCACAACCAGCATTAAAATGATGCACTTTGGGTAATCGATGCAAGAGCGCTTCATCAGCGGATATACAATAGATGACCAGACTATGTGAGAGAAACGGTGATTCTCAGCTCCAGGAGTCTGAAGAAAACGAGCTTCATATGGAGTTAACCTTCAAATTAACAGGAGTTTCATTTGCAAACTTCAGAAAACGTTCCTTACTTTTCCCTTTTTCTTTGTTCAGGACCGTGTTTGTGGTTGATTGCTGCGTGATATTCTGCATGCAGACTGATGTTGGTGACAGAATTAAAATGCTTCCAACGTGCAAGGCGTCAGCGGGGAGGCGCTCTGATTACGTTTAGTGTTTTTGCTTTTCAATCACCAACCAAACTGTCGCTGCCGTTCCTTCGGGACTGGAAGTCAGTTTGCTCTTTGAGAGATGGAGAATTTCACTGCCTGTCTCGGGTCAGTGCACAGAAAAATTAATTTATGAACCACGTTGGATTATTCATAATGAGTTTGGCTGCTTTGAATTTTATGGAGGCTGCGCCACTCACAAATAAATAAATATGAATCTAATAATATGATTCTGGGGTTAACAGCTCCAGTGACAACGGGGTTTATTGTTAAGTCAAAATATCAGCAGATTTACACTAAAGAGATTATCAGATTATCTTTACTGTGTGGCTCAGTTCAGAGCTGCCGGTCAAAATCAGAGACAAACTGCTTTCTACAGAAGCTCTTATTATTTTGGTTGTAGTTATTTACATAGTTTGAAACTTGTTCAGTTTGGACACACCACAGCAACAGTACTGCAATATTTATGACAAATTGCAAGAAAAAGGTGTGAAATGGGTGTTCATGTTGGATTTGCAGCTCCAGGACCTGACGGACAAACATTTTTTTTTAAGCGTAGCAGTAATCTTACACCAGCTCATGAATCTCTCCATCTTCCTTCTGTTCCCCTGTTACCTTTTCACTCCTCTTTCCCTGCACAATCTATCTCTTCCTGCCTGATTTCTCACTTAAAAACCACGATGACCCGTGTAATTACCTCCAGTTACTTGGTCCTAATGAAAAACAACAACAACAACAAAAAAAAACAAAACACACTGCACAAGTAGTGAGGTGTGTGTTTGTGTTGACATGTCAAGCTGCCAGGCCTTGACCAAAGTTGATAATATTGTCTGTCAGACCTCTTTTAACCGGCTTCTCAGTGTGTGTGTGTGTGTGTGTGTGTGTGTGTGTGTGTGTGTGTGTGCACCAACCTACTGAAGCCTTGACTGCCGCTGATAACATTCTCTCTGGGACTTGTTCCACCTTTTAACTCTGCTGTGTACACCGTTGTGTTTGTGTACGCACACGACTAGAATTCCATTCGCCGACATGCATAAACATGAAGCCCGGAGCGCTTACGAGAGGCAGCGGCATCATCTGTGCAGGAGAGAGAGAGAGAGAGAGAGAGAGAATGAAAGTGAAGTGGGCCGATAAAATGATTGGAAATGCAAGAGAGGGAGAAGGGGGGTAGAAGAAAAAGGAAATTGGAACCACAGCAAAGTGCTAGATACAGCAAGTAGGCTGGTCAACAATTGGAAATACTGCCACTTTTACAATGATTGCAATGAAAGTTGGGACTGGAAGGATATTTCAAAGGTTTTCTGAGGGATGCTGAGATGTTTGAGGACAAGATGTACAGATTTGTGAGAAAAGAGTGAGAGGATGCTAATTAAAACACCCAAACTATAAAGAAACCAAGCAGCAACCTTTGGGGCCTGAAAAATAAAGGCAGCTCAGAAAACTGCAGTTCATTTAACACCAACCTCGGAGTCAAACACCACAGACCATAAAAAAATGATTACCAGATCTTTAACATCCAATAGGGTGACTCAATTTGGACAATCCATTCGCACAACTGCAACAACTCATGAGAAACATGAAAACTAACACTCGTCTATTTTTGTGAAGGTCGAAAACGATGACTCCGTTTCCTAAAGGGAGTGACTGGAAAACCACAGGGCTGGATGATCCGCTGTGGCTTATCGTTCCAAGAGATAAGAGTTCAGCTATGAACTCATCCAAGTGAGGAGGAGGAGGAGGAGGAGGAGGAAGAGGGCAACTCTCCCCTGAAGCAACTGCATATTATCTGTAAATAACAAAGAGGAAGGACCGCAGTCCAATTAAACTTTAATGATACTTGTCAAAGGCACTGCGCCACTGCAACAACAAGCATAAAGGATTTAAAACACAAAAAGGATATTCTGGGAAAACATTCTGTGATGGTGTAAAAACTGAAAAGGGGGGTCCAGTTTGGGAGCACAAGAAGATGGAAGCAAAGATGTTACAGGAAGGTTGTGCAAGAATGAACTTGCTGCCTGGGGTGAATTTTTTTTGTCCAGACCAGCAGATCATTAATTCCCCTCTTGAGTTTATCTTCCTCAGTTTTTCCATTTCTCCTCCTCTTCAATCACACCATTAATTTCCCTCTGCTCTTTTTTACGCCCTCTGTGTTTTGATTTCCTCTTCTTTTGACTTTACTCGCTCGCTTTCGTCTCCTCGGGGTTCGGCGTGCGAAATTAATTCTCCCTCCTCGCCTTTGCTTCTTCAACCACTGCTCGGGGCACATCTTTGTCTATCTTGTATGATATCTACATCTTAATATTGCACGCCCCATCTATCTGCCCGCTGATCCATGCAGTCAAATGGGCTTTCCTCTCCGTCTTGGTCATCCGTCTTTCTTGGAGGAAAGGAAAGGCCTCAAAAACATCTTTAAATCATTTCCTCCTTCAACTCCACCTTCCCCCCTCGTCTATTCTGCATATCAGTCCGTAGTCTAATAAACACATTATTATTTGTGCCTCGCTCGGCCCCTCTAAATCTCGCCACCGCCACGCTCCATTCCCAATCATGTCACTCCGCTGCCATTAGTCTCTCCACCTAAAATGTCTCTGGCTGGCTCTCCGTCTGTTTGGTCTGTTTGGGCCTCTCCATCTTGCGGTGAGTCCATTTAAATTACATCTGTTAAAATCTAAGCAGCAACAGAAAGACAGTCGGGTTTCTTCTTTGGACCTCCTCAAGGATGAGCCAAAACGTCCAACACAAAGTAAACACAAAGGCAATGTTTGATTTTGTGCACTCTGCCATCCACTTGGCGCTTTGGCCCACCAACACTCGTCAGACTTCATTTCTCTTGACACAGTTACGGTGGCGGTCCTCGCTGCCCGTTGGTCTGAAGCTCCGCCGTGATCCCAGAAACACATTCCGGCATGAAGTTTTATTGCACTTTTGAATCTAGCTGACATTTTTGATGATGATGGTCGGTTGTCTGAAATGGCTGTCAGTCAGTCAGTTCTGCCTTTGTGCTTCTGTGCCTCAAATAAATAGAAATAAAACAATCAACCGCATGAAACTAAAACATGTGCGGACAAGTGACAAGAAAATTGAAATTCAATCACTTTGGGGTTAATCCAAGTAAAGACAAGGCTGCCGATGTCTCACAACGCTTATTTTTCAGTGTTTCATTGGAGATGTCAGCTGCTCTAACCAAAAAACATGAAACGGCTAAAATTAAAACGTTTAAAGGATGCATGAGGGTCCTTTACAGCATCTGCGCCTCAGTTTGAGCATCCTTGATTTTCCAAGATGTTGCCCGAATATAAACCTTCACTTCACAGTGAATTATGGGAAGCTTGAGCCTTTGAAACAGGCCAGGCCTTGAGATAAAAATTCACTCTTGTTCTTGAAAACAACAAGAATCTCAGTTGGAGCTCCACTCGGCAGCTGATCCAGAGCCGCGCTGAACACTAATGATGTGTTCAGTCTAAATGTGTGGACTTGTGTTGCACAGAAATACATCCACCCACAATTATACCACTGCAACTCTGCATCTGTTATGCAACAATAATATTTGCATCTTTTGCAGAGTGTAAACTCTTAATTCGGCGGCACGGGGGCTTCTGCGCCTGGCGAATGAGATTACACACCAACACACACTGAGTTCAGTTCATGTAAATCAAAATCAAAGCGCAGGAAGAGGTGGTGGTGGGGTATTCTTGGCATGAAGCAATGAAAGGACTCATGGAGAAAAACAAAGATGGATGGTAAATAAGAAGGAAAAAAAATTTGAGAAAATTGAAATTGAGACCAACTGTTGAAAGGCTAGACGTTCTGCCACACTTCCTCCAAAGAGTGTGTGTATGCAGCGGGACCAGCAGGACATGCATCTTTGTGATTCCCATTAATCTCCTCCCTCTGAGCCCCCCCCCCCCCGCCTCCGGCAGCTTCACTTGTGTTTCAAGAAGCTGTTTGAGACTCAGTGACTGCGGATTACCGATAAGGGAAAATTACACTGTCAGAATTTATCAGCGGGAAAATCATCCAAAGTGTGTGTCTCGGTGTGGGTGCGTGAGCGTGTTGTGCGTTCCCGTGCTCTGGGACAGAGGGTTTTCTTGCTTGGGCATATGTCCGCGTTTGTATGTGCGCACTTTGTGTGTGTTTTTATCCCTCCTCCGGGGAGACCCCACGCACCGTCTGTCTTCGACTAATTCAGTATGCATTGCCGCACAGACACAGCAAAGAGGTGGTCTGAGAGAGAGAAGCAGAGATGAGGAGGAGGAGGGAGGAAGGGAAGAAGGAAGGGCGAGATGCAGAGAGATGCAAAAATGACGACAAAGCTAAACAGAAGGGCAAAAGGATGGAAAGATTTTCATTCAGCTGTTAAACAGATGTCTCCTGATGCCACCTGCACCTCCAAAATGACTTCATACCATCACGTCTGCAGCCATTTTCTGAGAACGCTTGATGCAGACTTTCTATTTTTCCCCCTTTTCCAAATGATGGATTTCTCAGCGGGGGGGCCAGATACAGAGGAGAGTTGAGAGGGGGCGTAGGATGGAGACAGGGAGACGAGGGGAGGCAGAAAACAGAGGAGGAGGTGAGGGAAGGAAGAGAAAATGGAGGCCTGAGGAGAAGAGGGGAGGTGTTTTCCATCCTGTTTGTGTTTCATAAGGGTTCTCAAATCTAATGAGCGGCTGACAGGGAGACAGAAGGGAGACAGAGGGACAGAGAAGACATTCAGGAAGTGAAGGAAATATAGGAAGCGTCCTTAACACAAAGATGGGACAGAAAAAATTATGAAACAGGAGCTATAAGATGTTAACAGACGGAGGGACAGTAATGTGATGCCGAGGACAACCGGTGCTGAATACCAATCCAAGCCGGGGTCAGAGGCCGTTCAGGCGAGTTTCTTCTCCTCCGTCCACATTTCCAAACAGCCTCTCTGATTTATATTCCTAATGGAGTCTACTGCTGTGCCAGAACATGATTGTGTGTCAGCGACAAGATCTGAGGTGAACAATTCAAGGACAGTTCTTGCCTCCCAAAGCGCCACATTGAAGCAGGAAAAGAAGACGGAGGAAAGACAGGCGGAACAGTTCCTGGATTCAGGAGGTTCCCGGTAGACTGTGGAAAAGACCATGATACTGCAGTAAGCTTGGAAGTGAAGGATGATATTAATAAAACCCATGAAAAGGACCCGAACAGTAAACTGACCCAACAGATAAGGATCTTCTGTGTAACGTCAGTGTCATTATAATAAACAAAGGCGCTGTGGATTTGAGCCGACCGTCCAGATGTTGTAAACACTCAAGAGAACCAGATGTGTGACAGAAAACAGTCCACAACAAATGCACTCTTTACTCCCATTTGTTTACAAACTAACAGCTGTTCCAGGAATTACTGAACCTTTTTCTCTTGTTTCCAGAAAAAAAACAAAAAGCATTTGTCACAAGTCTTCACTTCTGCAGCAGACGGTTTCCTGCTGGGAGCTGGTGGTTTTGGCTCGATAAGAGCTTTGTCTTGTTGTCTACATGAAACGAAAAGTTATTCACGCCCTCCGAGCTGCATTATGTCTTCAGGGCAAACGCTGCAGCGAGACGCTTTTGGTGATAAGCAATAAGACGAGCCGGGGTTGGCTGGAAAAGATGCCAAAGAGTTAGCTGTTGTTTTCCATAACTGCAGAAAGCTTTTGGTGAATAAAGGGAATAAGTCTGATACAGAACTCACTACTTTTCTTCCAGAACGGCAAAGAAGAAGCTGGTTATACTAACTGAACTGAATAAGAGACGATCGTATTATTAGTTTTGGTCTCTTCATCGATTTCGCTGACAATTTCCTGAGAAGAAAAATTCCCTTTGCTGTATTCTCTATAGAATTACGCATGTATTATATCAGTACATTAATAATAGGTCTATTATAACCCTAAAAATAATTATTAAACTTTATGAAAAGATATTTCAAGGACAAAACAGCAGAGATTCAATCCAAAGATCCAGTATAAACTCTTTAAGCTGCCTGTGGACCTTCATTTTGAAGTGGATGGAAACAGAAACAGTCATTATTTGTTATTCACAGATTCACGGAGCTTCACAGGCCGGGTTAAGAAAAGAGATGTCATCTTCTGGCAAAGATAACTGTCTCGAGCTGCGTTCATGGAAAACAGCAGTTTGTCACAGCTGAGTGAAATAAAATTCAAAAAAAGTGTTGTAAAGATTGTAACATCTGTCTTTTTCCTCTTTCATTGCCTTCAACAAATAAATCACCAAAGAGCACACTTTCCCTCCCTTAGATTTTATCTTTGGCTTCAAGATTGGTGCGTTGACATAATTTGCTACACAGAGCGAAACAAAGTGAGCTATTCTCACCTTGGAAAGAAATTGGGAGAATTTGTGGAACAAAGCACTTTTGTGGCTTGTGTCAGATTCATTCGTGGTGGTCGAACAGTTTGGATGTGACTTCAGTCCATCTAGTTTCTGTGGAGTAAAATCAATGGACCCGGTCTCTTTTGAGATTGAAGGGAGGAGCGAGAGCCAAGGACGGGAAATGTTGTGGACCGAGCGGCTCCATTTCCGTCATGCAGCCTTGAACAACAGGTAATAACCGAAAAAGAGCCGGGGCAAGAAATTGATTTCCCATGGGCGTAACCACGACGGAAACTTACGAGCTCTGGCTAATTAACAAACATTCAGTAGAGTCCACAAAACTGGAAAAATGATGGACGCAGTAAAAAGAAATTAAGATGTAAAGGCGTATTTTTTCTCTGCTACCCGGAGCTGCGCCTGCCTGAAAGAAAATAGAGATTACATTGTCGAGAAAACGTGGAAAAGTCTGTGGTTCTCCATCATCTTTTTTTTTTTTTTAAATCATTGGCTGCAAAGTCTGATGCGTATTGTACTTGACTTTGTTTCTTTTGGAGTTTTTGACAAGTTTGAATAGCTCTTCTCAGGGTGCCATAAATTCATAAATCCGCCCCGCGCCATTCATGCATGTAGCAAACACTTCAGCGAAGCACGCCGACACCTTTAAATGACAGCCGTAATGTGAAAGGATGAGGCTCCAGAACCGGAGCTGACACGGCGCGTAACTGGTTTGAGATGTTGGACCTAACGGAGCCTAATAGGTGTCGGACTGGTGTGTAATGTGGCGCGTCCTCCCCTGTGAAATATTGACTGTGGCCTGTTAGCACAAGAAGTCTGTGCTGTCCAACATCTAATCCAGATGTGCCAAATGGAGCGTGGGCTGGACCGGCACAACCTGAATCTGCCTTCTCTGAATAAATGAATACATTTGCTGTGTGTGTATCTATTTGATGTGCGTTTTAAGTCTACGTTCATGCCTGCGGGGCAAGTCAGTGTGTGGGCGAGGCATGTGTGTGTCCGTGTGCGCATGTGCTCTTATTACACAAGGCCAAATTTCCCTAAGCCAAAATGACTAAGTGAGTGACTCCCTGAGCCGTTTCTCTCTTTATTTATTCCTCTTTGCTTCTGTCTGTAGTCAAACGAGCAACGATGAAAATGTCTGAGACTTGGAGAAGATGAAATAGATGAGGCTTTTATGGATTCTTTATGCAAAACGGATTAAAAAAAATTGCAGGTGGATGAAAGCTGCTCCTGCAAAATCTCAGCAATTGCTCTTGTCAAAGCGCTTTAGCTGCACATTTATATTTATATTTCTGCAAAAAAAAAAGGCAGTCAGACGGTTCCAGGTTTGGCTATCTGTTAAAATTTTAGACATCGTCTGCGTCATTCACCCATAACAGTTCTAGTTCCATAAGAGTTTGCTTGTGATGGATACATAATCAGCCTGGCAGCATTGTTAGTGATTCCTCTCTTTCAAAGTCAGATGCTTCCTACTCCACCATCCTACATACAGTGCCAACTATTTATCAGCCTTATTATCATTTTCCCTCCTACATGTTCCACTTCCTTCTGCAGTCCTCCTGCTTTTGGGACCCACTGCTGGTTGAGTCACTGCAGAAATCAACCCTCTTCAGATGGCGCCAATCATTCTGATTAGGTTCACCTTCCAAACTACTCTGAGACCTCTCAGAGCCGTAAGACCAACTGGACGGGAATACTTCATTTATTAAATGTGTGATTTCCATCACAGCTTTAGTCCTCCTCTCTACTTCCTCCCTCGCTCCATCTTAAGTGTGTCTTCCCTACACTGACAACATTACAGCGGGATCCTCCGGAGACAAGCAACCGTCTGGAACAGACCACAGGTCTCCGTTCTGCCCCCTTGCTGCACCTATTAGCCCCAAGCTAATTACTCAACAGCACTCCCAAGTGGGATTGGTTCACTCCACACTAAACTAATTAACACACACCTCATTTAACGGCCAAGGTTGGCTGTGCAGGTGGAACCAAAAATGGCAGACAAGGAAACAGAGGAAAATTTAGAACAATAATAAAAAAAAAAAAACAACAACAACAACAGAGAATGAAAAGATTTGGCAGCTGGTGAAGTGAAACACTCGCTGTCATTAGAAGAAAATAAAAACAAAACTAAAATAGCATTTGGGGTAATTAGGAAATGAGACTGAGCAGATCGGTGAGCTTTTTGAAATCTGTAGAATGTGACAACCAATAAAAGCGGGACCTGCAGACCAAGTAAAAGCTGCTTGACTGAGAGGGAAAGTCATTTGATCGGTCAGTATGGCGCACGCCTGTGTCTCTCTGCGTTTGTGGGAACCTCGAAATAAAAAGATGTGTATTTGCAGCACACTACGTCTGCTCGGAATGTGTGAAATATTTCTCTGCGCGACTTATCCGTGAAAGCAAAGGTCACTGCTGCACATCTCGACCTCCACATTGCAGGCGCTGTGCGGTACACACAGAGATACACACAGCATGCACAATGAGGAGGCCGCGACACGCTGTTCCCACGGCAGCACTGAAGCCTGTCGATGGATGAACAGATCAGATCGACCTGTTGGTCAGCGTGGACCAAAAAACCCAAACACGAACTAAAGGAGCACTCTCAGTAGACACATTTGCTGCAGGGTTATGATCCAGCTCTCCATAAACAAGCCCCTGAAAGTGAGTTTTACGTATATAGTTTTGTTAGAGGACAAAATAGAAACCAAAAAACCGTGAAACTGACCAAATCAGTAAATGGGACTGGAAGTTACTGGATGATTTTTTATTATATTTAGTGGCGATGGAAACTATCTGGTATTCTAGAAACATATAAAAGTCTGTGCTGTGGATTAGAAACTAACATTAGAAAGACTTAATTTGTAATTCCTACCTGAAACAAACTAGGCAGCTGCTCTCTCTGAAGAAGCAGGAGCTGGAGCAGGAGAGTTAACAAACACTGTTTTAGTTCAGTTTGAAGTCCACTGTGGCGCTGCCGACTCCTGGCTGTGCTCCGTCTACTTGATGCTCTGGACTGCCTGAACTTCAAATTGGTTCATTTCAGTCGACTGATGCGTGCCGTCTCTCCCCACCGGCTTCATCTTTAATAATTAAAAAAACGGAGAAAGAAGGGACCCGAGTTAAAGTGTACTTATTTTCTAATAAGCCATGTGACATCGTCGCCTCGTACCCTAAAATGAACGCCACGTCCCAGACTGCGAGCTGATAAAATGTCAGACATGATCCACTGAGCACGGAGGAACGCCATCACCTTTAACGAGCTCGCCGCACCACTTCCTGTACACAACTGCAGCCAGTGCACCATTTTACAGTACGCCACCAACAATGCATACTGGATTCATTTTGTAAGCTGTCTGTTTTCAAGAAAATACATTTTTCATTCAAAAAAATACCTTCACGATCACTTTAATACATTTATCCATTCAATCAGCTTTTTCTTATGTCGACGCCTCAGTTTTATCAACGTACGTACAGCGACCAGACGAATGCATAAATGCACTTACACCTTGCTGTAACGTCACGCTGCATATGTGCCAATTCCCCGCTAACAACCCAGACAGTGTGACAGGTGCACAGATAAATTCCCCTCTCCGATCCTCGCTGCGAGAGAGCACTTTCAGAGTAATTGGAGAGAAGAGAAGTGGAACAGTCAAGGGCAGGACATCCTTGTTAAAACGAAACTTTCTCATTAATGGCCAAGATGCTGATGATCAAACCAAAAGGCTCTGTGAGGAAACAGAATGAGGAGACGTGTGCCTTGCAGGAATCGTGTTATGTATATTTACACACTGCAGCTGAGTACATATTTCTGAGCTCCATATGGATCCATTGACTTTACATTTCTTTTCAGGCATTTATCCGCTGTGATGTTACGGTTATTCATTATAGATATTGATATTTTCATCTGCTGAGCCCTTTAGATATTAATACAGGTTCACAGCCGTGTTAAACTGCGGATCAGCGGCGAGCGCTCATGGGCAGTTCTTCCCCATGAGTTTCACCTTTCAGGCGAAATAGTAGCGGCGCTGTACCTGCTGATTTAAAGTTGTCGTTCTGCCTGACATACAATGCCGCAGATGGTACCACTTTCTCTGCAAAAGAGAATAGCCTCAGGTCAAATAATGTACAAGGTGGGATTTTAAGAAAGGTTGTACTCCTGTTGTGCCCGCAATAACTTATTTCATACTAATATTTTTGGAAAACAGCAAATGACTTTAACTCTCCCCCCGGCATCTAAATTAAAACCTACATCCAGAGCAAACATTCATCTCTGCAGGAAACAGATTTACAGAGTACACTTTATTAGCACCTATTAATACATCTATGTTGTGTCCTCACCTTACAAAAGCAATATTAAGGGAAGCAGCAGTGAGCGTGTCCATTGTCCCTCTGTAAGCCTCGTGTGTAAATACTCAGCGGGTATTCTAAATTAAATTCGGTGAAGAGGTTGATGATATTTCTGATAAGCATAGTATTAATTCAGAGCTGCGTGCCTCAGCTGGGAGAGTGAAATGGGAAAAACTTTCTCTGTGCTCAAACACAAACAACATATACCAGAATCTTCCTCTTGCTCATCTTATTAGTCCAATGAGTGCATCGGCGTCTGACACTTCCATTCATAAGCTCACCTCTTTCTGCAGGCGTCCCCCTTCCAGTCTTCCAGCTGCTCCTTGATGACTCAAGGCGCTTTCCTACAAAGCTCTGGCCCCAGACATCGATCATGTGGAAGTCTGAGTCAGCGTATAAACTCAGCTAATAAGATTGTTTTGTGTCCCGTGCATAGAGCTATCGAGCCTGCTCTGTTGGGAATTGTACATCTGTAATTCATCTTTAAAAAAAAAAAAAAAAAGTTTCTGATTGTAGCACCCGGATGAAGAAACAAACACGACAAACCTAAAAAGCCCACAAACTTCCTCGACATCATCAATATCAAAGTCACGACAATCCCCCCCCCCCCCCCCCCCCCCCCCCGATGTGCACTGTTACCATGATGACCAACTCCTGAAACTCTGCAGAAACCTCCCACAGCACATCCAGTGAGCTTCATAATTCCTTTTTATGAGCAGAATAGTACATGCTGCCAGCTGCTCCACCACTACGCTCACTCTCAGTCACCCTGTTACCAACGGGGCTCTGGAGATGTGTCTTAAAAGTTCAGCACGCTCATAGTTTCCAGATGAAGTGTTTTTAATGTTGATATCCTCTGCCTCGCTGGAGGACATCTGGTGGATACATCCGATGATTGCACGATGGTGAATCCTAAAGACTTGAGGGAGCCTCCATTAGGTTGACATTTATGAACTTTAGTGTGTTTTAAGCCCTTTTTGATACATTTTGGCAAAAATGAACACACATTGCTGCTCCCTTTAAGACGAATACAAATAACTTTGATAAACAGCAGGTTAAAATACTTTTACTGGCAAACTAAACATTCTATATTTACATGTCTACTTTTTTTGGAGTATATTTTAGAGATGAGTCACCTTTATATTGCTTTACTACATCCAGGACCCCTGAGAGGAAAAGAAAAGAAAGCAGCACTGATAATTCACGGATTATTTTGGTTAAATGAACTGAATTTCAAAACTTGAGTCTCAAACGCTGTGCAACTTGCACATGCAGTTTCATCACACCTGTGAATATTTGAACGCAGGTTTGGCTCCATCTCCATAACCTTGAGTGGAGGTGGATGATGAATTCAGCAGCCATGAGGGAGCAGCGATGTGGGTGCCTCTGTCGCTGTGCAGCAGCAGCAGCAGCTATGACAGGATAAAACAGCACCCTTCTGTCTTTCATTTTTATATAAAATAAGTGCCAATCATCATTTTTCCAGACTGAGGCAAACTATAATGAAAAAAAGAGAAAAGTATTTTAAAGATGATTTTTCCTTAAATGCCTCAGCGTTTCAAAATCATCTTGTATGAGATTTATATTTTGCCCTTTTTGCAAATTCACATTTCAAGATTGAACAAAATTAAAAGCATACATTTATGGCCTTTCACAGATTTGACCAACGTGTCACAGAATAAAGAGATGCGTATTATTTGGTGTTTACATCCGCTGTGCTTTTTACTTCACCTGCGGATGACTGTGCTTATTCTAAGTGTAGAGTGCAGGAAGGCATTCATCACAGAGCAGTACAATCAGGCCTCCAGGGCAGCATCCTGGGATCAAAGCAAACAGGCACATTCGAATAAATGAATACATAACTACACCTGCAGAGGCAGCAAGTCAAACAGAGTGAAAGTCGGCTGCAACAGGAAGGCAATAAGAGCCAAAAAGGTGTGTGTGCTTGTGTCCTGGGTTTACTGGAGATCCTAAATCTGCAGCTGCATCGTGGGGACAAAAAGTCAATGTAAAGTCTTCTGAAGTTGTGCAGACAGATCTGTAAGTGTTTGCGTGCTCCCATCTGACCTACGGGGTCGTAAGGCTAATAGCAACACGCTTGGAAGCTGCGAGTGAATCATTCTCCACCTCTGGGCTCGTGTGGCATCCCAACAGTAATTTGAAGTTATATTAAAAGGCTGCATCATACCACAAGTTTCTCATCTTGTCTCATGTTCTTCTCCGATCCCGCTGCAATTGGCTGAGTCAGTGCTGATGTCTAGGTGTTGTGGGTGTTTTCTTACAGACGTGTTCTAGCTGCTGCTCCTGTGGCGTTAGCAGAAGATTTTAATGAGAGCTGCTGAGCTCAGACTGTCCTTCCATCAAAAACTGGACATAAGGGATAATAATGAACCGCTTACGTAAAGAAAGAGTCCTCCAGCAACACCAGAGTGCAAGAGGTCAAGTTGAAGCAAAAAGTCTCCCTCCTCTGAGTCTAATGTTGACATTTGCCTTAATTGAATCTGCCTGGACTTTACATTGCGTCCCTGCTGCATGGAACGGATCAGCTGTGAGTTTAAGAGCATAAAAATACACCATTATGAGATCAGCGACGGGCAGCTGATGCGCTGATTTCACTCAGCTACAGTCTCAACATGATCCAAATACTTTGAAAAGGCTTACTCTGGCAGACGCACGGCGAGATCATAGTTCCACTCATGGGCATACACATCCCATTCCCATAAGAATACACACAGCTGTGTGAAACTGACTGCCAGACCTACACACAAAATAAAACAATATAATCAAAGATATTACATTAAACAGCAAAGCATGACGTTAGCGCTGTAATGAGATCATGTTGAGCTCCTTCAAAGCTGGTATAGAAATCTTTTTAATCTGTCTAAAGGTAGCTGGAGCTACAGAGATTATATAAGGAGTATCTGGCACAACCGCGCACACACCTTCATTTTTGTTTTCACCCAGACAGATGGGGACAAATCTTGGCAGAAGTCTACCCGTCATTCAGGGACGTTTCAAGAACCTGCAGTCAGGGTGTATTTATGGCACCTGTGATTTTTGGCGCTCGGAGACACCAAGAATACGTCCGATCTGAGTCAGCACGTCTGGAAGTTTCTGTCCGTCAACTCTTCAGCATCTGAGGAAGCCTGCTCACAGCGTGGCGATAAAGTGAGCACGCACGCCGAAAAGATGCAGTTTAACACGTTGACTAGCAAGAGCTGTGTGTGTGTGTGTGTGTGTGTGTGTGTGTGTGTGTTTTTGGTTTTGAGGTGTGTGTGGGGATTTGTGATAAAAGATGAGAACACTTGGAATTCTCTTCGTAGAATTTTTGGGTTTACGGGAGTATTTTTAAGAAACACTAATTGATCCAGTGAAGAATATGTAACGTGTGAGGCACGCACACGCACGCGCACACACACACACACACACAAGCAGAGAGAGCTATCTGTGCTCTAATTAAAAGGAGAAACTCAGGAATTTTCTAGTTAAAACAAAGTTGCATGAATGATGGCATCTTTTTATACCCAGGCGGGAAATTGTGTGTTTTATTACGTACTTTACATTTTTATCAGCTTCCTGCACACAAGTGAATTTATATTTTGCACAAACCAAAGCGTAGACTCCAGCTAGACAAATCGTGCCTAAGATTAATAACTCTGTTCATGCTCAGCAAAACAAAGTCGCATAACAAACCCAATGGGCTGTGCGTAATGGTTCAGTTTAATAAATGTAGCTTGATTTAACAGGGTAATACGAAGCAACATTAAAAGACACTCCAGCAATCTCAAATTTCACTTTCTTGAGTAGAAAAGACTGAAATAATCTAGATTTTAGTCCTCAGTG
The DNA here is from genome assembly GCA_034769265.1 of Remorina albescens. Taxonomy (NCBI): domain Eukaryota; kingdom Metazoa; phylum Chordata; class Actinopteri; order Carangiformes; family Echeneidae; genus Remorina; species Remorina albescens. Next base: position 14,273,990 of record CM068495.1, read on the forward strand.
TGCGTTCTAAACTTCCCATAAGACTACTTGGCAGTGTCTATCACGAGACGCTGCATATCTGGTGGAGAGACAGGTTTTTCAAACCCGCTCCTCCATTTTATCCCAACTCCTTTTCCTGTGCATCCATTGTCAGGGCTGAGTGAATATAAATATCAGGTCTGCTTCATTGTTGGCACATTGTAACATCTCAGGAACTACACACACACACACACACACACACAATGTGCGCAGTACACAATGATGTATGACATGACATACACTCATCCTACCTGCATATGTTCGTGCAGACAGATGACAGCTGCTCTATGAAAAGTGTCAGTCTCTCTTAGTCTCTTTTCAATATCTATCTGGACCCCAGTTTAAAAAGAAATATATAATGATTTTGTACACTATTAATCATGAATGTTCCTTCAAATCCACAACAAAGGCACACCAGGCGAGCTAGTTAGCGTCATTCATTAGTTACAGCACATTGATCTGTTTTCCCCGGGATAGATCTATAAGCTTGTTAGGATGCAGACAGCACGAGTGCACACACGCTCACTTGTTACGAGGCGGCGCGATGCCGGAGAGGATTATTTCTTAAAAATCTGTAACATCGGCACGCTTCGTTCATTTTCACTCATCTTCCTTCTCTTTTTATTAGCCTTCACATTTTATAAGCAGATTGAATGTCCACTGATTATTCAGCGGTCATTTATTTATTTATTTTATTGCATTGGTTTTACATTTTTTCCTCTCCTCCTGCTGATCTAACCATGATAAGCTTGTAAAATCCTGCACAACACACAGTTTGATTAAATGCTCCTTTCCACTACGGCTTTAACAGCTTTTAACGTTTAACTCCATCCAACTGCTTCTCTCCCTTCTTTTTTTTTTTAACTCTACTGTTTCCTGAAAACACCCCACTTCTGTTTTGCTCTAACTGAAATTTAGTCAGTAAACCGAAGAGGTCGCGCAAGATGCTGCTGAGTGCAGAACTGCTAATAAAGAAAAATGGATGCAAAGTAGCAGTGATATCCTTCATGGGGGGGGCAGCATATGAATCAATAGTCTGAATGTGTGGATGTCAATAACAATTATCCTGTATTGTGTTTGTGTGTGTGCGAAGCCATTACAGCTGATGCATTGGATTCATTTTACATAACTGGGCTCGGTGGAAAAGTATCAACTAATGAGTCCCCATATGGACTTTGGGGGCCTTTACAGTGTTTACATCTTCTCTCTCTCTCCTTCTCTTTACTTGTTTCTCTATCTCACTCCATTCATGGGTTGGGAAAAAAAAAAAAAAAAGCTGTTTTCACAGTTTCAGTTAATTATCACACCTTTAATCGGTGATTTGTCCGATGTCGCAGCTATTCTCCACCTAACCCCTCAAAAATCAATGAAAAACCTCTCTACCCGAGCTGAAATATCGACAGAACCGCCGGAGAACTTGACCAGCCTGCTTCACATGTACGCAAACAGTTCTACAATTGTGACTTCAGATCCATCAGATTTAAAAAAACAAAAACAAAAACAAAAAAAAAACGCCAATTAGCACTCAGAAAATGATCTGAAATATTGAAACGGCACCAACCAAGAGAAAGAATCACAAAGATAAATGAGCTTTACAACAAACGCAATTCGACAAAATCCCTGACTGGAGGCGCTCTACAGTAGCACAAATAAACCGCAACCTTTAAAGAGCCTGTTGAACAGACATGTTAGCCCAAAGAGTGATAGATTTAATTACTCAACTTTGGAGGCTAAGCCAAACCCACATCTTTGGTCCAGCTCCAACACACAAACCTGAGATAATGATCTTATTATTATGCAAATTAGAGCCATTTTCTAAAATGTGAAATCGCCCTTGTAGCGGAAACCTGAACAGGAAACAAAGCGGCTGGTTCACTGCCTTTTTGTTCCGTCCACTCCAGTGAAGACACTTTCCTCAGTGAATCATTCATACGCCCACAGTCTGAGCCTGTGGGGACACACACACACACACACACAAATGCAGGTCGTACTGACTCACTCACCTGTGCATTAGTCCCTCATACAAATAATTGCGTGCACATTGTAAACAGTGTTGCATGTTTGCGGGGCTGAACAAACAGATCTGCTCCACTAAAAATATCTCTGGGAGAAACGGCTGTGTGTGTGTCTGTGTGCGCACACGATCGCACACGTTTAGCCCGACAAAATCAGCCATCTAAAGGTAGGTCCTCCTTCCTCATTGCGTGCCATCAGTGGGGTCTGCCAGTCCGCTACACATCACATTACAGTTAGACTGATGGGGTGGGAAACGAACAGCAGTTGGGGGGGGGGTCCGTATGGTGAGAGGCGGAGGGAGAAAGAAAGTTCTGCGACACAGAAAAAGGTAGGTGAGGTGACGATTTCACATTCCATCACCCAAACGATAACACGCCGGGGTGAAAGGTCAAACCTGTTCCTCTCCGTTGATTCTCGAACTACAGAGCTCATCAGACGCCCCCTCGCTGTCTTATATCAGCTGGACACAGTCGACAGAAAATGACTCAGAAAAGCTCGCCATATGACCCTTTTATCACTTTTTGGATTAAATTATTCTGCTGCTGGTTGATTCCTTCCTTCATCGTCCCCACAAACATCTTTCATCTGTGTTTATATTTATTTCACAACTCTTTCCAAGTCATTCCTTCTCCTGTTGCGCTCAACAAAGTTCAGTGAGAGTGGCAAATAATCCAGCTAAGTAAAACGTTTTTTCCCGAAACAGCAGGACAACAAGCGGATCACCTTGCTTAACCTTCGTTCACTTAAATTACATCTGCAGTCAAAAATGCCAGAAAAGCCCATTTCTCATTTTTTGCCGGCACATTTGTCATCGTTGCGATCAACGCTCATTGTGATAAATACACTGCAAAAGCTTCACAATTAAAAGCCACCCGTTGTTTTGCAACGCGGTTTGATTTAATTAAAGCGCATTTTCATCCACCTTTTGTATTTTTTCAACTTCAAAATAAAATAAGCGTCATGTAAATTCAGGCTTTCTGCCTTTTTCAGTTTATTTCCTTTCCTTCAGTTCTCTGAGCTCTCCATCCAAATCTCTTCTCTCTACATCGTCTCCCTTACTCTTCCCATCTTCATCCTCCTCATCGTTTCTTTTTTCCATTATTCTTCCATTCCTCCAGCGGCTGGTGCGCTCCGGTGAGACCGAACCATCTGTTACAGCTCGACAGGGAGATTTTGATGAAAGATTTGGAGAAAAACAAATGTCGCTCCAGGTTAAAATGTGCTGTTAAACCACCACATGCCTCTGAAAGCCTCAGAGGTGTTAGAATGAAAATCGATATTTGGGTGAGGATATGCTCTCGGGGAGAAAAATCTTTTTTGCCCAATCCGACCAAAGAAATGTAGAATTAAGTCTGAATTTTAAGGACGTCAGGCTTGAATTTTCCTCTGCTGCTGACAGTCAGACTGAGGCTTCTAACCCGTTTCTTACGTCATAGCTAGTAACTACAGATCTTATTGTGTGGAATCGAACACAGACGCTCAGTGATAGCGTCAGATGCAAGAATGTATACTCGACGGTCCGCTGCTCAGAAGGAAGCTTGTGCTCTCTTCAAGCCGAAAATCTGCAGATTCATAGACAAAGCATGAGCCCGCTAGGTCATAACAAGCTCTACAGCAGCTGCGTGCACTACTTGGCAGACGGTCACACAGAGATAGAGATGCTGCTTTGGTTTTACAACTACTCTGAAGTCAATGCTCTACAAGGATAAACAAATAAATTAAAACAAAAGCCCACTCAGCTCACAATTAGACGAATCTGCAGGATTTACGTCCAAATCCTACCAACACTGTTCTGTCGGCAGTCGCAGAGGTTGCGACACACAATTTGCCTGCGAGTTCTGAGTCAGTCAGATCTTAAGAGAGAAATGACACATTAGATTCAGTGCGAAATAGATTTTAAAAGTCTTAGTAGTTTTCATGGTCACACTTTAAACACTAAACTAACCCAGACTTTTCTGTTTTCTATCTGATAAACATCACGCCTTTATGTATGTGTGACACTCAGTGACACCTAGCAGGGAGCGTTCAAGAGCAGCTCTGTTAAGGTCAGGTCAAACAACAGCAGGAGAACAGAGAGGCAGCTGGATGTCAACCAACCAACAAAACATGCAAAAACTGCCCTGTTAGCACAGACTCACAAACACAGCTCATAAATTACAGCAGATTAATTAAAAAGACAAAAACAATGAATCATAAATTTACCATCTGGAACACAAACATCCTGTTTACTGGAACATTTTTGTGTATTTGGAGAACCTTCATTGTGCACAAGAGAAGGAAATCTGATCTCACCTGCAATTAAAACAGGAAAACGGTGACTCACCTTCACAATAACGTCGGCAACTTTAGAGCCATTTAACACTGTGCATTCTAGTCAATAGACTTTTATTTTCTTCAAAGTGAACATTGCCTCGAGCTGATTATACCCAGAAGAGAACACAAACGTGCACACATCCTCCTCTGTGTCTTTATGGGGTCTCTATATTGGTGAAAATATATATACACTTACTATCCTGCTGCTTTTTTTTTTTTTTTTCTCATTCATATTATGCTAATGCATAAAGAGCAGTTAAAAACAAACAAAAAAATTTAAGACCAACAAAGTGCACTTTTCTCTGTTGGGAGTGAGTGTCACTTGTACTCAAAAGCTGAAGTTCTTCTATTAGACTGCACGGTGGTTCGGGCTCTAAGTGCAGAGAGTTTATTTTTAAGAGAGGTAAGGAGGAGTCCGAGGGCACCGGAGCGCCGCTCAGCTTCTTCTCTCTAAAAGCGTGTAATGTTGAGGTGACAACTTGAAGGAGCAGAACAAGGAGGGTTAGGTCAGTCAGCGTGACTTGTGCCTGTTGGCTCGGTGAAACGAAGCAAAGAGTGGATTTACTTTTCATTTATGGGGCAAAAACTGAATACAGATGGTGAATTTTTATTTGGTAGCAAAGAAGAAAAGATTATTTTACTTCATATTTTGTTGTGCTGGAGGAACGCTTCACCCAAAACCTGCATTTCAATTAATAAATACTCAGAGCGTGTGGCCTTCGAAAAGGAAGATGTGAAATGTTTCGCCCATGTTTACCACACAGGAGGCTTTACGGGGAAAGTCCGACTCCATCTTATGTCATGACAAGAAAAAGAGCTTCTCACAGTTCCCTCGTCAATGGTGTTCTTCCACAGCAGAGAACTTTTCAAACCTCTCCAGAATGAGCCAAACACTGCCGCTCTTCTCCCTTTAATCCAACTAATTCTCCCATTCAGTCAAGGTTTGGATTATTTAGTTCTTAGACTTTTTATTTATATCAGAGCTGAAGTTTCCACCATTTATTTCTTTCCCCTCCACCTGTCCCCTCCTCGCAGCAGCGCCTCTCCTTCATCCATCATCGCCTCACCTCCTCCTCTCGTCATCACTCCATTTATCGCCTCACCCGCTCGAGCCGTTCACTGGCTCCCTCGTTCATTCACTCCTCTCTGAATTATAGCGTCATTATAATTCCCTCCGTGTGCTCGATCTTCATTCACCGTGCCTCTTCTCCTTGGTTGTGCGTCTTGCAGCCGTATTGCCGTTACTCACTTAATTCATAAGATTTGTGTCGTCTCATCTCCGTCACAAAGCTTTCTTTTTTTAATTCACAATCTGAGCTCACATAGAACAAATATAGTGTATATAGCAAAACATCTGGTGCAATCAACGCAAATCAACAAAGGACCGTATGCGCACACTGCTTCTCTACATTAGCTAATTGGCTCCACCATCCATCTCTCTCTCTGACGCGTTGCATCATTCATTTACCTTCGCCCCTTTTTCTAAAGACCTTCATCCATCTCCTCGCCTCGTTTATTTCCATTCCCCATCCAGCCATTTTCTCTGATTCTCCTCCCATTTCCGTTTAAAGCGTCAGTTCCTCAGACATGTTTTGTATCAAGCTTTCTATGTTAATGTCAAATTTATTTACAAAGCACACAGTTCAAAGTGCTTTACGCTTCTCTTTATGAGCCTCAAAGGAACGCAGAAACGTAGTGACATCACTTCCTGAGTGGAAAAAGGAGAATAAAGTTGATAATGATTTTTTTGTTAACTAAACATCCGATTAAATAAAACTCCCTGCGAGTATTTCTCCGTTCTAGACGCATCTTCATGTGAACAGAAGCTAACCGGCGGTATTCAGCAGTACAATTGAAAATCTTGAGAGAACAATGCTGGAATAAGACAAAAGTATCATGAGCGACTTCAATCGCCAACTCTGCTGCAAAGAGACAGAACGATCAATAGCACGAAAGAAGTCTCGTTTTCAAAGCAAAACGAGAGAAATTATTTACAGCCAGTCAATAAAAGCTGAATCATAAATCTGAGCTCCGAAAATTTATAGTGAGAAAACTGCTGCTGCGATAAAATGTGCATCTTACAAATGGTCTAATATCTCACAAAACCTAATAGCACCAACTCAATCACTGAGCACCGACAACATGTTTCAGACACTTCAGTCAAATATAAAGAGCCGGGATTGAATTATGTCGGCTGATAAAGTTTTCTGCCGGTCGGGAGGAGAACGTTAATCCCTGCTAAAATAATAGATGAATAAAATAACGAGCCAGAGAAGTCCAGAGAAGAGGCCCAAATAATAGAAAACAGTGCCATTCTTATTATTTTCTGCAGGATATTTCAGATCCAGTTTGGTTTTCAGTTTTTGGATCTCTGTGAAAAAGGTGTCCTCGTGTGCGTTTGGCTTCGAGGCATTTCTGGACCAGCATTACACCGAGTATGAGGAGAGATACAGGTGAAACAGCAGAGGCCTGTTTGATGGAATGAAACACAGAGGATGACTTTGAAGCGAGGCCGACTCATCCGGTGAGCAGATCTGAAACCGTTAATTTGACGGTATCAAAGCGTTTCCGCCCCTCTGCGAGAAAATACTCGAACCCACAGGTGGAAGAGAGAGGTGGATGTGATGGAGATACTCAGATTAACTGATTATGTCGAACCCAACTGGCTTCCCTTCAGTTTACCGCAAATGAGAAAAATGCCTTCCATACTGTAGTACGCTCACAGACAATATCATTCTCTCGTGTCCAAGTATGCAGTAACATGTTGTGTGTTTGTGTGCCTTTGAGCGAGAGAGCAGGACAAACACATTCCTGATTCGCTACAGATTGGATTTGACCGTCCTTATCAACAGCGGCGCGGAGCGAAATGGCAGCGAGTGTTTCCTCACCTAGACTGACGGAAAAACAATCAATCCAACACACACACATGAGGGAGGTGTGGCTGAACCACCACTTCACTACGCAACTTGGACTTGTGTCTGTTGTGTGGACATAAGTGATTAAAAATGTAATTTTTTTCAAATTTCCTGTTTTAATCTGTTTCCTATGTAATTATGAGTTTCCATATGCTTTTCTCTGCCTAACACCCCCCCGGACAATGTGTCTCAGATGGGTCGGCCTCTCCGGAGCTCCACTTAGCTGCTGCTCATCATTAGTCATGATGAAATTACCGGGCTAATTGTAATTAAGTTCTACCTGCTGAATTTTTGGCATAGTGGGAATTCGGGGGTAAATAGGGAGGAAATTAAAAAGCTTTAAGACACAAATAGCTTAATTTACACATTTGACATTCTACGGGAGTTTTTTTTTTCTATTTATGGCATGCACTTGTAAACCAGTTAGCTAAGTTTATTTTGTATAAAAAGTTCATTCAATGAATTCATTGAATCAACAGATGAGTGATAAAATTGAAAACACAGACTGGGAATGATGGGAATCGTATGCACATCAACTCCAAGTTGACGTGTGTATGTTTGTGCCTTCACTTTCTTTAAAGTGGGAGTAGAGGGCAGACAGCAGGCATCTGTCTACACAATCAGCCTGGTGAGGGTGAGACAGAGACACACACACACACACTTCTGTTTGACGGGTTGAATCTGACTGATAAGACTTTCAGTGTGTGTACAGCAAAATATATCCAGACAAGGAAGACACATACATCACTGTCAGCACACACACACACACACACAAAGGGAACAGCGCCCAGGGGTGTTGTGGGAACTTGGGACCAGGAGTGGGACTCGAGACAAGGCTCCAGACTCACTCATCAGCTCAGACAGCGTTGCTCAGAATATCGACGTTTCTGTACACAGAGATCCCACCGGGTCTGTCAGCCCCGACATACTCTGACCCTCCACGGAAGATACAACGTGGCTGATATGGACTCTTTCAAATGTTAATATTATATTTAATCCACTTATATGGGCAAAAGATTGCTTAATATTTAGATAGAAAGATTGCGGCCTGTCTGCTGTAGTTGAGTCAATTTATTTGAACTTCTAATGTTGATCCTTTGAGTATAACGCTCGCTGTCGCCACTGAAGAGGTCAAAGGTCGAGCGCAAAACAGAATAACTTCATCGGACAGACCCGCCTCAGCTTGATGGTTCAGCGTTTTCAGGCGATGTAGTTAAAACATTAAAATTACTTTAGGATTCCGCATCTAGCTCCTGAAGAAGGAGCTGCTCGACTCTGAAGCGTTTCTTTACTCAATTTACGTTTCAGCGGACACGAGAATCGCTTTTAACGACTTCAAACAAAATGACATCTCGTAATAACTCCCCGCAGGCCTTAATAAAGCTGGCACTGAGCGCAGCCCCCCTTAAATTAGCCAATAATTGGGAGTCTGACTCCGCTGCTGTTATCCAGTGGTAATACTGGAAAACCTTCAGCCTGTAGCATGGTAAACTGATAGCAGCCGATACAATCGGACAGATAATTATGTTCGGGAGGAAAACAGATGAGTACGAGTGAGCACCTGACAAAGAGCGGGTCCATTTCTTATTTCCTCCTCACCAATTCCTTCTGAGCCGTCTGTGCCTGCAGGCGGGCTACATAAAACAACGCCACAGTGACGGGAAGGAAAACAATGATTCAGCCAGCTGGCTTTTGACGCCTGCTCTCTGGGTGAGCATTCACAGAGTGGCGAGGACAGGACAGGTACGGGGCTTGACAAAGAATGACTGCTGTGGGATGTAAGGAAATGAAAGAAGAGGGGAGCGGGGGAAAAAACTGAAGAGAGCTTGAGTCAAAGGCAGGAAGTCGGATGAAGCTGAGAAGAAGATCAATGAACAGGAAGAAGAAAAGAAGGTTGTTATGTGCAAAAATCAATAAAACTTTATTCTTCTGCCTAACAAAAAACAAAACAATATCACCACAACTCCACTGTTACAAAGGTTTGCTTCTGCCAAGGCCGTTTCATCTTAGCAAGTTCATTTCAATCATTAGCTGAAAGGGTTTAATACACGGAGGACCGGACCATTAAAAGTACATCACTAAATTGCCCCAACGGCTGACACATGCAGGGAGACTCTGGTTCGTCTTAAAAATGGCTCCACAATAACTTTTCTGTTCCTTTTTACTTCCACCCTCTACTTTATTATCTCATAACAAGACATCCATCTCAAGCTCACAAATACCTGCGGACATAAAAACTTGCAGGGGTTTGGGTTGTGATAGTAAAAAGGAGCTCTATGAGGAGAAAAGCCAAATGGAAAAATTACCAAATAAAAAAAAAAAAAAAAAAGTCGTGTGAGCATTTAAAAACAACGGCGCATTAGAAGGCGGACACATATCCCGCTCTGTGATTGGTCGTAACTCAAACCAATCAGGAACAGCGAACTTTGAACACCTGATACTCAAGTCCATGCTGGAATTAATTTGTTCCCTTCATCTGTTCTGGATTGACCATGTCCAATACAGATCAAGGACAGAATGGATGGGCGACCTTGAGCTGTAACCTTTAGCCAGCATATCCTCATCAGGCCGTCCTTGAGCAGAAATGAATTTTGTACATCATCTGAGGGCAGAAGTGCCGCTCTGCTTCCATTAATCTGCCGGTGACATTTTCTTTTCCGGCTGCTGTTCAGGTCTGAAGTTTGGAGTGACTGACTGACTCGCTGCTACCTTGAAAAGACATTGGCTGTTTAGTTCCATCCCCCTCAATTTCCTTTTCATTTTCTGTCATCTGTCTGATTTACTTCGCTTCTTGCACTCATGCACTTGCGTTTCTTTTTCTCATCAGCCGTAGTTTTCTCCCTTTCATTGATTGCTCCGGGTCTGTCTGACACTTTGCTGCCTCTTGTTCCTAAACTTCAAAAATCGCTTTTTCCTGTTGTCAAGTTTCTCCCCCCACCAGTGATTTAGTTTCTTTATTTCTGAAAATGCTCAGAGCTAATTTAGCACTTTCATTTGAATAAGATTTACTTAATCACTTTAAATAATTAGTAGCCCAAATCTAATTAATCTAACTAAATTAAAAAAGCAGGATAGGACTAATGGTTTATTGCTAGCTTTGTACTGACTGATGGTGAATGTGTTTGTGTCCATGTAGAGAGCTAAATGTCAAACATACACTTTGTATACACACCCTGACTGAATGTTTCTGCACTCCATCCCTTCTATAAATAACTGATTAATTGAAATTGCCTCAAAAAGAAAAAGTTTTAATCTTTTTTCTTCTTGCCACATAAGCCAAACATCTGCGAAAGGATTTTGTCTTCATGGATCACAAACTTAAAACCTTAAAGTCGCCAAGCGGACTGCCAAAGATCTAAATCAGGAGCCAGGATCTTTTCTGAGTTCTTACAGATACTGTCTGAGTGTTTGCATCATCCTGGCTGGAGGCCAGATGTGGAGGGGATTTAACTGGTGGAGATATTAGCTCTGCTCTGTCAGGCCTTCTCAATCAATTCTGGAGGAAGAGAAAAAAAAAAAAAAGATGTTGAAGACACAATGGCGTGACGGAAATCTTTGAGGATGAAATGGTGAAGAGATGCACAAATGTTCTTTGCCGTTTTCAGCAGCAGGGGAATTACTGGAAAACAGTAACTTGGTCCCTTCTCTTGTTTTTATGCGTCTGCACCAGCATGAGTCCGTCCATCTATCTCATTATTTCACCTGAATGTAAAAGATGGACTAAAAGTCAGTACGACTACACAAAACTAATTTTAACTAACTAACTAACTAAATAAATTTTAACTCTCAAATACGAAACTTACTGTCAAAATCAAACAACTAAGAGATCTACATCATCAGAGCACAAACGGGCACAAAGCTAAGGATTTACTTATCTCCCCACAGACCCGGATTATTCATCATGGCAAGTTAGATGGCGACGCTTTGTCCGGTTGAATTTAGTCTTTCCAAAGACTCCCAGAGTCTCAGCAGACGAGGAAATCAACACAAACCCCAATTACGCTGACAAATCTGTGAATGAGAATGGGTGTGACATCATCGAAGGTTAAATAGCTGTAGCTTATTGGACTCAGCTAAGATGCCTTCATAGAGCGGGAAGGCGGTGTTACACATCGCCTGGCTGGCACCGTCCCGTCAACTGAGAATGTGAAAGTGTCTTTTGGCTTGTTAACTTTGCCTGGCGGTGGTCAAAGTGTCTGCGTGTGTGTCAAACAGCAGACGGATCCCCAAAGAGACGATGTTTGTTCTTAGGAAGAGAGGAGGAAGGTGAGCGGAATATAGAGCGAGAGAAGTAAAAAGGCAGAGGATGAAAGAAGGAGAAGAGCTGAAAGCAAGGACTACCGAAAGGGAAAAAACAAATGAACAATCAAGGAACGAATGTGAAGGAGGACTAAAGAGAAGAAATGAATAAGATGTGTGACAGATGATGGAGGGCAGATAAAATGATAAACGAACGGCTGTAAGAGAAAAATTAAAAGGCGGGGAGGAAGCATTCAAGGAGAAAAGGACAGACGATGGAGGATACAAGGAGGGAAGAAGACGAGGATACACAGGAGGACAGTGGGAGATAAATTAAGAGGAGGAAAGGGAAGATGTGAGAGAGCATCAGGAAGGGAAAAGAAAGAATGAGAGAAATCTGACACCTTCATCCACAAACACCACAGAAGAAGAAATCCAGTCATACGATTTGATTGAATTTATGCGACGAATTTATGCGGAAGCGCGTGTTCCCTCGCTCATCTACATTTTAAACTCGTGTCATTTGTCAAAATGAAACATAAGGGAATTGTGGGAAGTCTAACAACACCGACATGTGTGAAGCTAATCCATGTCATTCAAACTCACGGGGAACCCGCCGGGCATACGGTGACGGCGTTGTGTGGCGAGGTGTAAAAGTGTGTGGACTTTTCTGTCATGGCTGCCTCGTTAAACGACAATCTTGTGACTCGCTTTCCAGTGTGCGTTTGTGTGTCTGTAAAACACGCTGCGCTCCAAAGGGGCGGCCCGCGAGCCTCGAAGCATAAATGAGCGGAACTCTGAGGGGACTCGGCTGCAGCGCCGTGTCGTGATCGCCGTTCCGTGTAGATGACCGCAGGCCCGCCTGGGATTTACACAGCAGCGCCACTTCAGATGCCGCCACGATGTCGTAAGTTTACGCAACAGGTAACGACGTGCTCACGTCCGGCATTTCCTCCAACTTAACAGCAAAAGGTGAGATTTTAACAGATCCTCTGATTTTATTGGCAGCTTTTCTTTTCCTTTCCAAAGGGAAGGAAAAAAGAAAATGTAATTACCTTCATATTCGACAGACAGCTGTCCAATATGTCAACATCAAAGACACTTTGGTTTGGATTGTTTTGGTCTCAGGATAACTCCAACCCCCGCATGTTGACTCTTACGGTGTTTTGGGATAAATTGAATTTAGGAATTGTGTTGCAGTTTTATCAGATGGATAAATAAGGAGGCTCAGAGTACACTGAAGCACCAGCGTATAGAATTTAGGACCATCTAATGGCTGATCATCACCACGTTTTTCTTCTGTTTGCACCTTTCTTTGTTTCATTGCAATTTGGAGTTTTAGCATCCAAACATGAGCACGTTGTTGAAAATGTTACACATTTCTTTGTATTTTTAGGGACTGACACAAAGTTTGCAGACATGCCAGATAATCATTAGTGACTATTAGACTTGTGTTTTATAGCTGAATATAGTAAAAGCTCTACGTTTCCTGACCTCCTCGACTTCTCCCTGATGTGAACATGAGGCAGCATCTCCCTCCACTTCACACGTCTATCTCATCCTCACGTTTCCCTTTGTAATCCAAACATCCTTCAACTTCGGCGTCCGTCTCCAGAGACGGTCTGAAAAGGAGATGAAACAGGACAGAAACGATGGAATAACTAAAGTTAAAGAGGTGAATATGGTTGAGAAACAATGAGAGCCGCCGCGCACGCCCAGGGAAATCTACGAGGAGCCGTGTGGGACACAATTCACACTTTACCTTAGCACTTACTTATGATTTCAAAAGGACGCTCCAGGGAGCAGCAGCGACACGATGCGATTGGAGAATATTACCTCAGATTTTCTCTCAGAAACCATCCTGGTGGGGAGAGTTCATGTCTTCTGGGAGAAGAACACTGAGCGCTGGCGTTAAGAGAACTGTTTTCATGAGATTACACAAATATCTCCGATTTCAGAAGAAACGCATCATTTCAAACACTGTAGACTCTTTTCCTGTTGGTTTTGCATTGAATGGTTTCATGTAGCTGCTTTCACCGTGGCGGCGTACGGATAACGCTCGGGATAATGCTGGAATTCAAATTAGATTGATAGATCACACATTATCGAGTTATTCCACAGCTGACTGAGATGCGCTTCACGTTCGGCTCATATTCAAAGTTTTATTTCTATCCAAAAACATAAATGACGACCTGATTAAAAATTGAATTGCAGATTTTAAACTGTGTCTTTAACGGCATTTCATCCAAAAGCTGACAGAGTTTTCAAACAATGCTGGTAGTAAGCAGGTTAATCCCCCTGTGCACTGGCTGATTTTATTTCTAGGTTGGTTTTTTTTTTCCAGGACCAAACGGGGGCCAAATGATGCTTTCTGTAGATTTTTCAGTTTCACATATTATCTGATTGTCCCGCAGATTTTATTGGACAGCTGAAGCCTCAACTTGGACTTTAGATGTGATGGGAAAATAAACGAAATGTCTCAGAAGCTATACCCAACTGAAAAAGAGCAAATATAAAGAAATTCAAGCTTTAACTGTTGAGGATGGACTTGATCCTTGATCACACACACATCTCATGGAAAGACACTTTTGCTTATGGGTTTTAATTCGGACATTAATTACACATCCGTTCATAAATCTCTGCAGCCCTTTCCTGGTGGTGTCTCCTGCTGGACTGGAATATTAACCAATGAAATCCGGGCTAGAGATTATACACTGTGGGTTAGATTATAAACGCCCCCGTTAACCTTTGGATATTCATTTTCAGATTGAGAGACAGCTGTACATTATCTGATCTCCACAATGACAAAAGAGGTCAAAACGACGTCATTTCCACAGAGTGCTCATGATCTTGATGTTGTTCTCATTCAGTAAACTTTAATTTTTCTATTTTATCCGATAACAAACTGCTTTATGTCTCACGTTTGATTTGCCTCGAGTCTTTTTTTCCTTTTCGTTCCTTCTTTGTGTCAAATGTTCTAATCACACCGCAGCTTGTTTACTTTTCTCTCATTTAGATAAACCTTTTTAAAGCTCCTGAAGTCTATAAAGCTGCTCAAGGTCTCTGTGATAAAATGACTATAGTTGGTGCACTTGCTCTGCATTCCTGTAGCCAAAAGGTCTCATCAGCTTTGAGAAATCCTTTCATTTATAGCTTTTTGCAAATATTCAGCTATAGTGACAGAATTATTAAAAGATGCATAAGTGAGTAAAAGTTTGATAATAGTTGAGAAAGGGCTGATCTGGGTTAAAAAAAAAAAAAAAAAAAAAGCTTTGATATGACATAGGAGGATCAGGACAAAGAGAATAATTCAATTACTTTAGTTGGGTTTTTATGCAAGCTCCACTGCCAAGAGGAATGTTGGAGGGGGGGGTTTCATCCACAAGAAGCTTCAGAGAATTGCATGAATATGTTCAGCCTCAAAGTTTTGCCTTTCTGCAAATTTAAATCGGCTGCATGTGGTCAAAAAGAAAACTGTGTTTGTAGTGGATGTCTATAGTTCCACGGAAGTGTGGAGAGCGATAGTCTGCCAAGCTAAAGGGCTTCATTGGATGATGGCAGCAAGAATGAGCCAGAAAACCCCTGTGATGAAACATTTAGCTGAGTAAATGTTCTGCAGGAAGGAAAAGAAAAGTAGAAAACTCCTTCAGGATGATAAAAGGTGCCACGTTGGCTGTAAGACCGAGGAAATATCACTGTTAAAACAGAATAAAACAAAGAAAAGTGAAAAGGCTCAGAGAGTAAACCCAATACCCCCCTCCCACTTAGACTGAGCGTCTTCCTTTCTCTCCTCAATATGGTAAATTATCGCCGATGACTGAATCTTTACTACAGGCATCATGCGTGCAGATGTTGTGGCTTAATCTGAGCGCAGCAGAATACATCACTTTGTTAACGCTTGCTGTGGAAGGTTTTTCTCGAGAGGCTTAAATTTACCGACAGGACCGTTTATACCATCTGACGGGGTAAATCTTTAGCACTGCAGATGTTATTTCTATCTGTCAAAAGGTATACTTGAACCATAAAGCGGATTGAGCCTACCCCAGTCCTAAACACTCATCTGGATGCTGTAAATTTAACACCCAACCTTAAATTTATTAACTTTGAAGAGCAGGGAAAGCCATTGTAGCCCTTCTGCTTGTTGACAAGCAACAAGTTTCATTAAAAAAGAAGCACACAACAGCATCATTGTCTAATGCTCACTGATCAATATTTCCCAAACCAGACGACTACAGTTCATAAAGTGCTCCTTTCATTCGCAGGCAAGAGCGACTGGATAGTTCTGCTCTTGAATTTCATTAAAAATTAGCATTTGGTGAAAGAAGGGCTCCGATTTTCAACATCAATTCTCAGTCGTTTTGCTTTTCTTTTTGGACTCTCAAAATAAAGATGGTTTGAATAAATCAAGAACCTCTAAATGTCCAAAAAAGGCACACGTTTGAGATCTGAAATCCCAATTTTCCTGCACACACATAAAACCATTACGAGAAAGATATAATCAGACCCTAACATACATTTATCAGCAGCAGCTACAGGGGCTGACTCACAATTGATGACTATTGCTCACTGACCCACAATCAGTGAAGTTGCCCCTCCTGACAGATCTCTGGTCAACATTGAAAGGCCGGGAATGGTTGTTGCTGCCGCTTCCCAGGAATGATTCTCACTTAAATCTTGCGAGACTCAGACTGAAGCAATTCAGCCAAATCAAATCCTCGTCCTCTCAATGACTGAATCAGGCGGTGTGATTGTAGGTAACACACACACACACACACACACACACACAGTGAGATCATGCTTATTTCCTTAAGAGGATGCATGAGCGGGGTAAGTCAGGTTGACAGCTAAAGCTGAATGAGGCCGATTCGTGCAGGAGCGACACAAGCGCGTTATCACACAATAAAAGATTCACGTTAGCAAGATTTATTCAGACCACCACGAGGAGAAGACGTTTGATGGTTGTCAACTCTTCCCCCATGAGTAGTATTCATTTTAATAAGAAGCACACGGGTGACGTTCACCCTTTATCCACATGTAGAGTTTCTCTGAAAAGGATGGCGACTCCAAACCCAACACAGATCAACCAACTAGTCTGGTCTGAAGGGGAACCAACAATGAGAAGTCCTCCAGGACCCAAATCAACCACACTTGTCCTTTTCAGAGCGGAAATAATTCAGATCTGGGCCGACACCTCAATATTTAATCCGTACCACAAGAAGATACTTCTCCAAACGGCTGCACTGGAAGTTACAAAGAAAACAACGATCCGGCTGCAGCACAGGGAACCGTATGAGCACTTACTTTAGGTCACTCAAATACATTCATGATGTTGCACTTGGCTGCCCACCAAAGGAGAAGGGAGTAGTTATGTACAGAATGAAGACAAAGAGCCAGAGAGAGAGAGAGAGAGGTCAAATATTATTTTTGTGCCGCTGCTCTCTTGGCTGTGAAGCGGTTTCTGGACCTTGGAAGGACCTTGGAACAATCCCAGTGTCAGAAAGGTATCTGCAGGGAAGGCGGGCTTTGGATGACGGTGGATGAAGCGTAAACTGACACACAAGCCCACCTCCAACTTTTAATCTTAAGCGGCCATTTCCAGAAAAAAAAAAGAAAAGGTGAGGACCTGAAAAGGTTGTCCTCACAAAGTTACAAGTGCAGGAACAGACATACACTCCTTATTTTTGCACCGACACAATAAGATTATTGAATGCATCCCCTGAAATAATGGGCTCCCCAGTTCATTCCACAAGTCAAACCAGATCAGATCAGAGGTGGGACCGACAGATGTGGCATTTTCAAAAATGGGAAGCAAAGTTAGCATGTGTCTGTATGAGACGGAGGGGCATGTTTATGTTCACGTCCAACCGTCTGCGGGCGTCTCGTCTGCGGCCGGTGTTTCTTTAATGTCACGTCCAACATCCCCGGTGCCTCAGGACCTTTTCCGTTTGTCTGCAAAAACAACCTGCACGTCCAAAATGTCATCCAGTCTGTGGGCGCGTCCTCCACCTGTTCGTCCTGGCAGCTCGAGCGTGAAAGAATTTTGTGTAAAGGGACTGAAAGGTAACATCATTTCACATTTCATTGGTGATGGATGAAACATGCAAAGCGGAACCACACCCCCCCCCCCCCCCCACCACCAAAAAAAGAACAAAAACAAATCAGAGTCAGTTTCATGGTGAGAATTTTAGTCACTGCTCATATTGGACGAACAGAATGGGAGGAGTGAAAGTCGTTTGATGACAAAGCTTGAACCTCGGCAGCGTGACGGACATGTGAAACCAGCAAAATGAAGCCAGGCTGGAGGACACGAGGAGAGAAACACAGACCATGACTATTCCCTTGCTTGATTCTTCTTCTAGACATTTCTTTCCATTTTCATGCCAATAAAGCACACTGAAGTGAATTTTTACTTGAATTCAGATGGAGAAAGGACGAGAGAGAGACTGGGCTGAGCCACAATGTGATGGATTACCACATTCGTTGGTTTTCTACTTGAACCCGGACTGTCCATTTGGAAACATCAGCTTCTGTTGTTGTGTTGCACTTCCTGGTGATGTTGTAACACAACGATTGTTCCTCCACAATGCTTCCAAGGCGACACATGCTCCACCATCCCGTCGTGGGGGGGCAAAACGGCCCCTGTTACTAAAAATATTTGCACGCAGGGCACATTTGGATGAACGCCTCCACCAAGTGAACAGCCACTTGTGGCTCCATCTCTTGGGGGGGAACTCAAGCAATCTGCTTTTTTGTCTTGCAGATTATGTCATCAAAAAAGGTGTAAAGAAAAAAATTTAAATAAAAATCTAGTCACAAAATGTCCTAGTTGCTTTAATCCTTCCCTGGAGACAGGTGGGGTAGCAGGACGTGAATTGAATAGAGCCTCACACACACACACACACACACACACACACACACACACACACACACACACACACACACACTAAGAGGCATGCATATACACAGACACTGAAACACACTGGATGATTTAATTCGCAGTTTGGTGCAGCTATTTGCTGCTGAGCTCGGAGGAGACACAGAAGAGCGTCAGCAGAGCCACACCCTCTGTGAAAGAAACCCAGCAGCACACATTCAGACAAGAACACACCCTCTGAACAACAACAACAACACTCCCCAGTCATTTACACACGAATTTCTTCATCCTTATATTTTTTTTGTCCAAACCGGAAATAAAAAGAATCCTGCTCCCTTCGAGCGCAGATGATTCAGGATATTTTTGATTTTACCTTCAAACGATGCGACATTTCCAGCACCTGAGTATGATTTCTTAAAAATCACATTTCACCTCTCGAAAATATTTTTCAACACAACATTTAAAAACTCTAAAGTGGCCCTAATCACTTGCTGCAGCTGATTTTCGACGGCGAGGTGCGTAAAAACGCAGCTCCGGCTCTCCACAGCTTCATCCACCTGCAGCAACATGATTCAGTCAGGTTTGCACAGCCAAACACACACACACACACACACACACACACACTGTGTGTCTTCCTCCACTCGTTGTTCACTTGCACAACCTCGTTGTGTGTCCGGACCTGACGGACTGGATTCCCTTCAAAGTTTCGTCTAATCCAAAACGTGCTCCACGCGCATTTCTAATTGTGGTGTCTCAACAAAATAACCAACTTCCACATCACATTTCAACACACACACACACACACACACACACACACACACAACTCCACGAACAGCTGTGACCTCCACCAGCAGACCGACCTGCCGAGGGCGCACGGACGTTTCTCCCATTTCCGAGCCGGACGTGTCCACTCACCCGTGAGGACGTTGGATCGGTCCACCTGCGTCCTCCTGCAGTTTATTTTTTGGGGGGGGGTGTATCTCTCTCCGTTTTAAAGCCACATCCTTCACCTCCTCCTCCTCGTCGTCGTCGTCGTCGTCGTCGTCTCTCTGGTTTACAGTATGTCCATGTCCTCTCCTCGGCTGAGGGACGGAGCGAGTCTCCTCTTGGGTTTAATCTGCTGAGCGGAGGCACGATAAAAAAAATAAATAAAAATAAACAGAAAACAGAAACCCGGAGTAGTGTGTGTGTGGATTCCGCCCCGTTCCTCGTGAAGATATTGTGTTTTTTCTATTTTATCGGTTTGTCCCGGGAACAGTGGCAGCACAACGAGGCGGACGCACCGGACACGTTCTGCTGTCCATTCTGCTCCGGAGCGCACCGAGACGCGTCCTGCACCAACACGGGAGATTAAAATAATAATAATAATAAAAAAGAGACCTCCTCCAAGTTCAAGAGCAAAAATTTAAAAACAAAAACAAAGAAAACCAAAAATAAAAGCATCTGGGTTCATTCAGTCATGCTGGAAGATCCGTCTCCTTAAAGTTTTAGACAGCAAAGACCGGAGAGCGGGCACAGATGAGAGGATGATAAAGGAGCTGAAGAGAGAGAGAGAGAGAGAGAGAGAGAGAGAGAGAGAGAGAGAGGATGAGGAGGGAGGGAGGGAGGGATAGAGACTGCAGACTACGACTCGCTTCATCGACCACGAGTTGCCTCTGTGGTGAAATCCCCCCAACTCGACTCAGATTCAAACAAGCTCTTGCAAATTTTTGAATCATAAAGCCCAAAAAAACAAAAGCCAGCTACACCACAGCGGAGGGCTGCATGAAGGTTTCCTCTTGTTATATATATATATTTGATTGAAATACAAGGTGACCTGCAGATTAGGTGTTTGGGTTCAGAGGCTAAAACAGGCTACATTTTGTTTTTGATGCTTGGTGTTCAATCCTCAGAATTTCTTGGACAACAGTCATCATCATCATCATCATCATCATCTCCGAGACAATTAATGTCTGCATGAGTCATTCTCACCTAAAAGACCAGGAGGTGTATCTGAAATAAAAACGTCCCAGCCACCGCTGCGTCAGACCAAAGCTAAAAATCTTAAAACTCAGTCCTGACGCTGAAACCAAATAAGCCACCGTTCAAACAGCTTTCACAGTATTAATGTGCAGAAATCAGAGGGGATCAGTACACTGAGCCTGAGAGCACACTGCTCACAACAACAGTTAGCTGTCATTTAATCAAAAATGTATCATCTTATTGATAAAGACTTAAAATAAATCTGAAAAGTATAAAAGGTGGGACCTTTAAGAACGTAAATACAACCTGAAACCAAAGCAGCTTCTCCCAGCTGACCTGCCCAAACTACCTTTTTCATCACTATCACTCATTCATCGACTTCATGGCATCATTGCTCGCAGGTCTAAAAGAAGAAACTGAAGCGCCCTCAAAAAAGGTGAAAAACACAAACAGGTCAGCGAGGCAGACAAACAGGTGGACGCTTTAATGCCGAGCTGAAACAGATGAAAACTTCTCATCACTTTCGCTTTGGAACGAATCGTCCTTCAGCAAGAAATCCAATCTTACCTCGCCATCCACATCCTGATGGGCCTGAGCCTCTTCACACGGCAGCTGGATCAGTCTTAAACCGTCCGTCATGCAGATTTGGTCCAAATGTTTATGTTACCTAAAAATAAATGACACACACACACACATCATAAAGAGCTATAATGAAAATTCAAGTCAAAGCTGCATGTCAGAAGTTGGCTGTGCATCCAAATATTATAGGAGCCAAGTCTGAAACATCAGGATCCTAAAATCCAATTCATGTCAAACACACAATATGTGTATATATATATATATATATACAATATATAAATAAAATAGATCACACTGCACTGCTTTCCTTTGAGCTCTGTCTCATACCGTTACATTTATCTCACACACACACACACCGAACAAACACCAAAGCATCTCCAGGTCACTTAATGCCGTTTTAAAAACTTAGCTGTGTGTTATCTAACAGTGTGGGTGAGACCTCGTTCATGGAGGGTCAAAGAGCTGCTGGTTTCTCTCCTAGTCAGTCGTCTCCACCTGCTGCCTCCTGAATACTGCAGAAGAAGAAACTGAACACCACAGAAGAAGAAATTCATTTCTTAGAGGGGAACACTGTTGAGTAGTAAACATAATTTTACACTCAGCATTGACAATAGCATTAATCAAAAGTAGTTCACAGATATCTAGCAGTGGACAGCTGTAGACTCAGCAAGGTGAGTTTTAAACAGGAAAGCCGTGACACTGACACCGCCAAGCCCCCCCCCCCAAAAAAAAATAAAAGTAAAAATCTATATTTCTTTGAATATTTCCCATTAAAGTTTAACTCGGTCAGAGAATATTTCTGGCTCTGCCCTCAAGAAATGTTTGAATAACTAAGACTCTAATATGCAGTTTGTTAACTTCCCCTGGATAAATAAAAGGTTTAATCATATCATAGCTGGTTTCATTTTCACTGGCTGGGGACCAGACCGAAAAGAAAGATTCACGGTGCTTGATCCCAACTGATTACTGATAACAGAATCAGGAGCAGAAGCCCTTGTCTCAAAGTAAATGGTTTAAATATCTATCATGCTTCATTTTCTATCTATTACTGCTCGTTGTTAACTTCACTTTTTGCAAATAATCAATATTAATCTCAACCCTCTGAAGTGGGGAAACTAAAACATTTGCCCGTTTAAAGCAATTCAAGGCATGTCAGTCATTTTAGCCCAGTGAGCCGCTTAAAGTATTCATTTTGGTGACCTGTGAGTGACTTTACCTTCGATTGATCAGCTGCACCTCAATCAGCAGTGCAATCCTGTGAAGACCACGAGTCTGTTCGCTTTGATTTCCCCGATGACCTTATGCCCTTTTGTCTCTGTCAACACAAATGCAAAAAATAATAATAATAAATCACTCTTAGACTTTTGCCAGACTTACATAGCCCTTTTGTTTAAAAGCAACACCATTAAACAGGCCATTAAAACCCAAAATAATGAACAGGCTCTAAAAAAGGCACCATAATCCCATAATGGTTAGCAAACCTCTGGGATACATCACTGCCATAAGAAAGGTGACTGCCTGAATGCATTGACCAAACTTGCAAAGAAATGATATTTCTTTTTTTGAGAGTGAAGATTGCTGTGTTCTCCTTAACGCCTGAAAGGCAACATGTAATAAAAATGAAACATGAGCATGACAGAGTTATAGGGTTTAATCAATATTTACAAATGCTCTGTATTATTCATGACAGCAGGATGACCACTGTTGCTGAATTTTTCATAGCAAGCACATCTATTATGTCGTTGCATGGATTCATTCATGCCTCCTCTGTAAAATGGTGACTGGGGTTGTAAAAAGGGAACATGGACTTAGAAATTTAACAATTTTTCTTAAAAAAAAAAAGATAAATCATTGCTCTACACATTTGTCCTTCGTGGTTAAGTTTTAAAATGAATCCTGTCTAATCCTGCTGCAGATGCCTCCAGATGTACCAGCGTCTGGTACTGTCAGGTCATTACCTTGAAATAAAATGCTAAAACCTTTCTTGATTTTCTGATGTTTTAAGGGGAGAGTGGGACAAAAGGTAAAACCATCCTCTTCCATGAAACCTGAACTGAAGGTTATACAGGCAGAGGAGAGGATGGATGGAGGGGAAAATAGCGTCATATCTTCATACATTAGTCCACCTGATGGGATAACACCACTCCATCTTCTTCAGAGCTCGCTGCCAAAGAGGCATCGTGATCAAGTCTAATCTTTATCTTCTCCTTTTACAAGTCAGTGCAGGTCATCTTTCCCTCAGGATGAGTTACAGTCACTAAATCTTTGTCCCTTTAAAATGTTATTATTTCTCTTCTCCATACAAATCCAGGAAATCTCTGCATCTCCATATCTAATCACAGAGATCAAGGACATATCTGTGCTCTCTGCTCATTACACCTCTTAAATAAAGAGCTCTGGCGTCTTCAATATCGGCAGTATCACCTTCAAAGCTGAGCACAATGATTTCGCCTTGACTCTTCACCACACCTAAAATGAGCCCCCCGACAGCTTTTCTCTCTGATAAGATCCGATTTCTTTTGATCAAGCAGAGCACCTTGGATTTGGTACACAGATTAGAGATTCAAAGTCGAATTAGTTTTAATAAATTCTAGACTCAACAAAGAACAGCTTTGTGAATTTAAAATGGTAGAAAAAGGTTAAAAACCTCCTTTTAGCATTCTGGTGGCACCAACAAAGTCAATATGGAATTTAGATATCTGAACTTTGAGAAAATTTGTCCTACTTGATGGGTTTAATGGGAACAAGGGTTTCAAGGGCTGAATAAATTATGTTAAATTTCATGTCAAACCGTCCAATAATCGAGATATTTCACAAAAAAAATGTAAAAAAATAATGCAAATTAAAACAACAGAGTATAAACGTAACAGCAAACCGAGGAGTTCCACCTGTTGTACTATATTTTCTCTGGCAAATGCTTTTTGTATCCACAGAGGATTATCTGAGCATACGAAGTAAAACAGACGGAGCCGGGTCAAAACAAAGGTCAGCCTCAAAGCCACCTGAGGAAAATATGATCATGGAAGACCAAATAAAAACAGAAAAAAAAAAGGTAACGTCAGGACAAAACATCAACGGACATCAACGTTCTTCCAGATGCAAAGAAACGCTCATTTCATGGTTCAAATGTGTCCAAGTGTTATCTCTAGTTTGTTATGAGTCCGTCCTTTGCTGCTCTGTGATTGCAGCCACCCCTCCCTTTGCAACAAGAGCATTTGAAGGCTCCCTCTAAGTACATTTCTCTTGACATAAGAGGCCGAGAATAAAAGCGGCATTAGTGGAGGTCAATGGCCGATGCAGAGGCCGCTAATGTGTCTGAGAGAGAATAAAAATGACACGAAGACCTGCCTGTGTGGAGGTGATGCACCTCAGCAGAGACCTTCTTCTTTTCTTATTCTGCCAAAGAACGCTTTAAGTTCTGCTTTGGTTTACACGCAGATGGAGAAGTCTGGAAGATTTTAGTCACGTCACTTTGTGTCTGCTGTTCGACCGATGATAAAGATCATCTAATCTTATTTCAATCCATTTTATTCTGGATGTTCTACAAGCTTCTATCCTGAACCATCTTCGTCCCAAAGTGGGAACACTGATGAGCAAACTTTATTCTTTATTCGCAGCATAATCCAAAGGGGACTTCAGATTTGAGGAGCGTCAGCATCAGCTGACTTCCCACTCTGCTCGAGGTCATCATGGAACATCATGAGACCAGAGTCTCATTTTGTCTCAAAGAAGAAGAACTTTAATTGAAAGTGTTGCCAAATTCCCCACACAGTGCAAACAATGAGATCAATATGACTTTGGGTTGAATTATCAGTCTTCTTAGGAATACTTGTAAACATAATCAATCACGTTAAAGCAGCACAGGTTGGCCTGGGCTCAGGCGTAAACACTCACCATTAACACAAAACTTTGACTCAAATGCAGAGATAGTCCGAGGAAACGCAAAGCAGGTGGCAAAGACAGAGTGTTTAATTATCCGGTCCAAGGTGGCAGAGAAGGCGACCAAATCCAGTCAGGGGGAAAAAAATACAAAAACCAAGATCCTGTTAGAGTTAAAAACCAGCAAACAAAGTCTGGAGAGCATGAACACATCAAGGGAAACACAGACTGATAACTAAGCAGGTACAGGTTTGTGGGAAGAGCAGGAAGTGACATCAGACACTGTGCACAAGGACCAAGACTACAAAATAAAACAGGAAGTGGACCCACAACCCCTTTGATGCAGATTCTTGACTTGTCAGACTTCGAGCTCTGACACCGTCATCACCTTTGGCAGCGCACACTTCCATGTACTTTTTTAAAAAATTCATGCTAAAGTGACTGAGAGAGAGAGCAAGATAAAAAATGAAAAGGACTCACAGACGTCACCTCGTGTGTCGACCTCCTCTCTGAAAGTCAGTGTGTGTCTCTCTGTGTGTATTCAGTGTTTGTGTGTTTCATTTGAAAACAATTTGTCTATACATCGAAAAACATCATTACTGTATAACGGAGACAAATTTTGGAATATCTAGGAACGAGTGATGCAGATTTTTTTCCCCCTAAATAGCCGATAAAAACTCTGATATATAAATTTCACCAGGCTGAAGCCTTTTCCCAGCATTCCCCATTTTGCAGCAGTTTTATTTGCATGATCTCCTGCAGGCTAGAAATATTTCATTTCGTAGCTTATGAGACTTTCAAGCTGCGTGGTTGGCAGCATGAATACATCTTCCAGACTTAATATTCACATCCCTATAAACATGGTGAGAAAAACCTCCAGTAAAGAGCATCAAGTCTTATGTTAACTTAAACTCTTATGCATCAAGTTTTAACCCCTCAAATGTTACTTTCAGAAAAAACATCTTCGTTCTCAAGGTTCACAACTCTAATCTGAGCACATCCGCAGACTTTTTTCCACTTTTCTTTCAGCCAAATCATCCAAGTTGACAGCAGGTAATCAGGAAGAGTGAGTTGGAGTAGAGATAAACTCCCAAAATGTTTTTTTTCTGTTGAGGAAGGAAAGGGCTCAATATTCATCCATCCGGCTGTGGCTCAAGATCACAAATCAGGTTTTGTTAACTTAATAAAGAGCATTTTTTTATGTTTTCTCTTCATTTTTCTTTTTACTTCCTCCATCTATCAACAGGAATTAAGATTTCTGATGGTTTCCCTTTCCAACATGGAGTAAATGAAGTCTTTGTTGAGGTCGAGTGATGAAGCCATTTCTGTGAAATGTTTCGCCCCTCAGGTCACTGATCTGTAGATAAATGTGAAGCGCAGTTTTCCGAAGAGCGGAGGAAGTTCTACATCCGTCAGCAAGCTCGCAAAGGTCACAACCGCCAGCGTGTCAGACATGGAAGAACAAGAACCTCGCAAAAGGTTTCCTCTGTTCATGTTGCCCCTTCGAGCAACATGAAAACGTGGCCTTATGAATTTGAAGTTAATAGCAAAACAAGAAAGAAAGGGCATTCCTAAAACAAGTTTTGGGGTTTTCGTTTGCCTACTTCATTTTCCTGTGCTGCTGCTGTTGCATACAATCATGACAGAGGTTTTTTTTTAATGAGAAGCCGAACACTCAGATTCCATTTTTCCCCCCGAATTAAGGCCGCGTGTTTCTCCTATGTGAGAATTTTTGAAAAAAAAAAGAAAAAAAAAAAGAGGAACTTGGAAGTTTCTAAACGAGATGTCTCATTAGGTGATTCCTGCCTCGCAGACAGTTCACAACCCGCCCCATTAACTGTGTTCTTCAGTGAAAGGAGTCCCTGGTCCCTGTCTGGGGCTAAAAACCTGTAAAGATGAGAGCTGACTCAACAGCGGCTGAGTCATAAGCTGCACAGGAACTCTGGAAATTACTGTTGAGATGTCGCTGGATGCTGGCCCATAATTTGTGATTAATTTCTAAATATGGCCACTGAAGTGACGTGGACTCACATCCAGTGTGTGCGAGTCCCATATGAGTGGAAATACTTTGGAAAATTTGTGCTTAAGGGAGTTGGGAGTCTCAGAAGAAAGATTCTGGACAGTTTTTAACCTCATCATTATCGAGTGAGAACCCTTCAGGGGAAACAGGGTGAGTCCCGGTGAAGTCTGAAAGGAGCTCTTTCCAAACCACAACTCTTGGTTTCAGCTTTCCTGATTTTACTGGACCAGGTCTTCAGCACACATATGCTAAACATGCTGCTGTTTATTTCCCCGCGCTCTAAAATAATCCGTTTGTTCAATCACCCAGAGAAATATTGGTGAGAAAATTCCCTGTTGGGGAGGCCTGTCGTTCCACCATCGAGTCAAAAGTTTGATCAAAACCACATTTTAACAAAAGAGAAAAGACTTGAAGACAGAATTAGCGCCTGGAAGGGATGGCCGTCATCTGGCAGTGAAATGGGCTGCTGCTCCGTCCATGTGTCACCCTCCCTCCCTTCTGCACCAGCACAGACGTGCCCTTCATTGGTAATTCGGAAAAAAGAAATTTGACCGGAAGCTCTTCTGGTTATTCAAATGGATTTGATTAGCATCACGAAGGCCGCTCTCATGATGTTTGCCTCGTAAAATACACTCATTCTTGTGATTTTACAGCTTCTGACCTTGGAGATAATATTCCCTAATATGAGATTTGCCGGGAAATTTACAGCACAAGGTTCAGAAAATGTTCACGTACAACTCAGATGTGCTGCTTCGCGTTTATCTTTGGAAAAATAACACTAATTTTCCTCTTTGGAAGTGAATGGGATCCAATTCTTTGGAAGTCTGGAGCATCGTACGGAACACGGGACGACATGTCACACAAACATAAGTAGACAAAGACAAACACACACAGGGGTTTTAGACACATGAGATAAAAAGAGACAACTTGCCGGCAGTCTATTTCCCCTCAGGAGTTTTTTTTTTTTTTTACTGACAGTGAAAAGACAGAGATGGAGGTTGAATTGTGGTGACAGAAAAGCCAGCCTGAAGAGGACTTTGTCTTTCTTTCCCCTTTGCTTTCATTTCTTTCCTGTCGTCCTCCAAGCACATTTCAAAACTGCACGACTTTTACTTGATTTTCATAACAACAATAACGTTTCCTGTCTAAAATGCTGAAACAGCGGCCTCTTCATTCTGGCTCTTGGCCTTTGTAATCATTATTAATGTTCATATTACGGTGAGAATCCGTTCTATTTAAAGCAGCATTGAACGTTAACCATAAACATTAACACGCCTTCCCAACCTGTAACACAACCAGAGAAACACAACATAGAAATTAAACATGAGGCAGAAATTGAGCTGTAAAATGATCTCTGTGCTTTAACTGTCGACTTCTTGTATTTCATTTTGACTTTCCTGCGTTTTTTCTCTTTCTCCCAAACACACGTTTGGGAAATATGAGGGCGGGTATCAATTTTGTATTCCGGTTCCGTCTGCAGGAGCCTGTTGGATACACACAAAACGCACACAGGTTAGAAACATCACACACACACATCTTTACATGAGGAATGTGTTGGGACTGCTTGATATTGAAATGGGCTTTCATACCGGCGCTGAACTCGGTAGCAGGTTTCATTTTGTCAGACGGAATTATGGGAATAAGCCATTTGACAGCAGGTGTAAATCACGGCTGCCGAAATGACGACACACTCAGGACATGTAGGTTTCTAAATGAATGACATGCAGCGGCGTGTGGAAGATGATTATTACGCAGCTCGTCAATTCGGTAGTGACTAATGCACCCAGAGAGCTCCGGCGGCAAGTTTATGGTCCCCGACATTCGCCAAATATGAGCCATCCTCGAACGTTCATTACCGTCATCTGTCGCTTGACTTTGACATCTGATCTGTGAGATCAGATCAAGGAAATGACGCTGCAGAGAATGAAGCGGCGGGGGAGGGAAAACAGAAACTGCGTTTGCGAGCCGAGGCAGCTCTGAGCGGTGACATTTTCTGGCTGAGAATTGATAAGGCAGTGGTGTGAAATATAGATGTTCGGGGTCGAATCGCTCCCAAAAAATGTTCTCTACAAAGTCAGACAGGGAGTAATGTTGGCTTTCAACTGAGTTTAGAATGTTTCTATACCATTAAAATGAACGATCATCGCCGTGTGCGCTTCGGTGTTTGACTCCACTTCCTTGTTAAAAGCTTAAGAGTCCTTAATACCAAAGTCTGAGTTTCTACAGCAGCTCTAGAAATCACTGTCGGCTTTCACCGAGCTGACATCACCTGTTACACTTCACATCCCCCATGATGCCTCATCAGCTGACCTCCCGCTGGCCCCCGTCTCCAATATCATGACACATTTGGAGAAGAAAGGAGTAGTTAGCCTGATGGGTGACGGGGAGCGAATCCTGGTGGGCTGGGCTTGAAATAGAGCTACGATCTGAAAATGGACTTATTTTATTAACAAAAAGAAAAAAAAAAAAGATTTTCCATTTACAATTGCATACTGCTGATGTTTCTCCCATTCAGTTCATTCAAATTGTCTTTTCGGAGCATCTGGTCTTCACCACAAGACGCCGTATATGATTTTGGGCTCTGTGAATAAATCAGCCCACACATAAGCGCCTATATACACATTTCCAGACCATTTGCTGTGTATTTATATGTGGACAGACCTGCTGTACATTCCTCTTTCCCATCTGCTGACAGTTTTCCCGACACCGGACCGGAGCGGTATGGAACACTGAGAACGCAGAATGTCTGACTCACGCTTCCCAATATTAGATTTAGCTGCATGACCACTTTAATAATAGAAACAGGAATGTTTTCGGTACAATTAATTCCCAAAATGCCTCGAATATCAACATTACATCATACCAAAACTTTCAAAATAAATGCTCCTCACAGCAGGCGATGCTTACCAAAGGAGAGAAGGAGTCAATGTGCATTAAAAACAATATTTGAAGTGATACTAATACATTTCGTCTGTATATAGTGAAATTATGGTCAATGGCATGCAAGCTTCCTCTTTTCAAAAGCTCAGTGTGTTGCTTCAAAGTCAGAAACACAAATGCCAAATATTTTAAGAGTAAAATTATAAAATTATTTAGAAGATGAATTTGTACATTTAATTATTTAGAGTAAGCTCCACAAACATATTAGCTGGTTTCATCTGAAAGCTGTAAGTCTCCTAACTTAAAAAAATAAAACTTTTGGACTAATTTGCTCCATGCTTCGATGCTTTCCATTCATTATTTAATGTTCGATGTCCTCTACGTGAATCATTAGCTGGTGAGGATTTTAACTTTGGGATCTGTTTGCGTTAATTTCTGTCTAAAAGAACATTTCGATTCTCGTTTTAAAATGAGTCAAACTCTGCCGCCCCAAAATAATAAATAAAAAAAATCCTGGCAGACATTAACTTTTCCACCGACTCCTTTTCAACTACCCACGCCTGATAAATCCTGACAGGTTTAATACCGCTGTGTGAAACTGACAAACCGGCTTTAGTCTGTACCCATTTGAAAAAGGCCTTATTGTCACAAATGCGAGGACGGATTTCAGGTGTTGTATCTTTCATCTTTCACTTGATCATTAAAATGTATTTACAAGTCACAGATATTATTAGTGTGAGCGATAAAAGAAGGGAGCGCGTGTCTGAAAACGTCTTTTAGGTGTTTAAGTTTAAGTTTCTGGGCTTAAATGTTGTGATTTTTGATCTCTACCTGGTCCGATGTGGTCTTTGTTGAAGTTTCACGAATCTGAAAACGTTACGATGAAATGCATCGTGCATTTGTGTCAGAAAGGTGAAATCCACAATCTGACCACATTTAATTTTTAAGACAAATCCAATGATGGGCAACAAAAGCCTTTCTTTTCTCGTTTCTAACTGCTATAAAGGTTTTACTGAAAGTCAGAAAACCCCATCGGACTTCAGGAGGTTTGAAACACGTCGGCGGTCTCTTCTTCACTTTTCTACAAATTCCTGTTTGGTGTGAGAAGCTGACAGAAGTCACTCTGAGGTTTTATTGTGAGCAAATCCTTTTTTTTTTTTTATCAGGGAGATAATTAATTGGAGGTTGGTCAGGTCAAGTTGAAAGAATGGAGGAGGAAAATCGCTCGGGGCTAATTAGATGTTTTAAAAAAGATGAAAGTCAGAAAAAATCTCCAATAACACCAAGACAGTGTTTTCTTTGGAGGGCTGGAGGAAAGTTTTGATGGATCATGTGACGTTTTATGTGTCGATGTACTTCAGTGTCTTCAAAGTACAGCGAATTCATCTGATGAGGTAAAGGACACAAATAAAAAGTTATGTTCAGTCGATGATAGTTTCACTTGCGAGAAAGTCGTAATTCTCACCAAAAGATAAATAAAAAATGAGGAATCAGTGAAGCGTATTTATGAGCCCCGGCGTAAAATGAGTTCTGACTTAATTGGTGATCAATCGGCTCTGCGGAGGTTAACCTCACTGATGATCGTGATCAGACAGTTTAGCCAGAGATTTCAGATTTTAGCTAAAGGGCTGCACCGTCTTTTTACCGTTTATATCTCACATCGGGTAAAATTCAGAAATATTGGTTTTCATATTCAGACGTCTGGAGGGTTTAATTTATAGAGCAGTTTAACACCCTAAGATCTGAAGCTGAGAGATGTGTTTTACATCACCTCCCTCAGGCTGGGTGGCTCCAGGTGAACCGCTTTGCTGTGACATCACGAAGTTACAGAAGTCTGGATACAGGCAGGGAGCTTTTCTCTGTAGATGGAGCCCTTTGATATATACGCAGTATTAATATAGAACCTGGATTCATTATCAAAACAGACATGAACATCAGACATCATTCAGCCGCAAAGATCTCGTCCTTGACGAGCTTAGAAACGACTCTTTTGCCATGATTTCTTGATGAGTTAAACGAATCTACATATTAAAAAAGAAAAGAAAAACTAAGCTGACTAATCAAACCACCTTTTCAACAGCTACAAAAACATATAACATTAACATTTATAAAAAGAAAATCTGAACCAAGCAGCATAAAGTCCTTGAGCTCTGGTGTAACTCAATCTTCATATCTAGTTTTTTCATTAAATTGTCGCGTCTGAAGGTCTGTAGCTGCCATGTGACCAGACAATACTGAGAACATCCTGCAGAAAGTCACCATCTATTCATATTTATGACATTTTTCAATATAAAATTGCACATCTGTTTCCAAGACTTGGACCAGAAATCGTTTCTACCTCTTTATATTAAAAGCGGTTTCCTAACTTTATATTCAAGGATGCATTTCTTCACATTATTCAACTCTGTTTGATCATTATGTCATCTTGATTTACTCTGTTTGCTCGGTCCAGTTGGAGTGATTCATTCGGCTCAACCGAGAGTGAAAATATAAATATTCAATCAGATAAAGAAATGGACTTAATGCACACACACTCAAAACATTATGATTCTGCTCATGTGTCCTCCTTCCTTTGTTGCTGTTTTTACAATTTCCCATCTTTTCCACTTTGCAGCCAAGATGGCTGAAGATGGTTTTTCAATTTTTTTCCCCATTTTGAGCAAACCGTCTGTTTATAATGAGCTGCATGTCGCCGTGTTCGTCCATGTGACTGGACTAATGCGCTCAAAATTGAAAGTCTAAGAACGGATGCATGCACGTCTTTTTTCTTTCTTTTTTTTTTTTTTTGGTAAAAGGACGTGATTCATGACAGGTGAGTCCGGCCGGGCCTAATGATACGTCAAAACATAATTTCTCATGAATACTGGGCTGCCACACAGTCACGCACAGACAAACACAAACAGCGAGAGCGAGATTTGAGGAGCAGAGGAGGAGAAATGAAAGAGAAAGGGCCGGGGAGGCAACCTGCTGACATCTCACATTACTGCCCAACGCAAGCCGCGTCTTTCATGAGCTTATAAATAATAAACAATATTTCATTTGCTGCACATTTTAATATCAAAAGGCCTGACCTGAGAGATCAGAATTTAATCCTTTAAGCAGCTCAATAGTGAAGACTGTCATCCATGTAGCAGTCAATAGCTGCTCTCCGGCCTCAAGTCTCAACATCATCCATTAAGCACAAAATAATGGTGATTGATTGATATCATATGACTCAACAACACTTTGCCAGGTGCCAGCACGACTGAACTCTCTGCCAATGAGCCTGAAACCTTTCTCAGGTGGAGACAAACTACACTGACAACGGTGAACTCTACAGTTTCCCACATCAGCTTGATAAAGTCAGCAATGCTGCATGACTTTTATTCCAAATGGGCTCCTGTGCAGCGTGACCGCTCTCTCTCTCTCGGGAGTGATGCATGAAATAAAATTCAAAATCCAAATCCAGAAAGCAAGAACAAAAATGGAATAGGCAGAATAATAACAGCCGTTTCAAAAGTGTGCTTCGCTGCAGTGTCCTTCAGGCACAGCGAGAGTCTGCAAGCCTGGCTGCATCATCAAATGTGGAAATGCATTTCAACTGAAGTCCGGCTGTTCACACCAGCGTGTGCAGCAAAAAGAAATAAAAAACAGAACCTCCTGTCCTCATCCTAATAACGATCCCACCATGTC
Source organism: Remorina albescens (assembly GCA_034769265.1). NCBI lineage: Eukaryota > Metazoa > Chordata > Actinopteri > Carangiformes > Echeneidae > Remorina > Remorina albescens. The sequence continues at coordinate 14,307,357 of CM068495.1, forward strand.
TGACAAACGGCAACAGAGCTTGACGGCTCTTGTTCCAATTCTTCGATGATTACACCCAGTGTCCTCCTGGGAATCATTAACACGAGGTCAAATATAAGACCGGTGGAATTACTTCAGTTAATATCGTCCCTTCCTTTTTGTTAATGGGCTGAAAAAGATGGATTCCAGAATGGCTCAAACTTTAAACCGAAATAAAAAAAAAAAAAAGCCTTTAATGTTAAAATCTTGTCATCATCGAGAGACCTGAGAGAAAGCGTCACTTTTCTCTCAGGAGAAATTTAATATTGGCCGAAATGTGGGTCAGTTTCATTGACGCATGGTGGGAACCCTACGATGGAAACTTGAATTATCCGTGTGATGAAATGTCTCCTCAGTGAAATGAAATCACACCGCTACACAAAGATTTCCCTCAAGGTCACACTTTAGGAGGAAGTGCCTAAATATAATTGTTGTGTGCAGTCCTGTTGAATGTAACACATGGGCCAAGAGCGAAGAGGATTTCCAGGAATGTTTCGTTTCATCTAATTTTACGCTCCCCTGGATTGTGTGTGTGTGTGTTTGTGTTTGCTACCTTATCTTCATGTTGAGTGGATTAAACATAACCTGGTGTGATATTGGAAAAAAAAAAAAACAACCTAGAGTCATATTCCTCTGCCCCTCAATCACTCTGAACCTCCCCCCTCCTCCGGATCCTTCCCCCTCTCCATCTCTAACTCGTGTATGTGATGAAGTAACGACTAATCTGCGGGCGGAGCGAGTGGTTAGATGTGTGTGCGCGTCAAACAAGAAGCCTGAGGATGAAACCACCACTGGGGGTAATCCTTGACCGGAAGCAACTTCCCTAGTTTTCCTTGCGAGTAATCCCTCTCCATTCAAATGAAGGAGCTGCTGCTGCTGAGTGTATTTTTGGATGCAGCTGCACGACAAAATCATCATCACACTCCCTAAAGTGCGTGCTCCTATTTTGTAGTCGGTAGATGGAAATGAACCTTCATATATCTGTGAATTAAATCCAGTCACCGGAGCAGTTCTTACCTGATAGCCTTCCTTCACAGTCTACCGTTCAGCCGGAGATGGGAGGTAGAGGTAGCTTTAATCCTGACCTCACCTGCATAAAAAGCAGCCAATACGACGGCAACAAGCATCACAGACCTGGGCAGCAACAAGGAAGAGACAAAAAGCAGTGAGAGGAGACGTGGTGTATTTAGCACGGCTCTGTTTTTAAATGGTTTATCTGGAGTTTTAATTATTTAGCATGTTTTGTTTTCGAAAAGTTTTATTTACCTTTTTCCAACTTTGGAAGGAATAAATGTGAATTCCTAAAGAAGGGGAGTATCACAGACTATAACTGCTCTGCAGCATGTGAGATACCAGAAGTAGCTACTCCGTATTGGGGGAAACAGAGAATTCGTCGTCTTTCGGCGTCCATCTTGGCGTCCCCGCTCTGGGCTGGATGGTTTACAAGATTAGGCCTCCACTTTCTAAATGAACAGGACTACAGCCACAACTGCACTTTAAACACCGATCTGGACATAAAATATGTAGAAATATCCTGTTAAATCTGATAAAAACATTACGAAGTGTATGAAGTGAAGAAATCGTCTTACTGAAGTCAAACAGAAAGTAAGAAGACGTCTTTGATGATGAAAATCACTGCTGGGTAACAGCGGCAAAAATAATCAAGTTTTGAAAACTATACGGCAGAATCAAAGATTAACTTAATGTAGAGTTATAGTCAATTTGTTTACAAGATTATGGATCGCTCTGAGCGCTTCAGTCTCTTTCTCTTTCTTTTCCAAGATTTAACAAAGTGATCAAAGGCTTTCTGCCCGGTCACAAGATTATTATTATTCATATTTAGCCTCACACACTCCATCCTGACGTCTCATTAAGGGACGCTGTCCTGACTAGAAGCCTCTAAATTATTTATTGTTTTTTTTTTTTTTTTTTTTTTTTTAAAGGTGTGAGTGATTAAGTAATGACGGCGTCCTCCAACACCATTCAGCTTTTCTGACACCAGGCCCCTTTGAAGCTGAAAGGAGATACATTTCTCCGTTTGAGAACAGAGAGAGGGCCGACTCTTCCCACACAAAAACTCATCATTATATTTGAGCTGTGTTCAAGAGGGATAAAACAAAAACTGAGCGCTCATCTGAAATGACAATTTCTCATTACCAGTGTGCAAAAGCGTGACCGTTTAATGAACTGAACAGCAAATACACACACAGAGACTGATGACACTGCAGGCCATCACAGTCTGGCGTCACACTGGAGTTCACAATTTAAGACTCTGTCATTGCAAAGCCAAGTATTGTGGTGGTTCACCTAAAACAGGCACACAAGCCCAGTTCAAGGTAAACAAAGAAAGGTGCTTACTCAACCTCTCTTTTGTCTTGTCTGACTATTCGGGAAACAAAATGAGCACCATTTAAGGCAGCTCAGAAAATAAATAAGGATTGAAAACAAGGTCATCGATATATATATATATTTTTTTTTACTATAAAAATTAGCTGGACTCAGTAGCACAACATTGAGTTTATATTTTAATGGCATGTCTTTGTTAAATATGTCAAACAGAGCAAAGAATAGCAAGTCACATACAATACACTTCTCTTCAATGCAAAAATAATGTTGAAAAGCAACTACAAGGTCACCATTTACAGATTTGAGATGTGCACACTTTGAAGTTGAAGGCTCTCCAGTTTCACAATGAACAGTAGCACAGCTTTTGGGTTCTGCCTGGGAGTAACACTCAGATTATTTAAAACCCAAGGACTCAAAAAGAGACAAAAAAAAAAGCAAAGGAGGTGGAAGAAGACAGCTGATTCATCTGAAGAGGTGCGATGGAGAGGGGAATTTGCACAGAAAGGATTCTGCCAACCACGCTGAGAGCAAATGAAAGCAAGTAAAAGCAGAAGTGGATCAGAGAGACAGAAAGACAATGCTGGCGACTGATAGGAATGAGCATGTTGAAGGGAACAAGCTGTAAGGCAGAGACAGGATGGGGGGGGGACCTCATAAATAGAGAACAACCACAGTCTCTTCTGATTCTTTGTTTTAGATGTCTGATCGAATTTTTCAGGGAGAGAATTCATGAATTAAATAAATATATAAAATAAAATAGTACAGCTTGCGTTTATGAGCACATAAATTAACATGAAATGGTCCGATGACAAATAATAATAATAATAATAATTCTGTAGAAATGGGGCTAAGATTTAAAACAAGTTTTGTGTAAACTTGTGTAACTTTTTAAATCAGATAACGACGTTGGACCATCACTGATGAGTCCAGGTTGCTTTAGTCAGCTCACTAGCTGAGATTAAAAAGTTTTTGTTTGGTTTTTTCTTTTTGAGGGGGAGGACGGGGCAAAGGTGGCGTGCCAAAGACATGAAATGAGCCTGTTTGGAATCAAACAAGCAAAAGAAAAACCTGATTGCCTGGTTTAAGAAAGGAGCATCCAAACAAAACAGGACGTAGCACACACCGCTAACCTTTTGTGTCGAGACGAAAGTCAGCTATGGTGCAGCAATTTATCTCACCCCCCGCATCTTACTTACCTTCCTTCCACCATGTAACTCCAAAAAACACGAACTCAGCTCGGGCAGGCTTGTTTAGGATGCTCGTTCCTCATTCAGGTGATTGGTCACTTCGAACAGCCGGCATTCCTTCAGCTCAGGTGGAGCCAATCCACCCCAGTCAGCGCCCGGAGAGAGAGAGAGAGAGAGAGGAGGAAATAAATTAAAAAAACACTGCCCCCGCCTGGCACATAACACCACAGCTAACAGACTATATCAGTACTCACTATCTTACATCACTGTAACAGGGCAAAACTGCTGAAGCACAACTTCCCAGGATGCATCAGAAGTGTATTCTTCCAAACACCGAGGTGCACCGCTAAGGCGAGGCATTTAAAAAAAAAAAAAAAAAAAAAGTGGGGGGGTTTGACAAAAAGCCACAACACCACAAGCTTCATGACTTCCTCTTTGTGAGCGACGCCGAGCTCTAACATGATCCTGAGGAAGGCTTTCATCTTCAAAGTGCTGGAGAAGCTTCAGAAAGCAGAGGTTTGTCCTCAGGTGGTCAGAAACAAGAAGCATGGCTTTTAAATGCCCTCAGCCTCATCTGCAATTAGCGTTTTGCTGTTTTCCAATTGTGCTTTTGAAGCCGGAGTGCTGCAGCACTCGGTGGGTTAACGTGCTGAAGTAACGGGGGCGTGTTTTCGTTTTCGTCCGTATATTAAAAATACAGCGTAATCTGTTTTTATCCAGTTTGAACCACGGGCTGTCGCACACATTTTGTCGAGCCTGTTGTTGCTAATTGTTCATTTAACATTTCTGTACTCAGCTTTTAAGTATGACTAATTGCATGCAAAAATTCCTTAGACTTTCGGAAACCGCAGCGGCAAAACGCATGTCTCTTTAATTGTGTATTTTATGTTTGCAGTTGTGTATTCTGACCTCAGTGTGTGTTTTTTACTGATGTTCATTAAAACGCATCGTCCCATCAAATGAATAAATAATCGCAGACTAATTTTATCCACCGTTATCTTCAAAGCGCACAAATGAAAGTGACAATTTTGGGGGTTTTTATTAAATCTTTCTTTTTTTTTAAAATTCCTTTGCTAAGCTAACTAAAAACTAAACAACTAATATAAAAAAAATTACATTTGTCCTTCTGTTAGAAAACTACAGCATCTCTCCTTCTATTTCTTTGTCCTTACCTGATTAAAGTTTGAACACAAGGTCAATAAACATTGTGTTTCTTCAAGGACACGGCCAAATCTTTGCAGGCTTTTCATCCACTCACAAAGGAATTGTTGGGCTAACGGTTTCTTTCTTGTCCTCATTTAACACAATATTGAGTTTTACCATCGTGAGGGAAAAAAGCTAATTTTAATTAGTCAGGCAGCATAAATAGAATGAATTATCTACCTGGACACAATAACTCACCTGCTCACATGGTGAAACGCACACACATTGGCACAAACGTACACACTTCTGCTCTCTGTTGGTTCAACAATGGATCAATTTAACGAGGAGGAAAAAGCTTCGCTGCACTGCAATAAATCTCTGCTGTGTCCTGAGAGGGTTTCTCTGTTCGGTCTGTTAATGGTCGCCTCGCCACATCGGCTTCCAATCGCTGACGTGAACGACCTGGACTGATAAGCTGAAACAGAAATGGGGTGGTTAAAATAGTGCGTTGCTGAATCAGCGAGTCTTTTTGCAAGCAAACCAATTGCAACAATTTAACGAATAGCTGTGTTTACCTAACTTTTGTTGTTTTGTTTTTTTTAAGGTGGATCGACTCGTCTTTGTTTTTGGAAAATAATTCAAGTAACTTTGCGTTGGGAAGGAGGCAAATAATCCAAAACCTGGACCACTAACACTAAGACAGCACTAACAGACCTAGTTGTCCTGGATTTTGCTTCTCAGGCTCACCTTGAGGAGAATTTAAGAGTCACAGGTGTGATCAGGTAAGAGGAGGCCCCGAACTGGCCTTTATGCAACCGAGGCGTTCAGCCCAGAAGACGGTCCATGCGAGTTCAGAGGTTGTTGTAGTGCTTCATTTCAGCTGCACATCAGTTGGAGAGCTGTTAGTGCTCCCGCTGCCCCGAGGCTGATCGAGGTGCAGGTTAACCGATTTTCCCCGCGTAGTGCAGGACATGCAATGCATCACTGCACACTCTCACTACAAGCCCTTCGACAGCCTTTAGAACAATAAGTCCGATTCATACTAAACTGATGCTATGTGGAAAAAAAAAAAAAAAAGCATGATATGAGGAAGCTTTAATAGCATTTCCAAAATGCTTTCCAAAGCCTTGACACATGGGTGCAAGCTTTTATTTGTACTTCTGCAAATTAGAACCATTAAAAGCATTCCGTATCAGCGATTAGTACTTCCTGTTCGAATGTTCCCATACTGTCATTGGAATCCTTTAATATTGAAGAACATTTACAAACCTGTTCATTCTTAAGTTTTGAGAATGTCTTTTTGTGATTTACAAGGTGCTGATCGTGCCACATGACCTTCTGGCCAATCTACAATAACTAATAAATATCTGTGCCTTGTAATTATGTGAATTTTTGTTTCATACTGAAACCCCTGCAACTCCGCAGAGCCCCATTTCCTAAATGGATCTGTGTTTCCGTTCAGAGGCTTTCTCTGAATCCACGATGGACCGACGACAGGTGACGCCGCTCCAAACCAGCCCCAGCGGGTTTTGAATAGTAATAACAATGCAAGCCAATCATCCATCAACATCACGACTTCCAGATGCCTAATCTGAATCGGAATGAGTCATAATTTCCAGTTCTGGCTTCGTGGCGGCGAAGAGGTCGACTCATCTCTTGTAATTTGCCCTGGTGATTATCCGGACGAGACGTGGAGCCATTGAGAAGCAGCCGCAATCCTTTTCCAGAACATGAATGAGAACAATGACGATTACCTTCATTAGTCAGAGTAGCGGGACTTGTACAGGCATTGTGATATTTCACTATATGACATTTTCTGAGTGATAGTACTTGACGTAAATGAGTTATGGGAGCAGGGCGAAGCCCCTCGGTCCTCCATCCTGCAGGAAGATGATTACAATGTTTGAGAATCCAGAGTCAGTGATGGAGAAAATTATAGCTGTGTGAAAACATCTACTCATGATTACGAACAGATGGTCCATTTAATTTAACAAATGCAGTTTCTTATCTCATGCTGTATTAAGGGACAGTAGGCCTTCATTATAAATTTGAAATATTTACAAAATATTGGGAATCCCTGTTTATACTTTTTAAAGTTGGTCATCTGTGTTATTATTGATACTATCTGTTTATATGTTTCATCTCAATAGGTAGCTTTTTATTTTGAACATTTGGACAATTACTCATTTTGAAATCAACAATCTGTCCAATGAATGTGTGTAAATTCGTCAAAATCCAGACTTTAAAATACAGAATGACCAGAAACAAAACTCCAAGTTAATCGCAATCTGACTAAATTTTAGCATTTGCTTATAAATTAAGTTACTCTGTTATGATCTTAATGCAAATAATTCAAGTTTGATTTTTTTTTTCTTAAAATGATACTGTAAATTACTTTTAAATCATTAAATCAAACTTTTCCTTGAACATCCTGTAGATGACCATAAAATCATTAATAGACTCGCAACCATCTGGATTGCATTCTTACGTTGATTTTCTGTATTTACTTAAAGCGCACATTAATTGCTGTCCTTTTACGTAGTATTTCATCACAGATGATAGGAGTCTGCCCTTGACAGCCATCAAACGTCTGCATTGAAATTGAGATAAATATGTATTGAAATAAATGTGTGCCTGGAAGCCCCGAGCCACGCACCAACAGAGGCAGATGGAGACGGCGGTTTAAAGACAGATGCGCCGGTGTAAGAACAAGAGTGCGAAACAGATGGGGGAATGGAAAACGTCCTCATAAATAATGGAAAACATACCCATGGAAGAGGTCGATAATTATGAGAGAGGCAGAAACAGGCAGTCAAGTACACAGATATAAATAACGGAAGACAGCAAACCCGAGAGACACAAAGAAGTTAGTTTAGTTAAAGAGAAAAAAAAGAATCACTGTGTGTGTGGACTCCAGTCACATGGCTCAGTTCGGCATCTGACTCGAATTTGATGACTTCCAGCTCCATGTGGGACCGACTTTACTTTACTGAGTGAATGAACCTGAAATTAAATTTGAAATGTTTCCAAAAAAGGCGACAAACTGAAGTTTTTAAATCAAAACACGCTCGAGCATTCGATGCAGTTTTATTAAAAAGTACCAACTCCCCAGTCCCAGTTTCTCTTCCTTCTCTGTCTCTGTGTTTGCGTCTCCCTTTTTTTCTCTCACACACTATAATATGTATGACACGTATACACACATGCACGCACACTGCTGTGTTGGGTTTGTTGAAAGCCTGTTTGGCGACTTGTCAGCTCTCATTGGCTTTTGGGAACACAGCCATTCCTTCTCCTTCGCTTCATCCCCGTCGCTACCGTCGTGTGTGTTACACGTCACTGTAGGAACATGTATGAGCGCACGAAAAACACAAAGCGCGCACGCCGCGCACGCTGCTTCGTCTGCCTCGCAGTCCAAAGAAAACATGCATAGCTCAGTGTGCAGAGCTCCCCTGCAGGGACACAACACTAAATAGATGCCAGTGCAATCGGATTCATAAATAAAGTTCGATGGAGGAAGAGTGTGTTTTATTCAAACCTTCGGGGGTTTCACTCCTGCATGGCGGCCATGTTGGAGTTGTGCTTTTGAATAACTGGCTGTATTGAACTGTATAAACAAACAGGGTAACATCCTGCACTGCTTCAGACCCAACTAATGAGCCTGTTACCATTTTATGTTACCAAACTTCATTCTTCTTTAGTGTCTCAGCCCATTAAGGCGAAAACGATTGTCACAATTTGCTCGTTTTATTTTTTGTGTGTTGTTTTTGTTGGAGAACGGCCAGCACAAAACGGGCAATATTTAAGCACACGTTTAGCTTAGCATTATCAGCTGTTAACTGGAGGACAATTCTGTTTACTTTATTTCTTTACTAACTCAGTTATTTGGACTCAACGCTGCGTCGGCTGCTAACCTTAGAGCACATTATCTGTTTAGCAACCGGAAAGCAACCTTTTGATGGAAGAGGATAATTTCATGCAATTGAAATTATCGGATCCCTTTTCTAACTGTATTTGTGAGGCTTTTTGTTCCGTCTTCCTGTTTCCATCCGTTGTATGTCAGTGACATGAACCTTTACGACATTTTCTTTGTGTTTTTTAGCCTCCCGCTTCATTAGACAGTGCGATTGCACTTTGCTGCAGTCAGACAGACATTAAATCAGTATATTATGAGTATTTCAGCTGAAATGGAACCAGAGGACGCCCAAAGTAATCAGACTCAGTGGCGAATAATATATATCAGCAGAATATGAGTCCTTATTTAACAAACAGGCCACAAAGAGCAGCAATTTTATACTCATTAACCTTGAACTTGACTTTTACTGAGCTGCTAATGAGGTATGTTAACTGGACTCTATCGACAAGCTATTTCCAGACTGCATATGGCCTCAGTTTATATTCCAGGTAGACATCAGTCATTGATATTCTGAGCAGCTGCTGCGCCATCAGTCCTCTGATTGTTGCTCTCCTGTGGTGGTCAGACCAGTTTTGTATCTCTTTTTGAATCTATAAATTCAGCTTCTAAGACGTTTCTTTAATCACACGCATTGCACGTATCATGCGAACCTCTGTGAAAGTTTTATAGTTTTGTTACTGAACAGATGCACTTGGGACGTCACCATTTTAATTTTCTTCACTGAGCTTACAGATCTTTTTAATGGCTCTCCACTCACTGTGTAATTAGCCGCTGCCTTAGTATACCACATGTGGGTTTCATGCTGATTATGACCCCAAAATTAATGAAAATATGTGAGTCAAGTTGGCAGTAAACTCTCTGTGAGTGGTTTGGGTTCAAAGCTGCAGCGTTTTTGGAACGTCATCTTCAATCAGGCGGGTGAAGGACGGCAAAGAGAGGCGTGACAGCAGGAGAAAAATGGAGGAGGTGAGGACGCTCCATTCCTCTAACAGCAGGTTTAACCCAGGAAGACTTGAGCCCCCACTTCAGCTCCAAACCTGAGTTGGATGATGAGTAATCAGCCTGGAAATAATTTGAATTCACGGCTCAGGCATCAGCCAGAGGGAGCGCAGTTATGCATGAGAGAAGAAGAGAAGAGGCTAACAGAGCAAATAAAACAATACAGGAGAATCCCAAGAAAGGGGAGATGAAAAGGTGCAGAGGGGGAAAAGACCAGGAGCGACAACTCACCTCTGCACATCGTGGAAAAGACGTTCTCACACATCTTGGATCCATTCATCATTTCCTACTCGTCTCAGACGCTCATCGCTCACTCAGACGCTTATTTACCGGCAGCGCAGTGGGGAGGCATGCGAGTGCCAACGCCTCTCAGCATGGAGGTCCAAATCCAGACGGACTGCGTCAGCTTCCCGCCGTCGTGCAGCGTCTGTTAATTGATAATTCCCTTCCAGTGTGCATGGATTCCTTCAGACACACTGTTAGCGGGATAAAGATGAGTTAAAGGTGTTTTTAATATGAACGGGTGGCGGTTCGTTTTTAATATTTGCTATATAAAGTCAAACTGTTGGCACAAATGCCAAGTTTTGGTTGTTGCACTGCAGCTCCAAGTCAACAAACTCCACTCATACATTAAAAATTTGCCTCCTTGTGTTTATGAGGCCTCCTGCTGCGTTTAAACCTGTGTGCCCCAATTCTGAGGTCCGACACCTAAATGGCAAACCCATTTAGCCTTTACAAATCATGCCTTCTCCTCTGTCTGCCCACACGAACCCGCCACACATGCTGAATTCAGCCGGAGAACAGAGACTTTAGCTGTGTGGTGGGAATGTTATGCAAATTTTTTTGTGGAGCGAGGAGATATGCTTCAAAACTCTGCCAGCTTTCTAACTTCAGAAAAAGAAAAGGTCCGCCTCTGGCCTCGGCTCTCAGTGAGTAATGAAAGTTTGATGATGAACTCCAGACCGGTAAGTAAACGGCTGCTAATGCTGAAATTGGATATGTAGCAATAGTTAAACCTACAAAGACAGGACCACGAGTTGTAAAGAATCCAAATAAAGGATTGACTGTAGAACCTTTACCGCTCTGAATCCTAAAAATGGTTTAAATTAATGTATTATAAATGTTTCAAAGTTTTAAGCTCTTCAGTGTCAGAAGTCTGATTTTCACTGCTGACTCACATCAGCCACGTCAGAACAGTCTCCAGCCTTTCCCTCGCTGCCCGCCTCCCTTCGCCTCTCCAACCATCGCTCATCTTGATGTATAGCTAACGGTTATCTTATCACCTCTTGCTTTCTTTCTCAAAGGGTGTTTGGCCACTTCCATTGTGTACGTCTCTCTTCCTGACCACTCCTCTTCCTCCTCACCCCTCAACGGCTCTTTCATAACTTCAGGTGTCATAATTAGCGTCTCCATATGGCACACTTCAGCGTAATTCTAATTTGCGGGTCAGTCCTGTTTACTCAAGACGCAGATGGATGATGTACCATATGTTGGCCAACACGACCCTTTTCACATAGTTTGTGAGTGAGAGTGTAATTATCAGATGGGCAGCGACCTAAACGATCGTCCTGTTTCCTGTCACTTGACAGCCAAAGTGAAACCGTCAGCTTGACAACACATCTTTGCCATTTAATGCCCTCAGGAAATATCACACCCAGAAGGAAGTGTGAATGTGTGTGTGTGTGGACAATAAATGATGGAGCAAATTTTTTATGATCTCACAAAAACTGCCCGCTGAAATCTGTCAACACACATAAATGACCGAACAACAGCCTCTAAATAAAAACCAAAGTTCTCCAGAGAGAAGACTCTCGCTGACTCCATCGAGGCATTTCATTCTTCTACATTTAGCCATCAAGGCTAAATGTCAAAATCTACAATATCGCCCTTCTTTACATGGAGCTCTGACTCATTTCCTCTCTGCAAAAGTGAATGACCTGGAGTTTTTGTTGTTGTTGTTTTGTCCTCAATTTCCCCCCTAACTTGTGACTCCTCTGACTCTGGTTATAGATAATAGTGAGATGAGAAGCAGGAAATGATAGAAATGACATTTAATCTACTCTGCTCTGCTGCACTTTGTTCATTTGACAGGTGTTGTTACATTAAAAGCGAACGATGAGCTTGTTAAAACACAATTGTTAAACAATAAACTCACCATTTTTCATCTTGTAAGCCATTAGGGATGAAACAAAAAGTGTCATTATGTGGAGGAACCAAAAAAAACGTCACAGTTCCTAATTTACCAAATAAATTCCCGAAAACAGTTTCTGTCAATCTCCTTTTGTTTTTATCTGCCACATCTTTTGTGTGCGGACACAAACAGCCTGGAACGAGGCTGCGAGGCGAATGGCGCCTACGTGCGTGCTGACACCCCGAATGTGAATTCACATTCACATCTACAAGGTTTTTGTCGACGCCCTCTGAGCCGCCGTGACGTCGGATCTGTCGGAGCGGCTGTCTTAAAAATGGCCTCTCGTCTCCCCATCATACCTATGCCGCCCTTAATAGTCCCAAATAGCGCTGCATTTTCCCGCCTCCCCGCCTGCTGTTTTCCTGATGATGCCGCTGTCAAACATAAACCGCCTCTTTTTTCCACTCGGCTGTATGTAAGTCGATGCGTGACCCGGAGTTTCTTTCGGAGCACAATCCGAAGGCAGCCTGTGATTTGCAGGTATTCGGAGCGGGCTTCTTAATGCCAACATTTCTTTGTTTACAAAAGATGACAGATTTCATGCATTTTTGGTCGTTGGTCTGATGCGGATGAGCAAAACTATTTTGTCCCTTGACATGTGACAACTGCTAATAGCATGTTTGCACCGCTGCAAGGAAGGCAATGTCATTCTGATACATTTACACCCATTTGGAAGGCCATTATGAAAATGTGTATTTATATACAAAAACAATTTTTTGTGTATTTCAGTGACAGACAAAGATTCTGAGAGCTAAACACGTTTCTATTCCAGCTTAGTCGCGGCGAGAGACTGCAGATCCTGAAATGTCTCCTCAGGGTCAAAAACTCAACCGTCACAGATGTTGAAATGTCCAACTTTCTGCTGCAGCCTGATGCAAAAAGTATTTATGGTCTTTAAGCCTGTTTGCTCCCTCGTGGCAGCCGAATGAGAGCAGTTTTTCTAAAACTTGCACGTTCAAAAAGTATTAAATCTTGAATTTATAACTGAGTGATCTGAGCAGCCTGCTCCGAACTTCGAAATCGTTCCTTCATTCAGCGATTTTAACAAACAAAAATTAAGATTAGCGTCATAATTCTCACCAAACGTCATCAAATTTCATCGTATGGCCGACATACATTTTTCCAAACTGGAGTTCGTTCTGTTCCGCCTCTTTCCTCTTTATTTATAGACACCTCCTAATTAGGAATGTAGGAACTATGTGCAGCGAGGGTTGCCTCCCAGTCTGACATCAGTCACACTTGCTTACCCCCTGTGAAATACTGTCACACACAAAAGTGGCTTAAAAATGCACACACACACACACACACACACACTTTCATGTTCATGGCAGCAGCAGCAGCTTGTACAGGAATATCTCCACTGCACTGGAGGACAGTTTGGACAGCGCAAGTGGACGAGCAACCTGAGGCCTGATGTGCACATCACATCTGTCTCACACTCACACACACACACACACACACGTCCTCCCTGTCTACACCCCCTGCCATTCCATTTTGTCGTCTCTAGAGTGTCACCTCATCAGATTGCGTGACTCATCGAGGGATTCGTTTAAGTCTGACGCTCTCTCTGTCTCTCTCACTCTCTTCCTCAAGGTCACTTAACACTTCTAATATATAATAAAAACAAATATTACATAATATGCTGAATGTGTGGCTGTCAGTACTGAACAACTACACACCGTGAGGTAATTATATTTTATTGTTTTGTTAACAGACTGTTCTGCTTTCCATGAGTGAGCAAAAGATAAATGAAGTAACACACCTTGAAAGTGAAAGTTGTAGTTGGGTACTTTTCTATTTAGTAGTAAATTCCGATCAGTGCACTCACAGTTTGGAGGAAATGTATTTTAACCACTTATCTGCGGAATCTACGCTTTACTTTGAAAATGTTCCCCCCTTCCCTGCTGTTTGTGAGCTGCCGTGATTTTGTTTGAGTCACACGAAGCGTTTCTAATTTTTTAAATTTGTCGCCTCACTGAGGGAATGAACAATCAAACTGATTATTTTCATCTTTTTGTTTTGATCCTCTTCTCTTTTTTTTTTTTTTTTTATTTACGCCTCTCCGTGTTATCCCCAAACTCATTTCTCCGCAGAGCTACACCAGATGTTATGATACACTGAGGGCTCCATTAAACTCACACTGCAAACCAAAGTGAACAGCCTCCCTCTAATGGGCCACAGAACAGCTTGTCTCTCCTACATCATACACACTGCACTATGTGGCAATAAAGGAAATAGAATGGCCTTAAAGCTGCAGAGTCTGAAATTTAACAATGATGAAATAGGAGGAGAGGGCCGGGGAAAAATAAAAACAAAAAAATCCAACACATTGTCGCACAAATGTCTGATTGCTGTGTGGCCCCTCGATGCTGTTCTGGTGTTTATAAGAAAAAAACTTGAACTTACAATGAGAACTATAACAGCTACATTCCTACAGTTGTGATGTTTTCTGCTTTATTTAAAAACGGCGCAGATTTTATCACCAGAGTGGAAATGTATGTTATTTTATTTTTAGCCACAAATGAATTAAAACAGATTCACTGGCACCAAAAAAAAAAAAAAAAAAAAAAAAGAAGGAAATTTTCGCTAACAGAGGGAAAAAATTTTCGAAAATATATCCTAAGTATCAATTTTGGAAACACCAGTTAATAAGCAAATACAGTTTAAGGGACACATTAACCTTAAACTCCTGTTTAATAATTTAATACTCCAAGAGAATTAATTTATGATGCAACAAAGCTGATAAGCTCGCTGTGGGTGAGATTTTTTCCGAGCAGTTCTCCTCATTTTGCAGATTGAGTCTTGTATGTTGTTATGACCTGGCTCTCAGTTTCTCAGCCTCCCAGCTGATGTTAATTTCACTGTGCATCCGGATACTCAGGCCTCAGCCCACCAGTTTCCCACTGACAGCCCTTCAGCCTTCTCCGGTTGTCTGCAGCCGATATGGATTCATCCGTCTCCCTGCACTGCTCTTCTACCTTTTAGTCTTCCCCTCTACATGTTTTATTCTAGTCTCCCATTGTGGCCCCAGCTGACTCTGTTAAGTGACTCTCAAATATCCCTTTTTGCCTCGCCGGCCTCATCGGATCTGTTTTCAGGTCAGATCTCCACGTCCTGCCAGTATGGGACTCACTCTGCCTCCCTGGAACTCATCAGATAAGTGTGCTCTCAAAGAATGTGAAAAAGCTGATTGCTGGGCTTCTTTAAAGAAGATCCGTCCAACTTCCACCTACGCTGACCCAGAATTGAACCTTTTCCTTTTTACCTCTGCAGTTTACAGAATCACATCCCTTTCACTGGAAACACACACATAATTATCTGTGCCAGTTATCGGTAGTCTTTTCTCTTTCGTTATGCCACTTGCGTTGAGGTCCGAGGATGAACGCTACCATCTATTGTGCTGCAATCGGGTCAAATAAACAAACAAATAAACAAGTTTACAATGACCAATTTTACAGATCTCATGAGTTCACAGCAACACTTAATGTTGAAACAATAAAATTAAGATTTTAACTGTGCCGGATCATTCCTCCCACAGGAGCTGACTGCTTAATAAGCATGAAGAAGGTTCCAAATTTACTGTTTGGTTTGGCTCTGAGTTTTATTTCACTTCTGAAGATCTGGGCTTTGCATCAAAACAGATCTGGATCCAACTGAGATCTAATTATCCAAATTATAAGAGGTCTGCGCTCTAATCCATATGTAGAGGCTAAGATCATTTAGACTCAAAGGAAGATTAATTAAAAGAAGCCCGGGTGTATTTGTTCTTCTGTGATATTAAATTAAATTAAATTAAAGTGTTATTAGACATTTGGAGAGGAATAACTTACTTTACTGTAGCTACTGAGACAAACACAGTTTACTGAAACAGGGACCACTTAAGTGACTGAATCCTACCTGCTTTTTTATGTGCGTGTCAGTGTGACCTCTCTATCTTTTCATTCTCACACTGTCGAATGTTGCCAAAGTTTTTAAACGACACTGAAGTGACAGAACAGGGAATAGAAAGGAAAATGTAATCATGCCGTCTCCGGTCAACGTGACATAGAAACCGAGAAACCCGGGTCAATTATACGCCTCAAAATCCCCAAGTGTGTGTGTGTGTGTGTTAAATGATGGACCGGGAAAGGCCTTTATTCAGGGAGAAGATTTGCCACTTGACACCCGACATCCAGCTCTTGCCCTTCCTCCTCACGCACTCTGCTGGGTTTGCTTTACGTTTTCATACCGGTAAACTTTATCATGTCATGTCGCAGCAACTACAGCTCACGTTGTTACCATCATCAGATGCTTTTCATCTCCTCTTCTGTTGACTGCAGATGCCAAATTGAACCAGGAACGTGATGTTAATATCAATAAAAATCTGGCAGGCAGATATTTGGAGACGCCCTACACGACTGTTGGTGTGTGTCGGACTCTCACTCCTTCACGAGGATTATTAGGTTTATTATGACTATAATAATGGATGTCATAGTGAGCGCCACCAGTCGGGGTCTGATCTGGGTCAAGATAAACCCCCAAAGCACCCATGGCTTCATGAGGTATCAAAGTAAAACTGTTCAATTTCAGCATCTTTCAATCGCTCTTCTTTTTTTGTTTGTTTCTAAACGAAAGGTCACAAGTTATGGATGAAATCTTGAATTGCAAACTTCTGTTCTTGTATATTTCCCCCCATGTCGCTCAGCGCCTCCGTCATCATTCGTGACTTGTGACGGATGGTTTAGCCGGTTTGACAACTCCTCTAAGCGCCCCCAGCTCGTGGGGAAAAACAACATAGCAACACTTTTGGGTCAATATTTGGGACGCTCAAACAGCTCTATGGCCGCCAAGGCCAAATAAAGTAAAAAGGCTCGGACGGAGGAATTTGATGTTGATAAAAAGAAAAAAAAAAAAAAGGAGCTCAGGTTAAACAAATCACAGGCCCGCTTTTTTTGCGACTACACAACAAAAAAAGGAGAAGACAAGATGCAGAGCAAAGATTGAATTTTATCCTTTTAAGGACTGCTCAGACTGACAATGGTTCGGAAAAATGAGATCGTAAAGGGCGCTGTTGTCGTGGCAACAATCTCAGAGCTGAAATGACGGCATGTTTGACCATCAGGACCGGAGCTGCTGCCCAGCAGGTGGGTGATGGAGCAGCTGTAGGAAGCATTTTATGGCTTCAACATCACAAGTTGTCACTGTGTATTGTTTTGGAAGAACAAACGAACTAATGAATGAATGAATGAATGAAGGAAGGAAGGAATGAAGGAATGAACGACTCTTCAATGAATATCTGTATGATGTTTCTTCTCTTTTTCCACCTCTCCTTCTTGCAGAATCACTCATGGATTTTACTTGACAGCGTTTGCCATTTATGTGAGTGTTTAGTGTGCGTGAGTGTGTGCGCAATGTTGTCGTCGTCTCTGTTGGCTCTGCAGTAATGGAATTAGCTGGTTTCCAGTCACCTTTGAGCCAGAAGCAGAAGATTTATCGCCCCATGGAGAAAATGGAGGAGGATGTGCCAGTGACTTACTGGAAGTACTTTGTTTCAGATTTCCCTTCAGCCATTTACAACCCTCAGATAACACACACAGATCTAAAATAGGCCTTTTTCTATGGAAAAAGAATTATCATTAATATGTTGTTGGTTTATCTCCAGTTCACTCCCCCATGACAGCCTGCAAAGCACAAACATTTACAGAAGAATTCTGCTTATCTATGATAAAACACAGTGACTCGACCTTTTCCACGCCACAACCAACCCCATAGCAATGTGGAGACCAAATAATGTCTTCCGAGTACTTTTTAAATTATTTAAATGATAAAAATCCAACTGGACTGAAAGCTGGGGAAGCTGAATTTCTTCACTGACCATCTTCCTCTTGACTCTTTCCTTTAAAGTATTACATAAAAAATCAACAGCAACAGGTGGACTGAAGACTCAGACTGATAGCAAGCAAGCAAGGAAATGATGCAGGTCCATTGGCAACAACAATTAAGCTCCTATCGTACATTTCACCAAAATTGCGGCCCGCTCTTAATACCATTGAGGCCACTGGTAGTCCCTGGGCCACATGTTGGGAACCACTGCTTAATGTTAAATATTCATCAAGCTGCCATGGTTTCCCCGTCATCCAACAGTCACCAATGACTCAGAATTAGCCAACAATGCTAATTTCTCCTCTCAGGCTAATCGCTGTAATTTCTCTCTTGGAAGTGGCTGTCCTATTTTTCGCAGCAGGATGGGAGAGAGGTGTGAAGTGGAAACATGTGGGCTGCAGAGAAGAAGAAGACAAAAAGGGGAGCCAATTGTGTGAGATGGCTGCACAAGAGCTTGCTCTTTGTTTCATTTTCCTCTGATGGCTGAATTATGCCCAATAATACCTGCTGCGAAATATATAAAATGGCTGAGCCGCTACGTTTTTGAAGAGCACTCTTAACATTTCTAAAAACTTGTTTAAGTTGACCGTATGTTCAGATTCTTAGCGGTGGCGCAAGTTTTTTTTTTTTTTTTTTTTCTCTTGAACGTGGATGTTTTCCTTAAAAATAACAAACAAACACACAAAAGGTGACTTATCATGGGACAGGACACACGGGGACAGAATAAAGACACTGATATCCTTTGACTTAATATCTTTAAATGCTTTTGGAGTATTTGGACAAAAGTTTGAAGATGACAACACGAGGACATTCCCCCCCATTGGTGCAATTCATCTATTATATATATTTGTTCTGGGAGATGAAAGATTCATTAGTGCATCATCATATTTGTCAAATTCTCAGGTACGATATTATTGCAGCCGCTTCCTGATTTCCATTCCTCACTCTGTGGAGCTCATTAGTTTCACTCTCGGGAACACGAGGCCAAGGATTGATGGCGCAGTGAACGCTGAGTTTGCAGCCTTCTGTGGCCCAATCAATGGAACAAAAAGTAAGGGTTAATGTGGTTAACGCGGAGCTGTCGTTTCAAGGCCGAAGCCTCATTTGTTTCATCGAGTAGCGGACTTCTTCATTTTTCTGACATACAATGATGCTGCAAACGTTGTGTACAACTTCAAAACTGCGATTCACCCGAGCAGCTGGTGTTTTGCTTCTCTTAATCTGTTCTGCTGCAGCGGTGCATTAACGGGCCCTCGTCTTTGTTTAGTGTTTGTCTTTTGGGGACCCCAAGTCCTTGGGAAAAACTTTTTGTCTTGTGTCATTTATCCTCATTCTCTGTCTCATCATCATATCAAATGTTGGACAAACAATCCAAGTTGGCTCTTGCTGCCTTCGAGCATAAATATACAATTTTGGCTTCTGAGAGCAGGAACATGGATCTATCTATTTATGCACAGGTAATGTCACATTTACAGCTCACCGTCTGGTCCCCGAGCAGCCTGCAGCAAGTTTGAATGCTTCATGGGAACGAGACGTTATATGGGAATGTGTGAGCCACATTTGGCAGCTGCTGCAAAATAGAGCCAAAAAAGTTTACATCCGGTTGTTACACTAGGATACAACATCAGTGGTGAAACTGGGAGAAATTCATAGAAATGAAACCCATTTGCAAAGATAACACACAGCACAAACACACACATTCACGAGACATAAAGGATTGAATGCACTTACTTTCCTTCTCTGTTGTTGGAAAGCTGGACAGTCTCCTTAAAACAGAACAGGAAATATCTACACGCACATAAGCAGCCAAGCTGCAGTGACAGGTCAATGCACACTCGAACATAAGCCGTCTACACGCAGAAGTACACAGTGTTCTGCCTCAACATCTAATCGGAATGGGAGTGTGTGGAAGAGTGTGTGAGGAAGCGACAGAGACGGGGACTGTGAACTGTATTTGGCCATCGGAGAGCTGCTCATCCTCTGTGTTTTCATGGTTCGAACATGGCGAGACAAAGAAAGAGGCAGCTTTTCTTTTTCTTTCCTCTCCTCCACCTTTCAGTCAGGAGAGAAACCCAGGAGGGCCAAAAACAGCGGGGGGATGACAACTTGGTTAAATAAGTCAGGAAACGTCAGGATGGTATGAGACGTTAGATCAGCCTGCGGGTAAAAATAAATCAAGCCACATGGAAACGTTCACCCGGCCGTGTATCGCAAGGATTCAGGTCCAACTTGGAAGATCCTGCATCTCGCTGTTCATGTACAAAAATTATTTTCAGAGCCAGTTAAGGAAGTAAACTGTCTACATCCTTTAGGCCTAAAATAGGAATGAGCCTTTTAT
The DNA here is from genome assembly GCA_034769265.1 of Remorina albescens. Taxonomy (NCBI): domain Eukaryota; kingdom Metazoa; phylum Chordata; class Actinopteri; order Carangiformes; family Echeneidae; genus Remorina; species Remorina albescens. The sequence continues at coordinate 14,327,354 of CM068495.1, forward strand.
TAAACTGTAACATGTGTGTGAGCTGTGTGTTGTGGCTCGCTGTCCTTTTGGAGATGAGGCGGGACCCAAACACCACCTGCCTCAGACTTTCTGCCATTTACTGTGCAACAACATCACCCTCACAAAAAAAAAAAAAAATTGACCTGTGGACTAGGAAAGAGAAACGAGAGCCATCATTTAAATTCAATAAGGAATAGAATCTCTTCTTTATTACTGCTCAAACTGGTGTTCGTTATGTCCACAATGGAGCAACATCATCCGTTGTTATGTGTTCTTAATGAAATCTCTTTCCGCCCTCCACCCGTTTAGTTGCCCTGCTATTTATATCCGAAATGACTCCGGCAACTCCCAGGCTGTATCTCTTTCCATCGACTTTCTCTGCGTCTCATCCATTACAGGTTCCCTCCTTCTGCTGCTCCCTTTAATTTCCCACCCAGTTAATTCACCTCCATTTTAAACTACTCCCTTATACCCCACCACACCTTTTTTTTTTTTAAATATAGCCTGTACTGTATCTGTCTGCTTTATACTTATTGTGTTCTGAATATTTCATGAGGAAAAACAGCGTTGTCCACTTCCTTTCATCCAATAAATGTGTTGAGTTGTGTTTAATCGAGAGGAGCTGGTGCCATGGTAACTACAGCCTCAGGTCGACTACAATAGAACGAGCATGAAAAAAAGTTTTTGGGATAATGTCAAACCAAAGTGACGTGAGGAGTGATGATGCATGCGCCTGTGCAAGGTCACAGCAGTAGGGGTGAGGCAGAGACACCGTGGGGTGAAGTGGGGGGGCACAAAAACTGTAATTTCACCATCATCAAGACCTAAAAATACCTCATCGCCCGCCTCCCACTGGTTTCTCTTAGCTGCTGGAAAACAGCCAAATCAGGTGCACCATGCAGCGGCTTAAACCGCTTTATGCGCTGTTTGGAAGTTGGTTTATTTTGATGCTTCGTAGCGATAACTAAACATTATTAGCATGTTGCAACCGGCAGTCTGAGGATTTCCTCACAACAGCTGCGTCTGACATCAACAGTTTAAGAATTGTGGGTTGGTAGCTTTTTCATTCGTGTCATCTTAATCTTTGACAGTGTTTGTATAACTTCTGAAGGATAATGTGCGTTTTGGACAAAGGTATCTGTCTGACCTGAAACCGGATCATTACCCCTGATCTCTGCAGGTGCACCACCACATTTATTTCCCGAGCACATTACGTGTTCCAGTTTGCACAACTATGACGCCCCGCTGCGCCCCAGTCTCTCAATCTATCACCGTTTTCTCAGGCTCTGACATTTTCTGGCAAAGAGAGATGGCCACAAACTCAGATAGGAGGTGCTGCAGAAATGACCCCGTTGGATATCGATTTTACAGTTTCAAACTGTGAAGTAGCTGCATGGAGATATTTGCCAATATTAAGACAGAAGCTGGAACTGTTTATTTTCATATAATTTACATTTCACTAAACATGTTTCTCCTCTAGCTGCGCCGCTTCCTTTCTTCTCCTACACTTCCATTCTTATGAAACCTATTATAATGAAGTAAGTGCAGATACATTAAGCCGAATCGTTATGAATCATTTTTATGCCTCTTTGTAATGAATATTACTAGAGTAAATCAAATTAACCTTTTTCAGGCCTATCAGCTTCCAGATGGTCCGGATGGATCAGTAAGATTCATATCTGTGCGAGCGCTCTGTTTCTCATTCCCGGGCTGATGGTGATGATGACGACGATGATGATGCAGGATGGTGTGTTTCTCGTTCTCCCTGCTGCTTCCCCTCCAAGCCCTCAAGCAGGTTTTTAGATTTTAGTTTAGCCAGCCCAGCATCCATAGTGAGGCAGCTCATATACTAAAAGTGTAGTTCTTTTTTTCTTTAAATATATTTCTGTATTTCAGAAACAGCGATCAGTGCTGACATGCTCTCCTTCTCATCATCCCTCTCTTTCTGACTCATCCTCATTTCGCCATCTTTACGGCAGAGTGCATTTCCCTTTCCCACCTCATATTTCATCTCCTCTTTTTGCTTTTCCCTTTCGTTCTTCCCCTCTTCATCTGCTTTTTTTTTGTGTCTCTGTCTGTTTACATTGCAATTTCCTCCCTTTTCCATCATTGTTTCCCCACCCATCATCCCTCGGCTCAAAATGAAAAAAAAAAACCCAAAAACATAAAATCCGACCTGACTTGATCCCTTTTTTCACCATTGTTTACGTGGTGAAAGATTTAAAAGGAAAAGAGCTTTTTCAGTCTTGATGCCGTGGGTAAATCACCTGAAAGAAGCTGTATAACGTGGCTCTAACTGACACAGACAGACCTGACATCTGTTCTCGCAAAGCGGTTGATAACTTAGAAGAAAGAAACAAATACACAAAAGGCATATTTTAAACAGCATACTCCAGAGAAAAGTCCAAATTCACAGTGTTGGTCTCCGTCCATCTGCCAAATTCTGTTAAGTACTTTCTGCATAATCCTGCTGACATCGATACGGAGACATAAAACCAGATGTCATCCATAAAAAGCTGAACTCCTAAATTGAGATGTCCATTTGTTGTGAGGGTCTACCATCTGAGCCCGGACTCTGCCAGCGTGTCCAAGGCCCCAAGAACCAGAAACCCAATCTTACTCTCTGCCCACAATAAAGGTGGATAGAAACTTTTCCGAAAAAGTTACAGGCTTTTGCTTATATTGCAAAATGACGTAAACTTGTCCAGACGCCGCTGTGATGTCCTCCACAATTATTCATGCTTGCTGTCGTGAACTTCTCCGGACTGATGGATAGTTAACATACTGTAGAACTTGGCTTTGGGTACTTGGAGCGAAATGAGACAACACTTCAGGACACTTCATTATCTTTGATCCATCTCTCAAAACACCGAGTGCTGCTCGCTAAGCAAAGGGACGGCACTGATGTAAGCTGGATGTCTCCAAGATGCCGACCCTGATTCACTAATCTGTACGAACAAGGTTATTTTTGCATGTGGGTATTGAAACCATTAGCCGGAGCGGTGGAACCGAGCTATTCAGCAAATCCTTGGACAGTTCACGTATTACTCTGCCTTCCAACGTCGGGTACAATTCATTTCCATCAGACACTGTTTCCTGGAGAAGAAGTTCGATGTGAGCTGACAAGTTGTTGTGTTAAACTGGAGCTTAAAGAGACCTTTACTTATTTTAAGTAAGTGCTGCAGCTAGTCAGCTGCAAATGAAAACAGCTCAGGGTGATATAAAACTACTTCATAACTGTGTGTGTGTGTGTGTGTGTGTGTGTGTGTGTGAAAGCGGTGTTTGTTCATATATGACTGAAGCGCCTACCAATGTCGGTCGCAGTTTATCTTAATTACAGTGGATGCCGTTTTGCTGTGATAAGCTACCTGCCTGGACATTATATCCTCCAAAGAAACCTCCTTAAATGTTGCGATGAATACCAACCAGCTCCAAAACACACACACATACAATCACAACCACAAAAAAAAAAACCCCACCAAACTCTTCATAAATGTCGACTTCCCTTCTTCTGAAGTTAGCGCGCTAACCAGTTAGCCCATTTCTGATAACCAAGCTGACACAGAGCTTCCTCTCGTGTTGTTAAAGATAACAATAGTTAAAGCTTTTGAACACATCTAGCTGCAGAGAAGACTCTAAAACACCTCTTGGGCTCCACCAACATTTCAGAAAAATATCTGGATCATTAGCTGCTAAATGCTCCACATGTTCACCAGATAGCTGCTAACTCTGCCCTTCGGTTCTTAAAAGAGGTCACAGTTTCTTCAGTATAACATTCATTCTGTACCAAATCTGAGCAATGTGGGGGAAGCAGATGGCGGAGCAGAGGGTGCGTGTTGTGTATCAATGGAAAAAAATTCATTAATTAATGTAACAGAGTCAACGGAAGAGCACGACTTTGTCCCCCGTAGATCGCCGTCACCGCTTCCATCAGCCGCTGCACCTGCTCGGCACCTGTCTGATTAAACGGTCTGCTTCCAGTCACCAGGCCGCTACCTCTTCAGAGACTTCGATGACGCTCAGAGGAACAGATGAAAATGGATTCTTCGTAAGAATTTTGGCTGTTTATTCTTTTTAGACTCATTCCTTTGACCAGTTTCCTGACTCAGGGTCACAATGTGATCACAGAGTCACAGAGACCTCATTTCCACCTCAGGCCTAATGTCCTCCAAAAGTCAACAAGATAGCTTAAATCTTAACTTTATATTTTAAAGAAAAGGAGGCGATAACGTCTCCTAGAAGCATCTGCCTAATGAGCAAATGTAACGTCGTTTTTGATTTTGAGAGCAGCTTCAGATTTAAGTATCTGCCAAATGTTTGTTCTTGTGTTAATGCACATGTGCCTGCCTTTAGACTGGAGTGTTTGTGTTTGTTCCAGATACAGAATTAGAGATCAGAGCGAGGTATTTCTGCACCTGTATCCCCTTCACATCTCTCTGCCTCGCCATCACTCCACCTCTCCCTTCTGATGTTTATTTGCTCTCATTAAATGAAAGCAAACTGCTCCAGGGAAGACGTTTTTTTCTTTTCTATATGTAAAAATCCACCTGCCTTTAGATTGATTCATAAAACAGATTTGTGATCTCTGACAACATCCCAACATGCTTAAAATCACTCCTGAGATTGATCTGTGCAAACGTGAGGTGAAAAATCAAAATTTTAAGTATATTTAATATTTAAGGATTCAACCCACAGCAATGATGTAAATCTTTACCCTCGGGTCTGCTGCGGAGTAATAATGTGCTCCCAAAACTCCATTATAACCCTCTCACAGTAATAAACTAACACAGCAGAAGCATTCTTAGAGTCTAATGTCTCTAAGTAGGAGATACTTGACCATTTGATCCTTTGACTGTGTGCACTTCAAACTCCAGTACAGTGCCTGAGGATCTCCCTTATTGAGTTATTGACGCCAAAACTTCTCAGCAGTCCAATTCCCCCGACAGAGGAAATGAAACCATAAAAAGTAAAATGTGGAAACAAGACTCCCACATGCGCCGACGCCTGCTTGTTAAAGTGCCCACGCATCATTGATGTCAGAGTGGACGTCTCTGCTATTCAACACCAGGTTGGCTTTTTGGATTCAGCGGAAATAAAACACATTAGATGAAAAAGCACCACTTGGCATTACCACCAGAAATGCTTTAAAAGCATGAGGCCTCATCATTTTAGCAGAGGGGAAAAGAACAATAAGTTCTTAGGAGGATAATTGCAGCGTCCTCTCTGCTGTGACACAAAGATAATTTCACACTTAGTCTGATGCAGCAGGACTATACTACTGAGTGGACGGATACGAATGTAGCTACAACAGAAAATAAGAAAGAGCTGCCCTGACTTCAAGAAGCGCCAGCGGCTTTCAGGCTCAGGTTCAAGCCCAAGTCCTGCAGCCTTTTACTTCAAATCCCCCTCCCTCCATCCCTCTCTTCTTCCCCTGCAGCTTTCAAAATAAAGGCTGCTCTCCCCTCCACACAACCTCTATTTATTTTTTTACGATGCAACATGATGGAAGATGCCAACAGGGCTCTAAGTCATGAAGGCTCACTTCAGCTACCGCAGACCGATTATATTCCAGCTAGATTCGGTAAAAAAATAAGAAAATATATTTATCTGAATGAGGAGCTTTGCTGTAGTGCAGTTGGGTGTGATATTAAGAGATACAGAGCTGCGTGTCAGCGTTTTGATTTAATGCACACAGAGTGTAGAAACTGTGCGCCACATACAAAAAAACTCCAGATAGCAGTAGTAATGTTGATGTCGGCAGCAGAGCACTACGAGAAATCTGCATTCATGGAAAAGGGCATCCATGTGCACAATCAAAAAGCCACAGTCAGAGTTTTGTAATCCACTGGACTCCAACTTATTCTGACTACTTTTGGAATTTTGCAGAAAATAACATCTGCAGTGAACAAAGATGCTTTTCAAGTTTCTTTTTCAGCACAATATTCTTCTGCAACTTTTATGACTTTGAAGCCAAAATCCAACCAGGAAGCGAAAAGATAAACAAACAAACCACACCGCAGCCGTCAAGGCCGACTTGTTGGTGACATCAAACGCTCCCGACAACCTCCTTAATATAATTTTGCAAATAATGTAAAAGCTTAACTAAATCATGACAGGGGCATTTACTGGGAGAAAGAAACTCCTCCCCGCCTGGAGCAGACAGCAGCATCACCCTGGCCCCACTCCAATGGTAACAGATAAGAAGCTTACATTTTGAAAGCATAAAGTTTCTATTTCCCCCCCCCACACACACACATATTTGTCTGAGTGTCTTATAAATCAAAGCTACCGTGATGTGGCTTTTTTTTTTTTTTTTGTATGTTTGTTTGTTTGTGTTGTCACAGATGCCTGCTGGAATATTTTGGTATATCTTAGAGTTTCTGATTGAAGCAGAACAAGTTCAGTCGGCTTCAAGCTGTGTGAGGACGTCAGATCTCGGTCCTGTTTTGGGAAAGGAGCCAAAAATAGCTCTTACTCTTTCTTCTTCTTTTCTTAAAATGAAGAATATAATATTGAGTTTGCTGGATCTCAACAGTAAGAAAGAGCAATAAATACCAAATGTAAAATTTTCAGCTCTTTATATTGATATATGAATTAAGTGCTTGAGACTGTAATTTTATAAAAACTGTTTAATTTTATAAAGAGTTTGGTCTAGACCTGCTCTATATGTAAAGTGCCTTGATGTAACTTTGTTAGGATTTGGCGCTATACAAATAAATCTGATTTGATTTGATTTGATTCAATTTGAGACTAAACAACGTTTCTCGTGTTCTCAGCTGCACCATCTTTAAGGCTGTCCAGCTGGAAATCATGCAACTTCATCCTAATCCTCAAATTCTGTGCAGCCTAAGTTTTTAGCCTTTGTTTGGACTCCTGGGACGACGTCCAAGAGGCGCCTATCAAAGCGGTGAAATAAACTGACGATCGAAGCAAAACCGTTCGGACCTCCACGCTCACAACATTCGAGTGAAAACTGTGCAGACTGAATTCAAATATCTCTGTGCCACTCCAAATTTCAGTGGCAGAGCCCCCCCCCCCCCGCTGTTCCTCTTCTGCTCTGTGATTCAAGGGTGCAATTTTCAGCTCAATTCCAGGGAAAGGCAGGAAGCGAGCTTTTAGCTGCCACCGCTGCAGCCTTTACGGATGAGAGTGGCGGTGCTCTTAATGGGATGCTGTCCCCGTGTGAGACGGTCGACATACGCTGTACACATCCACTTAAAATTTTAAAAAAGGCCTGACTCCAGTTGTCCAGGGCTTTTTTTTTTTGTTTTCTTTTTTGACAACTGGTTGAGTGGTTGTATAAGTTCATCCAAGAAAATAACAGGCGGTTAGAAGAAAAGCAGTTATTTAGAACGTCTCTCTGAAGTCACTTTATACTGTGTTGAAGGGAAATATTTTCGCAAAGAGCTGGTTCTGCAACAGTCCAACAAATATTTTACCGTTCTTTTTCCATTTTTATTTGTTAGTTCTTTTTTTTCTTTTTTTTTTAAAATTCCGTGTCAGTCCTTATCGTGATTAATGTAGCAACAAATTTGATTTTTGAAGCAACACAAACACTTAAGAGAGACGAACATCTCCAAGCGTTATGTTTTTTACACTACATGTGCACGTTAATTATGTTGACGAGCACTCAGCCAAATGCAACATCCTTATCTCAGACGCTATAAGTTGTAATGTGGATACACTGACGGGAACTTTACTTCCACATTCAGCCATTAGCTGATAAGCTTATCTGCTTGTGAACCTAAGTGTGTGTCTGTCTTATCAGCTGTGTGACACTTACATCTTTTTTTTTTTTTTTTGCCACTCTGACAGCTAACCACGCCATCGTACCCTGATTTCCTTCTCCTTCTTTTTACTGGATTAATTCTCAGGGTATAGTTAGAGGGACATCATCAATTTAACATCACTACAGTCCTAAATTCCTGCAGTTTAATCCCCGAGTTGTGTTATAAAAACAAATGTGAAGCCAATAAATAAAAGTTGCTTCAGAGAGTTATGAGGCCATAAAACTTTAAATAGACATCGGCCCTGAGAATGGATTGAAAGAGACTAAATTTATTTGTAATAGTCATTTTCATGCAATTATGTGCGTGTTAACTGCTGCGACGACAATGTGAGCGAGCCTTCAGTCGATCTGTTCTTGCAGCTGAGATGAAAAATTTATAATTTCTATGTTTTTACAACCACAATAGAATTCATTTGCTCGCTGAAAAGTTAAGAATCCAGTGTTTCATAGTCAGCAACTAAAAAAATAACAACTTTAGAAAACAATCAAGTATTGCTTTGTAAAAAGAGGTGACTGGTGTGTGTCTGTGCGCACACACTGCACTTGCTGGTTTGTGGGATTAATGCCTGAGGTGGATTTATAATTGATAGCCTCTTTGGTGCAACACGAGTAGCGCGGGGAGTGAATTTCTTTACGTTCCCGAGTATAAAGTTCTCTGCAGCCTGCTGCACTGCTGCAAAGCTATTAAACAATTAAGAAACTGTTGTGGAGCATGGGCTTTAAATAATGACTGATCTAGAAAATATTTTCCACCATCGCATATAATCCATCAACTATACTGAATAAAATTAAAAAGTCTTTAAAATAAAAGCATCCAATGCCACTCAGTTGAGATGATAGTAATTAGTCGTTCATATCGGCAGCTTTTTTTATAAATTCTTGGGCGTTCACCCCAAATCTAACATTTTAAAACTTTTTACAAGCCACTTCAAATTACTTATGAATTATTCATTACTCATGTCAAGAGACATGAATAAAGATTACAAGAATATCAAGCACCTTTATTTTTAATTTATGGCAACACAAATGTGAGACAAAAACAAAACAAATGGTATAAATAGAATATTTAAATAAGTATGGATAAAGTTATTTATATAGAGGCGCTTGATAAATTGCAGAAGTTATTTTTATTCATAAAAACACACAAATGATTTAAAGACTTGACATTATAATGGTGGACACTTGCATGTGCATGAACATCTGGACCCCAAAAATGCAGTTTTTCCATTTTCATTGCCACCCAATGACCGTTAATTACAGATAGAGGGGAAACGTTCAATGGATTTTTGAAATCCATTGATTTTGAGTCGCCTCCGTCTGGTCTCATAGATTTGTTTCCAAGCTGTCTCGGATCCTGGAGAGCACAGAATAGATTGAGCATGTGAGCATGTTTCAGCGTCCAGAATGAGAATGAAAGACGGCAGGCGGATGATTGGATATTACTGCTGTTTTGTTTTTCATTTGTTGTGATGGATTCAAAACGGCCCACTATACACACAGACAGACACGCACTTAATTACCAATGAAAGTGTCACATTTATTTTGCCTCCCCTGGTTATGAAAATACTGGCCACACCAGCGAGGAACTGCTGATTTATGGCTCTATCTATCCGCAAAAAAGTGAGATTAATCTACATTTGGTAACATGATTTGGGTTTCCTCGACATAAACAATGCTCAGTAATGTTGCTTGTTCAAGATCAAACTAAAATTCATTGTTTTGTCATGATTAATGCCGTATGATCATGTAAAAATAAGCCCTTCATCTTGACTAACCGGCCTTTTGAAGTCTGACTAACTTTTTTTCTGAGCAACATCTGCAGCAGCTTCAAGTAAGATGTATGAAACGATAAATGCTAAAATATTGTGTGGGACGAGTAAGTGAGAGTAATAAAATGGACTCAAAGTGATTTTAATTGGTTGTTTTTATTCCCTGTGAGGTAAACGACCCTGCATTCATAATAATAAGGTTGTGTTATTTCAAAAACTGTGCTCTGGTAAACTCACTTCTAACTTCTAACTCAACAACCCAAAAAAAAAAAAATCAATTTCCAAACTCGTCATCCTCGGACTCGACTGACAACCTGAACCCCCCAATTACCCAAAATATTTCTGCAAACCCGAGTCGTGTCTTCAGTGGTGGTGCGTTGGAGAGGAATCGTCAGACTTGTTAAGGAATCATTTGATTTAAACACCAATTTTAAAAAATATATATTTATTTTGCAGATTCTTTGGATGAAGAGTCTTAACTGAGCTCTTTTCCTTTTCCCTCCGCCTCTTTGTCACGTCCTCAGTACAAAGACAAATAGCTCTCTATTTAAATTCTGTGTCCATAAAGTGATGGACCGCTGATCTGTCATCCTGCAGCCTGAGGTGACCGAGTGTGACTGAATTAAAGTCACAAAAAAAAAAACAATGAATAAGTAATATTTTTTAAAGAGTCAAAATGGAAGATGCTGGTAGTAATACATAAATATCTGAGAACAAGAAGTGAACTGGGGTTTCCAATGAGAGGGGGCCATTTGTACAAGTCTATTGAATCCAACACCCCCCCACCGACAAGACACTGGAGGGGTTATACATCTTATCTGGACTGGGAACACCTTTGGATCCCCTGGAGGAGTTGTAGAGAGACGTCTAGACCTGGCCACAATGACACCCCCCCCCTCCCCTTGAGGAGGCCGTCGGACACGAAAGGTTGCCAAGGCTTGGCCAGATTTAACTCATACACCATACGGTGGAACATGCTGCTCATTATTTGAAGTCATGGCACCTAAAAATACATTCCCAAAGTTTGATCTGTGAAGCCGTGAAATGATGGATGGCTGGCTTTCTCAAAACTAACGAACCACACATCGCTCCCCTCTGCAAACTCACCGTACACAACTTTCTGTATATATATATAAAAAGGACAAAAAGCTGCACAAGGTTCCTGTCCAACAAAACGGCCCGCTGAGATGTAGAATAGTCAAGCCACTTAGGCCAAGCGGCCTTCGTCATCTTTGAAAAAAAAAACAAAACAAAAAAAAAACCGCTCAGATCAGAACGAGAGTGGCCAAATCTCTGCAGTCTGTCAAACAATCTAAACAAAGAGGCACTTTGTGGTGTGATTTTGTGGACAAAAAAAAAAAAAAAGGTTCAATGGAGAGAACAGAGAAATCACGCTGCTGAGATGCCATTTAGCTGAAAACAATATTTCTGCGTATTAGTTTGAGGTTTTTTTTTTTATCCTTTTGAACTTTCACTCGTGAGTGTTAGGGAAGAGAGAGCGACAGAGACTCATCAGCTAAAGACTGAGTAATAACTCACTGAGTCACACCGTTTCCATTTTCAACCCGAGCGGGAAAACTGAATTCATAGCACGAGTAACATCTGGCCAATCAGACGTCAACGTCTTACGGATGCTTCCATAAGATGTAATCCGAATTAGCGACGCTTTCTGAGGACGTCACTATTACAAAGAACAGGAACTTGTGGTTTTTACACCATGCCCCCCAAACTCTGCTATAACTCAAGACTTCTCTGCAAAACGACGACTTTATGTGCAGAATAATACAAAAATTGGTTGTTTCAAATGTCCAAACAGTCTCTCGTGAGATGAGAGGGGATGGCAGATTTGAGGTCTGCTCTAAATGTGTCTGAAGCCGCTGTGTCGCTGTGTGAGGGTACAAATGTTAGCGCTGATGCAGCCTTTCACCAGCAGTCCTGATTCCTTACGGTGAGGAAATATAAAAATAAAAATCAGGTGGCAGATGCGAGCCTTCCATTCCTGAATAACGCTAATCAGTTCAAGATGGCTGATCAAAGTCAAGTGAGTTAAAATAGATCAAATCAATAAATTGCATGTGAAGGGGAGCGGAAGCCGCACGTAAACCGTCTCCCTAATTAGTTTTACACGGATGACAGGAATGATCAGATCTGCTCTTTGATAAAACGCAAACACAAAACAACATTCGGGGCAAATAAAAACTAATCTAAAGATACAAAACTCCTGCTGCTCTTATTACTTCTCTCTCTCCAATCACGTTTGACCTGCCAGGGTTTGAGCCAATTGATACATGGAGGAAAGGTTTTTATCAGTTTCCTGTCTTACTAATTGGTGTAAATGTAATTAGTCTGAGACATCACTCGCACACCGTCCATCGGTATGCAAGGAGACATAATCAACATCGATTTCCTGTGACTCTCAGGTTTTAAGTCACATTTGGAAGGACATGACTTCCTGCTCTGACTTCCCGTCGGCTGGGATCTCTTCTTTTTCTCCTTCATTTAAACGCTCTGATAATCTGCCTGGGTGTTTATTACGCTGATTGATGACAAAGGGGAACAGCCCTTGAGATGATCCCGGAAGAAAAACAAAGTCAGAAATGGTGCAGTCCATCAGCAACTTCTTGGAGTCATTTTTGATCAAAGGAAGATATTTTCACTCTCCAATAGGACCCCAAAGAAAGATAATGGAAGTTTTGTAAAAGTAAATCTGTCAGCTGACAACTTTTTTTATTTTTTTATTTTTTTTTAGATGAAACTAGGAAATCTGATCAACAGTTGATATAATTTTTTAAATCTAAACCTTTATTCATGGGGAGTAAATGACCAAATGTTCAATTACTGCTGTTATAAAGCAACACTTCATGTTTACCTTCTCTGTTTTAACTGCCTATATCCTCGTGTGCGTAGTACATCACATACTTCTGGTTGATAAAAATGTAATAAATGTGTCAGAACTAGATATTTTAATCTGAATGCGGAGTCTTAGGAGTTTCATTAAAAAAAGATCCTGAAGCGCCATCCTCTAGTAAAAGTTTGAGTTTTCCTGAGGCAATATGATCTTTTTTTAGTAAAACTTACATCTACATCTATAGTTTCATTATATTTAATATAGTTTAGAGTGTGGGTGTGCGGAGGAGGGAATATGGCTGCTGTATTTCATACCCAGAGAATATGGTTTGGGGAGAACAATATATAAAAAAAAAAAAAAAAGGAAGTGATGCTGGTCTATGATCTACATGACAAAGAACTTGGGGGTCACAACGAGTGGAGAGAAGAGCTACACCTACAGAAATCTGCAGCAAACACAACGACACTAAGGTCATTAGGTCTACATTTGAGCTCTGATCTCTGTCCTCTCCTCGTCCTCATCTGTAATCCTCTGTAGATGAGTGCGGTAAACACGGGATGAAACAGGTTTCAATTCAAGTCACATTTACCTCAAAGTAGGTACAGATGAGAGAAGAAGTCAAACTGAGGCGCGCACACACAGATCAAGGGGGATTTTGCTGCAAGTATTGCACCAGATTTCGATTAAAATGCGTGTCGTGTCTGTGGGTGATTACAATCTTTGTCGCTGTGTAAGCTACAGAAAATGTACCGTTCTGTGAAATCTTTGTGTGTGTGTGCGCGTTCGTGTTTGGGAAGAATGGACTCAACTCATAATAGCTGGCTTATCCATTAAAAATTAGTGTTTACACGTGGGAAAGGGGGAAAGAGTGAACGTTCATTTAAGAAGGGACACGTGGCGGCTTGTGAAGGTTTTGTAGACTGTGTGTGTTTTTTTCATTTCTTGCCTTTTCAAATAGGGAGCGTTTTGAATTAAAGCTTAATCAATCATTGATTTTACAATCTGTGAACTGCGATCGAGGCGAAAAACACCAATTTCCCAGAAGCCATGACAGCATTGTCAAATGACTCGCTTTGTGGCTGGAGCCAGCCGATGAGGAAAAGGCAGCTTTCCTTGATAAATTGCTGAAATAACTGATCAATAATCACAGTTATCAACAACACACATGATAATAGTTTGATTGGTTTTACTCATACCAATGTCTACCACAGGCTAAGTTGTAATTCTAAGTCTTTTGGGTAAAGAAAATGTGAAAAAGCCGCTGAAATGCTAGTTAGCAATGAACATGCTAACGATATTTAATCAAAAGCCAACATGGCGTCCATTAGCTAACTCGTTAGCCCTTTTTCAAACATGACAGCCGGAGTTCTAACCAAAACAACAAGTTCATGGAATTTACTGACCATCTGTCGACCCTTCTGACCTCCATCCGTCGTGTTTTATCCGCTTTGTTGGCTGAAGTTTACAGAAGGCCGATAATTCTGGCTACAAAAACATCATAACAGTGAAGGTGACGTGTACCTGTAATTGGGTTTTAAAAACTGGCTTTATGCTGCAGGACCGCTTCAGATAGAGGACATATCGTTTCGGGTGTTAAACTTTTTATACACAGGTTGTGTGGCTAAAAATAAAGCCTCTTATATCCTGGGGAAAAAAAAAAAAAAAAAAAAGTGGAGATTGAGATAAAGGAGGAACAAGAGGAGACAGTGAAGCTACCTTTAAAACAGGTGAGTCATCTCAGCTCTGATTCCCCAAAAGACGTCAGACAAAGCAAAGAAAGATCTTTAAAAAAAAAAAAACGACAACCCCGTATGGATAAAATAAAGACGTTCTATTATGACCAGAATGACACCGGAGTTATTGCTCCAACAATTAGATCAACAATGGACGGTTTATTCAGCTGCTAAATATTAATAAAATAAATAACACATCAGGTCCTCATAAGGACAAGCACATAGCTGCGACGCTGCTGCCAGAGTCATTTTGACTCAAAAGAAGGCAGATGGAGTTTTGTAAACTTGATATATTTTGGCTGGCTGAACGCTGAGCCTGGCAGCCAGAGCCTGAACCAACTGGCCAATTATGGTGTGTTGTTTAAACCAGAGCAATAACACATTTTGAATTCAAAGTGATATATTACTCTAGAATCTGCTGAGAGATTTCTCAAAGCATTTTGAACATTAATGGGGCCTGATGGGGAGAGATTTTATCAATTTAACATGCACTGGAAATGTATTGTACATGCACGGCTCAATTACTGCGAGGTCATTTTATGTCTGATTCAGTTAATTATTCCTAATGAGAAAGCAATTGACTCATCTGTCCTATTCATGGTTACAAATCAAGCTAATTTTAGTGCAAAACCTGAATTTTAGATGGAAAAATTTGCTAATCCAGATTACAGAGACGCACTTGATTTGGCCATAGACTGGATATACAGCTGGATGTAGCATCCATGACAGTAAAATCCATGGCAGTGCCCGACTCCGCCAAGCTCAGGGCTAATAAAAAAAAAAAAAAAAAAACTTTAACAGCATTTGCTCACTCATCTTCTACTCAAAGCAGCCATGCCCTCTATTAAAGACAGCTTTAAGACTTTAAAATGGGCGAGTTCGATAAAAACTCACCTCTGTAAAGTTTCCAAAAGAGGGTAAATGCACTGGAGAGACCAACATCAGGTTTTATACCATGTTGTAAATTTATTTCTCATGTAAAGTTGGATATTATAGTTTGGGTCACTTTAGACTTCCTGGTCATTCCAGGAACGGCTGGCAGGCTTTCAAATATTCAATTTCTGTTGCTGCTGTCTTAAAAAAATAAAATAAATTTTAGTAGTTTCTGTGGGGAAGAAAGGAATATTTCAGCCTCCTCCATGTGTGCCAGCTCATATTTAAGTGGAGTTGGAGGAAATGAAGCATTTAAGTTCTGTTCTGCTGGTGTTTAATTATGTGGACTTGGTGGAAGTGCTCTTTATAAAGATGCGTTTTTGCGGCGCAACTTTAAAAACTGACCTCTTAGTGGAAGCGCTGCACGTCATATGTTAAAGCTCGTGGCTCCGAAACGGCGTGTTAATTTTCCCCGGGACACAAAAAACCCTTCCCGAGTTCGTGTCCGAGTCGGCGGCAGCCCCAGAAGGAGATGCTGTGTTCAAGCTTCAAATTACTTTCCTCATTATACCAGATGGAAGTCGGCCGTGAGTCTTCTTCCTCTGCTGGTTGAATGACCTTACAGCCAGAGTCCAAAACAGCAGGGTCTCTCATTGCTACCGCATGTTACATCGAAAAGTGTCCACCTCACTTTAGAGCTGCTTCTCTAGTTTCTTGTCCCAGTTCTGGTTTTGTCAGAATCGCTCAGGAAGTC
Organism: Remorina albescens; assembly: GCA_034769265.1. NCBI lineage: Eukaryota > Metazoa > Chordata > Actinopteri > Carangiformes > Echeneidae > Remorina > Remorina albescens. The sequence continues at coordinate 14,343,120 of CM068495.1, forward strand.
AACAAATGTTGTCAGACCACTGCAGCCTGTTGGTACATTCACCCGTCGCATAGTGGAGGTGGACGTGAATTTTATTCTACTGTTGTCTGTAGTCTAATGTTCAGACAGCAGGGCATCTAGCATTTTGTTGTCCTTAAAAAATGTTAGAGAAAAAAAAAAACTGTTCTGGTTTAACTGGTTTAATTAAGAAAATATAAACAAGAGATTATTTCAACAAGTATTATTTCAACGGTGATATTATGAAATTGATCAGATTTTAAGAATCAAAAAGCGTCTCGGTGTCGTAGATCTGAGTCTCTCTTCTGTTTTCAGAGTGAGCCAAGAAATCAATTCCTGCAGCATTGGATTGGATGGTTTGGTCCAGATTGGCGCAGTTTGGGATTTATTCATTTCATATCAAGAACCTGATGTCCGCTTTCTCCTGAAGAGGCTGTAATTGATAATGAGATTTTTCCTAATACCAGAAGATTTATCACGACCACGGTGGGATTAAAAAGTGCCATGTGCGCACAAGCAGACTGCCATTCGACAGTAAACACACACAAACATCCCTCTCTGCTGCAGAAATGGTTTTTGACAAGAGAGCAGATGGCAATGGGCATTTGCTTCCATGTGGCAACACAATCACACAATATAGACTTCAGTTTGTGGGGTGGCGGATGCAAACTGGTATTATTGTGCACGTAAAAGTAAATGTGTTTATCTGCAGTCTGCAGAGCAGAACTGTGCAGATTGATTTCCCCTCACACACACACACACACACACAAATACATGCATGCATTCAAACACAAAACATTATATGCGACGTCACATTCCTCAGCAGGAATTTCTCAAAACCGCCACGTCCTAAATCCATAATCCTCTCTGATGGTTGTCAATCTTCGGTTTTTAACCCAAACCTGCTTCCATTCTCCTCCCATTTAGCATTTCAGGCATTTCAAACCAAACCAAAAACAAATATAACTAAAGCTTCTGCTGATCAGAGCCGAAGTGTACGGACAGGAGAAGTCAGGTTGAAGACTGATGAAGAATTTATTAGCCTGGAAATTAAATGCAACAGAGCAGCAGCAAAAGATGTTCGGCCTACGAACGCTCTCACCGTCAGACATAGCGGTTTCCAAATTGACCGAGTCGTGACGAAGCGTTCTGAAGGTGAAAGGTTAGTTTGAGTTATTTCTCATTTCATCAGGGAAGTGGGTTGTTCATCTGTCCCCAATTCAAAGAAAAGAGAAGAACGCACTTGCCACAGTCTCAGTGTTCGTCCAAGACCAATTAGTTCTGCAAGAGTTGGTGGCAGACCAAATATAGTTGAAAATCAATTATTCAATCAGGTAATTTTTCCTGTCGTAACTGTCCCTCTGACAGAATTATAGGCCATTTTGTGAGGATGCAGGCATGAAAGGACTCAAGCTAGAGACGAGTATAAAATATTTAACGACAGAGGAAAAAAAAAAAAAAAAACACTACAAACTTCATTTTTAAAGACTTAAATATAATTTGAGGGAGAGTTTCCAATTATTCTAAAAGAAAGCAAGTTGTTTGGTCACATTAAACAACGACCGGAAACATTCTTATCTGCATCTGCTCCTTTTTGATTATGAAAATGCTGAATTACTGTCGATAGGCTTGCACTTGGCTAACACAGTTCGTGCAAATAAAGCATTTGCATTTTCAATTTCCTCGTGCTCGTCATCACACAAGAGTGTTTGAATTACGCAGCAAAGAGAGAAATTAGCTTAACAGCTGCAGCAGTCTAATTTATGCAATATTAAAATTGTGATTGCACCTCTGACTTGTTTTTGTTTACTTGAATGCAAATAAACTAGTGAGTGTCTGTGGCCCCCTACCCCCCCATTTTCTTTAAAGGAACATACAGGATTTGATTAGGACACCCCTCACTTAGTAAGCTCCCTGATGAGTCAATGACAGCGAGAGTTTGTGTTCGTCAGGTGATAAAATATAGAAATTATTATTATTATCTTTTTGATTGTTTTGAAGAAATGAGACGTAAATGGGGAACCTATCTGTCTGGGATTTTTTTTGATCATTTGACACATAAAACTGCTCATCTGTGAGGCTTCTGGTTTTGGATGCCACTTACCTGGTGCAAATGCTGGTTGCGAGGCTCTGAACTGTCAGGGTCCTTCCGGGGAGAGGAACCGGGCTGGTGGGGAGCAGAGAATAGGCAAGGTCAGGATCAGAAGGCTGGACAAGTGACCGAGTCGCAGACAAGAACAGTCAGCAGTGGGGGGTCAGTCCGGTAAAGAGAGCTGGAAAGTCTTGCATGAGGAAACAAGAAAAATCTAGCAAACGGTGAGTGAACGGGCAGGAGAGGCTTATATACTGACTGATTGGTGATCAGGACCACCTGAGATAGGGAGCTAGTCCTGATGAATTAGGCGTGGCTGTGTGTGCAATCAGGGTGAGCAGAATCTAACAGAGACGGTGACAAAATCACCCTGACTTGCAATATCCCCCATTTTAAGACTGTACAGCACTTTTCAATACTGACTGATAAGCTAAAAGAAAAAAGGACAAATCATGCAAGAAAGAAATGATAAAAAAAAAGAAAAAAGCTATTACAACATCATGGCAATTAATGCAATTACAATAAAACAAGTGAATAATGGAGGTGTGCAGTTTGAGTTCAGAGTTAAAAATGCTCTCAGGTCCGCAGGGAGATCATTCTAACGGCTCAGAGCATAAAAGCTGAAAGGCTGCTTCCCTAAAGGTTTTAGTCCTGCACTTTGGATTAATTAGGACTAACCTGAGGAGCTGTGGTGGATTATATAGCACCAGCATGTGGGACATAAAGCACAGGCAGGTGAGCGTCTACGGGGAGCTTAAAATACAATATTTACTTTAAAATTAATACAACAGCTGACAAACAATCGATGTTGAGGTTTTTTAGTGTTTTATCTCGGCTCTGGTCTGGTTGTTTATATCGTTGACAAGAACAGACAGTTTCATTCAGAGAGACTGCATTTGATGATAAAAGCAAACCAGCATCATCTTCTATAAAGGTTAATGTGGCCTGTGTCTTACATGGATGTCATCTGAAATATCATCTCCATAATAATTTTTATATTTGTCTTCTTGTTAGATGTCGAAAAATAAAAAGGTCATACAAATAAAAGCTGGAACTTCAAGTTCTAAACAGTCAGACGGATTTTCAGTAAAAAACACGAACATCAGGGTTTTATTTCAGCCGTAACGGATCTGAGATTTGTTTTGTTATTCAGTTTCCTGCAGTTTCTTGTGCACATCAGTTGATGTTGTGCATGACGGGCCTCCCGTTCTGGGATTGCTCGTGATTTTCCAATATTTGATAAGCCTTATCGCAGAGTTTAAGGTATAAAAAAGGAGATTCAGTTGTGAGAGTGTGCTGAAGAGAAAATAAAGCTGCTGGGCGCCAGATGAGTTCAGGGATACATCAGCCTCAGAGATACGTTACGACTTGCGATATTATCAGGAAACCGCTTGTACTGACAAAATCAGGGACAAGAGAGTCTTTTTCCCGACATCTAATTTTGCTCAAGTGACACTTTATTGAAAAAACAGATATGAGCTGGTTTTATCAGCGACCTCACTCAATCTTTGAGCTTTTCTTTTTACTTTTCTGAAAAAGAAGCATGTAACTGTTTGTGTGTCATTAGTTGGTGTTGCTTCCAGGAAATCAAAAGTCAAACTAACGTGACGCAAATTGGCTCATTAGTGTCTTTAATACAGAGGCAGCACAACAAATACACACAATGGCACAGAAAGATATTGAAACAGGGAATGTCCGACACACACACAAAGCTCTGAGATTTGTGTGCCATTTGTCAACTGTGAAATTACTGCTTCTGTCCTTTTTGCCTCTCAACGTGCACGTCTACAAATTAAGACGCCCACAGAAACGTAGTATACATTTGTAAAGACACATTCTGGGTGAAACACAAACGTTGCAGATTAAAGCTTACTGTCAAACTACTTTTATCAGGTTTACAGTCAGCTCGTTTTGTATTACATTAATTGTGTTTTGTGTATATGAGTAAAAAGAATGTCAACATCTGATCCGACTGCAACACAAATCAACCTACTAGTACAAAAGAAAACACACAAAAAAAAAAACCAAACAACCCAGCCTGACAGAGTGAAGAACACAACTGCACTTGTGCATTACATTCCATCTTTGAGTTTCATTCATAAAGTTGCAGGGAACATCACGTTTTCTATAGCGTGCTGACAATCAGGAACCAACAACCATCACAAACAACGCCCAAACCGAAGTCTGTTCGAAAGTCAGCAGCATTAAGTTCCACCTTATCGCCCACAATGGCTTAAAAACACTTTAAAATCTTTTGTTGTTGTATTCACAGTACAGCGTTGTGTTCATATTTTATGGCCTTGCAGAAAATCTTGGCCGTATGTGCTCGAGATAAACTCAACTCGCAGGAAAAACATCATCGTGGCGAGACAAAGGGAGCCTCCAACGTAACCGGTAAAGCTTCGGGATAAACATTTAGAGCCACATCAGCATGATTTGCTGCACTGAGAATTGACAGTTTATCCATTTTCCTTTTCTTAGAAATGCACACCGGGCAACACCACTTAAAGTTAAAAAGAGCTCATTTAGTATTTATGTATTTTTCATGAGACCACACTGCTGGACCTGTTAAGAGTCCAGGAACATCTTAGCCTGGGCCCCGAATTCACACTACAGGGAGCATAAATAAAATCAGAGCCCATCCAAAACCGCCTCAGGCTGCATGGCAGCACTCCCACAGCCTGAAGCCTCTGCCTCCATCTAATGCTGGCACCAGACCTTTATACCCATCATGCACCAGGTGTGTATTAACAAGGCATGTTCAGGAACGGCCTGGGCGGAGCTACGGGGAGCACGGCCACAACGGCAGTTTTAATTAACAGAAAATAACCATAAACAGGAGATGAACTGAAACTACCAGTAAACAAGTCAGTGAATCATTTTATCTAATAAATCATCAACCTCGTTGTTCCTTAAATGTAGATCAACATTTTCAGGTTTGTGCTCCTGCAGCTTTCACTCTCTGTTTGTTAATTTGTTGACCTGTTTACAGTCAAGACTTTTTGTTTTAGTTGTGTTACCTCTGACAAATTAACAAAGAAATAAGAATTAACATTTTGGAGGCAACAACGACGACGATGATGATGATAATGATGGTGAAGCTGAGCAGAATTTAAATCAGCGGAGACGTGTAATTATGCCGCATCTGTATTCATTCTTTATGTTTGGAATTATTCTGCTGAGTGACATCATTTCTCCGCAACAATAAAAGACCCTTGTTGATTTTATTCATTGCTGCTACAAAGAGAAAAATGAAATTACTTTATACTCTAAGCCCCCGTAGTATTTTTTTTGTTTGTTTGTTTGCTTGCTTTCTGTCAGCGTGGCTGCAGAAAAGTAACAAATGACATCCCAGAATTCACAGCTGTACTTCTCGCCAGCCTCAGGGGTCGTTATGAGTCTCTGATTGTCTTTCACAGATAATTCAGATTCTCTCTGCTCTTCTTTCTGCTGATTTCTAATGGTCTGATCAAGATCTTGGCTCCACGTCGCTTTGTTGGAAGAAACCTTCTGCTTAGTTTCATCAATGGAAATTAAAGATGACCATCCATTCATGATTTTTTTTTTTTTTGAGTCACTTCTGTAAACACATGGAGCATTTTTATTTTGTTGTTTTTACATCAAACAATCTGGTTTGACTTGGTGGGAAAGGCACCAATGTTACTAACATCATCACTGGTTCAGTTGTATTCATGTCTATTTTGAAGTTTCCATCAAATTCCAGCAGGAATAAGGAATCTAGGAGAATTTCCAAAAGGAAAATAACTACGAGAGCTGAAAATAACTTTTTGTACACACACACACACTGATGTTCATACAACTGCTGTGAGTTATTAAGAGACAAGCAGATCAGAGGTCAGGGGATTTTGACAAACATGCAACACACAAACACAAACACACACAAATATGACTTGCAAACAATGCTGTGCTGTTGGGTTGACTGTAGAGGTCATGAGAGGATAGCCCTATGTGTGTGTGAGTTGGGATAATACAATATTCATTTTGAATTTCCTGTACTGCACAGATGTGTGTGTGTGTCTGTGTTTGTGTGTGCATGGTCCTCCTTCTGCATAATGTTGTATAATGACTAAGAGTGTGTATAGCCTTGTGAGGGAAGTTTGATTCCTCCAGGTATTTTTCTGACATCCAGGCAGAGTGTGTGTGTGTGTGTGTTTTATTTAAAAAGGGGATGACAACCACCTCAACACCAGATTAATGCAGGGATGATGGATTGGAAAATAGATTTGATCTGATGGATTTCAACACACACACAGACACACAAACACAACCAGTATGAATGAATGGATCCAAACCTGAGCGACAAATATGGAAACAAAAAAAAAAAACATCAAAAACCTGAAGACAAATGGATGAAGATGAAGCGACTTTTTCGACGACAAGTCAGCGAGTCAGTCACAAAAGCAACACAGCGGCAACTTTCAGACATATTTCTGGATGTGGACTCGGGCGCTTGAAAAAGTTTGGGCAAACAGTTTGATGTCATCATGTTAGCTTCCTTCCCTCTTGTAATGTCAACTCCTATCAAATCAACAAGAATCTCTGGGACATAAATTTATCAGGACGCATGAAACCTGAACAGATGATGGGGGAGAAAAAAACAAAATACATCCACTTTGTGTTTGGCTTTCCTTTCAGATAAAGGTTTCTAATCTGAAAATCTCTTGAATCAAAGAGCAGAGTGAGCATCCTAATTAAAACCTGAGTGAAAGTGAAATCAGGGAAATCAGTGCTTTCAGCCGTTCACTGTGATACCTACCGAGAAATTGGGCTGTGCAAGGACGAAGCATTAGTGAGCTCTACAATGTCATCCTCATCATTTTAACCAGCCCTAAATCTCCCTGCAGGTACTTCAGAGGCTGAACTATCAGTTTGATTCTCCAATTTAATAAATGTTCTCTCAAGAGCTGCGAGACATGAGAAATACTGGACTGGATGTTCAAGTCCTTAAAAAAAGTGAAGCAAGTTGTTTTTAAAAGAGTGGACATTTTTTCAAAAAGTCAAAAGTTCCTTATTTCCTGTCAGCCTGAAAAGTGAGTCCACACTGATATTTTAAAAAGGGATAAGAAAAGTTTTAACAGAAATAATCTCCATCTTTCTTTTTTTTTTTTCGTTTAAAAATTAACATCATGTTGCGTTGAAGACATAAAGTAAAGGTAGTAAATAAAGTGTGAGCTACGGACATTTTCCCATTGATTTCAACACAATCTGACTATTGGACTCACCCTCTGATGCTTGTTAGATGAAGTTCAGGTTTAAGGCTTCACTTCACAGCGCTGGAGCTTGCATCCACTTTTATACAGTCTGTATAAAATACAGGAAGCAGATTGTTGCTTAGTTGCAAAAAACACAAAGACAATTTTGGAGTTGTAAAATTATGCTGCCAGCAAAGACAGCAAGGTCAGAGACAATTTGAAATCCATAATCCTCGCTGCTTTCATCACCGGCAGTCAAAGTTGATCAGACCTAATAACGGAGCGACCGTGAGTTTCCACATCATCACTTCCAAAAGGTCTCCGAGTTAGTTTGACAAAGCTAAAACAGGTCTGTCACTTCCTTTATTGCAGCTCGGAAACATTTCAGAATCCTCCCCAAGAAGAAAAAAGATGCATCTGCCAATTTCAATTAGTTAGATTAGATAGAGTCCTTTTTGTGAATGGCCCAATGCAGCATAGTTTCACAGCAATAAGGAAAATGAAGTTAATCTATCTGGATATTTTTAAGAACATTCCAGCAGTATGATCTCCTCTCTTCTGTGTTCCCACTTTGCTACAAACTATTATATTTACGCATAGAAAAATGTTACGCTATGTTGGCCTCCAGTTAAACAGAGATGTATTCATAGATGGCAGTGGAAAAATTTCTGCTTCCAGCTCGTGCTTTTTGGCTTCTAAAGTAATCAAAAGTTATTAAAGCCTTACCTTACGGACGCCAGCCAATTCCATTTTCATCTAGCAACCCACACGAGAGCGAACTAAAAAACACTTTCGGGTTTGGAGTTTTCCCATTAAACCTGAACGTGCTTCCAATTTTTTTAAATGTGTGAAGAGTGCGTTCGCAGCTCAGGCCTGAGGAGACGTGGGCAGGAGACGGACGAGAGGAGGGACAGCAACACAAACTCTCAATCATCGTCCCCTGCGTCCCCTGTGTGGGTAATTTGTTGGCGGCAGGTGGAGCAGTCTTAAAGATTTATTTTGAAAATGATTAATTAGCTGTGAAAAGACTTGAGTGAGGCTGCCATCCAAATGCCCCCCCATCCCCCCATTAAATCCAAGTTTGAACAAACTGATTTTCACTGGAATTTCCACAGAAATAAAAAAAGACAAAGTTATCATTGATAGCGATTGCTCCAGTTTCCAATCTAAACACAAATATTTTTTCCTTTACATGCTCTTATTTTGTTTCTGCGACATGCCATCAAGACACACACACTCACATTCGCTTGCGTGTTGTACACACACACGACTCCTCTGACCTCGGGAACATGCAGACATGAATAAATAATAAAAACATGAATAAAAGCCAAACATAGAAGACATCCGTGTTATGCAACCTTTTGGTCACATTAACGCGTCGTTTCTTCGTCATGTTCAACAACTTTTTGCTCAAATTCATGGACTCGCACCTCCAAGACAAATTCTACAATTGTACCCACACACTTGCCTCCATTATTCCACAATTTATGTAAATGTCCTCCTCGCGAGCGTGAGAGCGTACAGGCAGCGTGAAGGCAAATGCTTCCTGTTTGTACCTTCTAATCAGCATGAAATAGCTTGTTAGCTGCTAATCTGATTGCATTTCGCCTCGAAAGGCCAAGACAAGTTGATCCAGAGATATCTCCCACCGGCTTTTCAGTTGGGGCATGTTTGCTTTTTCTTTTCTTGGCCTGTCAAGCACGTGAAGCTTTTGTTTGGAAATAACATGTTTTGTGGTTTGCAGCTTCCGTGGTTTAGGTTTTTATAGACTCAGGTCTTCGGACATTAATTTACACGGCTATAGGTTTCGGAGGGATCGTGCTGATGGTTCAAAGCGTCTTTGACTGTTGATGGGAACCAGGATCTCCTCCTTTTCTTCAGCCACATGGTCAGGCTTTGACATGTCATGACAGAGTGAAACACCTTCAGTCATTACTCAAACAACCTCAAGAACTCCTGGGAAAGTTAATGCAAACAGGCATTTGAACAGTTTGCTGTTTTCTGGGTGGGGGATGTAATCTGTGAGGTGGATTCATTTTAAAAGCACCGCAGTGTCAAAATCTCAAGCTTTTCCTCTCGGTTCTTGATTTGATATATTTTCGTATTCACAAAAAAAGAGCAATCGGGAGGGGAAACAAGCACATCTCTTCGATTTCCTTTCTTTTCTCTCCCATTCACACACTCCAGTGTCAACACTGCACTCTGAATACGAGTGTTAGTGCAGGGATTATCAGTAGGGCTGCTGCTTGCACCAGTAATGGGGTTGTCGATATATCGATCCGACGATTGTCCGAGCTGAGACAAATGAGCCCGCGGCTGCAGCGGCTCCATTATAATGACTGAAGAAGTAAAAAGCACCGCAGAATGGAGGCAAAAAAAAAAAAAAAGGCAGGTGTGATGATGTGTCACCGCTTCTTGAAAGCAGAGAAGTTTCACCGAGACTATTTTAAACAAAATTGTAGCTCGAGGTGGTTGAAGGTTGGGTTTGTGTCACATCACATTTATATTTAGGGATTTACCAGACCTGGGCAGCTATCAATCTGGATGTCGAACATAGAGTGAGTCTGTTGAGATTTGAGTCTCGTCAGAGTTAACACGGGTTTAAATCCCCCAATTCTCCAGTCTTGCCTTTTTCTGCTTCGTCTAGTAGGGTGGTAGAGCTGAAAGAGTCTTGTGGTGTCGATGGGTGGCCCTGAAGCGGCCCCTGGCTCTGAAGCTCATTCACATTTTAGCTGAGGTGAAGGGAGATGAAATGCAAAAAAGGAAGCGGTTGGGTTAATTGGATCGGGAGTGATTTATAAAAGAGACACCCACAACTGAAGCTACAATTTAGTTTTTCTCTGCACTTTTCACAGGTCATTTTCAATGAGTGTAGTTTCAATGAGCCTTTGTCTTCTGAAGCAGCTCTGAGGTAGGATTATTAATTTATTTTCCCAGTGTATCAGTAACATCCACAACAATGATGAAAGAATCTATTGTTCCACTGACAATAAAAAAAAACAAACAAAAAAAAACAGCATGCACACTGAAAAACTAGTTTGGCAGGATTTTTTCCCCTCACTGTCAGTAAAGTTATCAGAACATGAACTCTTATACAAAATGTCATCAATTAGACATATTTCCCACGATATCACAGTCAACCCTCATAATTAAAATATTATTGTATTTACCAAATAGTTGATATTTGGGACATTAAATTCACACAATCGTGAAAATCGAAACTTAATCATGTTCAATTGCAAAAGACTTGAAAGTTTCTTGTAATTCAAGGTGCTTCCAGGCCTCAGTATGTGGTAAAATTATTTTTATGGGTTATAAATCTGTGAAGAAAATTTATAGTATTAAATTATATTTATGAGGTGGGAGAGCACGTTGTGTCAGAATCAAAGCTTTATAACTTCAAATTGTGTCCGGAGTTTAGATTTTTTTTTTCTGAAAGAAAAATAAATTTGCAGCCAACTAACGAGTTGATGATTACTGTACACTGTGTGAATCATAATAGTCATTGCAACCACATTTGCTTTCAATGGTCAGTTAGTAGTGACGATAACTATTACTACTGTATTGGAAGTTGACCAAATCAAAATAATAACAGACAGACAAGTACACAATTTGTGATTCTTGTGCGACACACCGATGTTATGTTAGATTACTCGGTAGTTTTGCTGAGAGATTTATCAACCACAGACAGGCAAGTATGAGAAAAGCAAACATGTTTGAAATGTATTTGTTTTATTTAATTTCACTAAAGAAATTACAGAGAAGAATAGGTCAGAAGGTTTGTCATGAATAAAGCATGGCAGAATATTTCTGCCAGTGTAGTGTCGCGTTGTATGTTTTGTAAGCAGGAAATCAAGTCCTAAACGTTGGCATCATCTTCATGCAACATTTCTAATTCTAACGTTAATATCAGTAATCCCTCCTGTCACTCTCTCCAGTCACAGCAGGACAAATACGCTGCCATGCTGCCGCGTCCTCTCACCTAGAATTTCATGCCTGCGATGAGAGCAGTGGAAACATTTCACGACGACATGAAGATGTGTTTGTTTTTTGGCTGATTCTCAAAGGTCACTTAAGGCTGGCAAACACAGCAAGAAGGTGACATCGTCAACCTGTTCTCCTGGCTGGAAGGTGACACTTGACAAGCAAGGTATAAAATAGGTAATGGGGTTTGTCCCAACTTGTCCACCTGAGTTTTCTCTCCCCTTTTATTTTAAAGGGGGTTTTATGGACCCGACACACACCTGTTTGATCGATCCTTTTTAAGTCTCTGCTCAAGCTAAGGCTGGGACAAAATACTTAAGGTCACCGCCGTCAGTGAATACTAAAAGTTAATAAGAATCTCACAAAGATATCAATCAACAAACTGATCCATACACCCACAGTTGTGTTAAACATTACATTCCTTTCCTAGAGACCCAAACTCCATCTATAACCAGGATTCCTTACCTTATAATTAAATATATTAAATGATTATTGTAATTCTTTGTCCACAAAAGGAAGTAAAGTGCCCACGATGTATGAACAGTGTGTCCCCATAATATCAGCAACACGAGAAGACACACACACACACACACACACACACAAGCTATGTTCAAATCTATACTACATGCTGTACACTGAGATTTCACATTGATGTGACACAAAACTGTAACTTTTCTTTCTCTAAAATTCAGCAGAGTGAGTTCAAACACTCAGATATAACTGAAGACAGAAAATAGACTGAAGTGTTGATTAAATGACTTCAGGCCAAGATCCATCTGACATTTAATTCATGACAGCGCTGTCACGTTTCTTTCAATTGTGAGCTTTCTCTGTGTAAGAATTCAACGTAATAGCCGCCATCCACACCGGACACACTCCATAAACCTGCACAGATAACGTGCTGCTCTTTACCAAGTCTGCACACGCTGCACAGCTTTAAACACTTTACTGCTGTTTGGTGACTACAAAATGGGTTTCTGTTAATCACATAGCGAGCACGGGTAATAATGAAAAAAAAAAAACTAACTAATTTGAAAAAAGAGAGAGATTGAAAAAATAAAGAAAGAATGGAAAAAGCTGTTGTCATGCTCCCTGGATCATAGCTTTTATTTCTCACACAGAGGAAACATGAGTCACCTGGAACTCATTTAAATTTAAATTTGAACTGAAATGTTAAAATGTTGAGTATAAATATATATTTTTGTGTTTTCTTGGGATTGAAGCAATTTAGATGTGACTTACTATTTTAGGGTTAATTAATACAACTTGTACTGATGGGCTTAATAATGTCCTTACTTAATTGGCGTTCTGGCATTTCAGGTACATCTGTCTTACTTGCGTGCCGTAGCCCAGTGTTGGTGTGGATAAAGTATCAAGACAAACGTGTTTGACTGGATGCATTCTTTTGAAAGCTTTTAGCACAGAGGTCAAAGTGTTGGTGACAGAGGGTACGTCATTGTGGGTGGACCTGAATGTGAGGACCATCATATTTAATGTGGAGGATGAAAGTGAACGAAGCATCAAAAATTTAAAAAAAATGGCTCTCCTACAGATTCTCTGTGGATTAGCTGTGTTCATCGCCCTCCTACTCCAAGGTCAGTTTTATCTTCTTCTTTTTTTTTTTTTTTTTTTTTTACATGATTACAGTTTTTTATTATTTGTTTCATATCAAAGCTGGTTTTGCAAAGTTTTTTAATATCTCAAATTTATTTTTGCATTTAAAAAAAGGGAGTAATCAAGTAGATTACAATAAATTACAACTAAATATTGTTTTAAATTTTCTTAGTTGCCTATATTAAACATTTAAAACTAATTTTTCTGCATTTGCGTTTTCCATTTTCTCTCATTTTGACCTTTAACATTAAACGTGCTTCTAATGTGCTGCATGATCACTGGAAGTTGCAGCTCTTGTTGAATTTTAAGCGGTAAAATATTTGGCAGGGTTGGAATGTTAAGACATCACATCATCTGGATGAGATGTGAATTGGAGTTTGGCTGTGGTTCAGACTTTGTAATAAAAGATAAACAAAAAAATTCCATCAGTGATAAAAGGTAAACTGTGATTTTATCAAAACAAATGCCAAGATTTCTGCCAACAAAAAAGGAGGCCATAGTTACACCTTGACATAATCTGACTCCAATTACTTTGTGTACAGAAATGCAATTGTCCATCCAGGTTTCCTGTAAATATTTTTCTCTTTGTTCTCATTTTCAGGTTGTGAATCACAGAACCTTGGTAAGCATACAAGTTCAACATTACAAGCTCTTGAGGTTTTGGCTTTTGTTACCTGCATTCAAGAAGCTAGTTTTCATGAATGACATCAAATAATGATTATTATGCAATGCGTTTGTAAGTACAAAGCTGTGGCTTTGGCAATGGCTCGTTTCCAAATGTGATTGTACTGTTGGTATCATGACAAAGTTCATTCATTCAATTCAAAAGGCACTTTTGTGGAAATGGGATAAAAGTACCTGTTGCATGTAGTCAAGTTTGATCCCCGTCTCCTCTTATGTAAGGTTGTGGCGTGGCTCTTTTGAACACCAGAATTGTGGGAGGTCAAGAAGCGATTGCAGGAAGTTGGCCCTGGCAAGCCAGTTTGGACTCGGGGAGCGGGAGCTTCTGTGGGGGGACACTGATCAACAACCAGTGGGTGCTGACGGCTGCTCACTGCATTACAGGGTGAGGAGATACTGTTATAGTGATGAAAAACAGTCAATGTGGTTCACTGTTTAGTCAGTTATACAAAAATTCATGACAGGCTGAATTAAAAACAAGGCAAGTTACAGTTAGTTAGTGTCACTCTGGATTACTTTCATACAAAATAGACGTATTCACTTTCAACTCCTGCTGAATCCAGCAAAAACATCTTTTAAAGGCGCTTCACCAAATCCATCCCACACAAACTCACACATCAACATCACTGTTAGGATTTTGCACTCCTTTGCACAGCCGGCATTTCCTCCGTTCACATTCCACCCGTGACACGGCTGTGTTTTTATGGTGTATGAAAAAGATAATCATTTCATAATAAAAAAGGAAAACATGAATAAAACTTATAAGCTAAATAATTTTAGGGGCAGATAGTGACAATTATGATGATAGTCTAATAACTTCATATAGTAATAATAAAGCTGTTGAATTGCACGCAAAATCTGAGCATGCAACTAAAAACTTTGTGAAGTGGTATTCAGTTAACAAAATGCTTTCTCTCAACAACAGATACTTAAGCTCCAATAAATTTTTCTCTTTTCAAGGGATGAAAACATAACTGTCCATCTGGGCCGCCATAACCAGTCAGTTTTCGGCGACAATGAAGTGTCACGCACTCTTGCTGAGGTTTCCTGCCATCCCTGGTACGACACCTTTACAAATAACAACGACATCTGTCTCCTGAAGCTGTCGGGGCCTGTGAACTTTACTACTTTCATACAGCCAATATGCCTCGCTGCAGAAGGCAGCACTTTCCACACCGGCACGAGCAGCTGGGTCATCGGTTGGGGCGATCTAGGTGACTCTCAAGGTAAATTCTCAGATTGTGCAGTCCAAGAGAAACCTTGTGATTGCATCATATAATTTGTAATTATTTTTTTTTACGGTTTTTCAGATCTAACAAACTTGACGTGAGTTGTGTGTGCCCGCATATTATTTTTTTCTCTCCTGCACATTAATTTGAATCTATTAAAACTTCTCCAAGGTTTCATCACAGTGGAAAACCTCCAAGAGGTTAACGTACCAATAGTGGGAAACAAGAAGTGCCAATGCTACAACAGGTTGCCCATCACCGAGAACATGATCTGTGCTGGGTTGGAAGAAGGAGGTAGAGATTCATGTCAGGTGAGTCAAGTTTTTGTATATTTATTATGCTGCGTTTACATTTATTTTACATTTTGAGGATTTGTTGTAAAAAAGTGCCCCTAAAATAAAAAGTTTTAACATCTGCATTATTTTATAATTGAGTTGCAAGTCATGCACACGACTCTAGCATGTCTTTTTCTGTTCTAAAAAATTGAAATCAAAAGAAAAATGTGAATATGAGTAGCTAATCCAACATTTTAGTGTAGCTTGCATTCGTGTCCAGCAGAGGGCTCTATTGTTTGTTGTATTTTTAAATATCCCCTGTTGTTAGGCCCAAAGCTCGACAGTTACCCCTCTTTTCTACCCACAGGGTGATTCAGGAGGCCCCCTGATGACCAAAGGCCCCAGTAGATGGATCCAGAGTGGAGTTGTGAGTTTTGGCTTAGGCTGCGCCCTGCCTGAACGCCCCGGAGTTTACACCCGCGTGTCTCGGTATCAGGATTGGATTACCAACGTCACTGGCGGCAACCCACCAACCTTTGTCACTTTCAACTCTCCCGGCCAAGACAGCGACGCCAACTTCATCTGCTCGACCCAACGTCCCTTCACCACGGAAGACAACAGCATATTAAGCGGTGGTGTGAATGTGGTTGCTCAGCTCACTTCCCTCTGCGTCCTCGTCCTATCACTGTACGGGATGGCTGCTTTCAGATAACATGGAACCATATTCTTCTAATTTTCTTTTTGCTAATAATGATTTTAATACAGTAATGAAAACTTATAATAGCAATTTACATGGGTGATTTGTTGATATTAACTTTTTTTTTATTTAAATCTGATTAAATGACTCGGTGGACAGCTTTCAGTGCCAACAGTCACCTTTTCATATGGAGTTGATGATTTTTTTTTTTGGGGGGGTGATCAGTGTTTCTTTAAATTCAAATAAAGCTTAAAAACACACTTGCATGCTTAGCAGTAGCTAATTTTCAACAATTGTGTGTTTTCAAGTTTGCTCTCCACTCCTGGGTGTGTCTGTGTGTTGTTCGCATGGCTGTTGTGTATCACGTCATCCTTCGACGCCCCTCAGGGTAAACAAAGTCCCCTGAAATGAAACCTAATTGGATCAAACAGGGCTTATTTTTCATTTCATCCCACTTTCAATTTTAATTTTCTAACGTTTTCACTTGAACACGACTGTTTATATTGTCCCCAACAGGACACCGCAGATAAAATATGATGAACACACACAAATACGCACACACTCTCCAATATGTTCAGGATGACTGGTTGGAAAATGAACTCGCTCACAGCCCGAGGTGAGGGAAATGGGCTATTCTCCCAACGTGATGATGTTTTATGACTTTAGCTCCAGTGGAGAGATTTGTGATTTTGGATTTTTTTTTCACTATGTAGCTCCCAGAGAATAAACACGAAGATCACCAAATTAAAAAAATTTACCCAATAAATCTAAACGTGGGGCTCCAAAACACTTTTTTTTCCCTCCTCAACATGTCTGATCCGGAATAAACTGAAAAGTATTTTCCCGACATTTAAAACAGGCCATAACAAAGAGCAGTGACTGCTGAAGTTGTCTCAGTGCTGTGTGTGTCGTGACTCACGGCAGATATAAGATCAGATGCTGTTCGCTAGACTGTTTGTGCTGAACCTCTTCGCCTCGTCGCAGTTACACAACCCTGAAACAAAAAGTCAGGAGTACATTTTAGCCTCAAATCAATCAACATGTTCACATAATCTTCCATCTTGTGTTGCTTCCATCTGCCAGTCTCATTTTGTTGTGTTTGTTATCTTGGTCAAGCAAAAATCACAGATTGTCTATAAAAGTGGATGTCAAGGTCGTCCAGGTCTGAAAAGTTAGGCCAATTCTGAAGAGCTTTGAATCAGATCACCATCTGGAGGAGACTCCACTGCTCCAACTGTAATGAAGTCTATTGGAAAATGTTCCTAGTTCTCTCTGGATTTATTACAGCAGTAAATGTTTTCCTAATGAATTTACAGTCTAAGTCTCTAGTTTCAAGTATTCTTCAATCCAACATGATGTTAATTTCTTAAATGATGGTCCCATTTAGAGAAAAACAGACTGTAAAGCAGGTGATGGATTATTGTGACTCACCTGATAATCAGCACAGAGTAACAGAGCATGTCCGATCCACCTTCTCCAACAGATTTGGTTTCTCCTGGTTTCAAAAAACCTAGAGGGCGACAGCTTCAAAATGGAAACAGTTCAACACCTGACCAAAAGAATGGATTTAAGTTTTGGCCCAGAACATGCCAACAGGAAATAACCCCCAACTAAAGAACATTCAAAGCATTGTGACAGCAGCGATGGGAGACGTTTTGCAGCAGTCACACAAAGATCTGGTGTCACAGCAGCACAATGTCAACATCAGTGTCAGCAGCAGCAGCACAGGAAGAACTCACACTGTTGCAGGAGCTTCAGTTACAGATGCTGCTGTTGATACTCAACAGCCACAGCACCAGCTATTGTTCAGACACAACTCAATATGTAGACATCAACTCTGTGAGGTTTACTATTTCCTGCTGATTCAAAGTGTGTGCGTGTTCACATCTGCATCATTGCCTTTGTGCTGAGTAAATGTGACCAAACATTCCTCTATCTTTGCTTCCCCTTCTTTTCTTTTTTTTATTGCCCGAGTTCTTCTCTCTGTCTTTTGCTCTAGGCCCACAACAAAAACAAAAAAAATATCACTGAAGTCAGCATCTTTGAAGTATGTGTGTGTGAAAGAAGGACAGATCGAGTGAGTTTTAGAGGCACAGGAGTAAATTGCTTTCATCTTTCACTTTCCAGCATCAGGTTTATATTTCTGAACTGGCCGTTGTCCAGTTCAGCAGCAATAATTGTCTTTCACGCAGACGCACTCAGACAGGCACCCAACTAAATCCACTTAATCCACAAAGGTTTCGTTGCTGATGGTTATAAATCATATGGATGCATATTGTCAGCGGGATGAGCGAGGTGAAAGTTCTGGGGTGTGAAAAACAATCCAGAAAACTTTGAGCAGACAGCACTCATATATTCAGAATGAGACTCCACACACACACAGTCTCTGTCCCTTTACTCTGTTAGGTTTCCTCCTGTCCATTCACAGAACTTTTTAACTGCAGCCTCTGCATTGTATTGAAGGGACAGCAGTGATGTTTGGCTCCATGCTGACTCAACATTGAACAAGTCCGCCATCTTTACATTTTTACATGCTGTAGTGCCATTTCTTGGAGCATTTTAATTTGCTATACATTAATACGACCCTTAAATCCCAAAATTGTAATAATATGTATAGACTTATGTCAAATAAATTGCTAAAGATTGCAATAAACCATAAAAAAAATAAAAATTGTCTTTTTTTCATACATATTTTTCTACATCCCTCAATATAGTTCATGCTCACAGCATAATGACATCTATTCCAACATAGGAAGCGCTGTGGTCTGGATTCTAATATTTTTGCTGTGCACACTTTATACAGGATTTCTGTACACACATTATTTGAAGGGGTTGAATGGGTTTTATATGCAATAAGAATTATTTTATTTATTTTATTTTTAATATACGCCATTGAAAAATAAATATGCAAGTGGAATCATGGGTGCTCCTGTTGGCATTAAAGGGTAAATAAAAGGCAGGTTGGACTGAGTTTCTGTTCATGGATCAATCTGATCCAGGTTTTAGTATTTTGTCTGTAAAACTACAATTATATCGACTGAAAAAAGATCAAATTCAATTATTATACAACCTACTACCAAATAATACCAATGCCGATTTCACTGTTCAGGAGTTTCATTCAAAAATAACAGATTTCATCAATAAACACCCAAGAGACTCCCCTAAAAAAAAAAAACAAAAAAAAAACCACAAAACAAAAAAAACCAAACAGAAACCTGAATCTGCCTGCAGCAGTGTGCGGAGATGAATAATGACCGCATGTAAAAACAACTCAGCCTTCAAACCCTTTGGGAATTTTAAATCATCATGTTAAATAATCATGTTGTTATTGCTGGAAAAAGAAAGAAAACCACACAGCTCACTGAAAGCAGGAAAAGCAAAAGCTTCCTCTCCAGCTCTCTCCTGAGTGACTGATGGCTCTGTGGTAGATCGAGCAAAAGGATAAAGCATCCAATTTCATAAAAAGTCACACAAAATGTAACAGTAGGAGACCTTTGGAAGCATTTTCCTGCCTCACAAGAAATTGTTGCGTTCGTCATGTTGACAAAACCACAATTGCGGGAACAACATGTGTACGCGCCGTTCCCTTCGAGTGGGTGAGATACTGATCCGGTTTTTCATGAGGTGATATGGAGACTGGAAACAGAAGGAGACTTTGTGGAAAAGGATACAAAAGTGAAAGTACAACAAGAATAAATGGGAGAAAACCGGCTTATACAAAAAAAAAGAAGAAAGAAACAGCAGTTGGCCAGTCAAACCATCAAAAAAAAAAGGGGGGGGGGGGGGGGGCCTGAAGACAAAGTCAAAGAGCAGAGATCTAAAACTCACCAGGAACATCCTGGTGAGCTTCAGAAGAAACAAAACTCACAGACAAGAGGAGGAAGTAGGGACCTAAAAACAGAGAAGGTCTGAGCAGCGCAAAGTAAAACAGGAAGTAAAGCAACAAAAACATAAAACAGAAAGTAAAACCCTAAAATCCTCCATTCGTGGTCTTCTACCTGTAATCTGTTCATTATTCTGCTCATATATCCGGTTCTCTTCAAATATATCCCATTTTATCACTAATTTCATTCCTAACATTATCAACACCTTCCATTTTTCCACTTCACTCTTCCCCTGATATTAATCTATTACATTACAAATTTACAACCTCATTTTCTTTTCCACATTTTCTCTTGAACTACCTATCAATTTTGGTTCCCTCCACTCATTTTCCTCCCCTCTCATTGTATTTTCCACTCGTTGTCCGCCTCTTTTATCCCGTTTCTTGGCTCCACTTTATCTTTTCTCCTATTCCATCAAATTAGTACCCGTCTCACCACAGTGCAGCTCAAATAATTTGACACCATGCGGGTCATTTGGCCAGAAATGTGATTATCTTCATTATACAACAGACCTAAAACAGCAGGGCTTGGAAAGTTCCCAGAGGTCTGCTTTCAGTTTAGCTGCAGAACAAAAGACGAGCCGGCCAACGAGTGTGGAATTTGTCTTAGTCTGAAAGGAGATAAGACTGAATACAAATTATATTAACTAATGTGGATATTCCATCCAAATCTTATCTGTGATATTTTCACTAAATTAGATGAGTGGATGGTTTTGAATGTTTAATTTATGAATGATAATGTCCCCAAAGATTAATTTCATTATTATCATTTCATTTAAATATGGATTAAGATTGACTTTACTTTATCTCCTTTTATATACTCAATGTTGTAAAATATAAATATACATGAGTTTTTAACCTCATATTAAAACTCATGTCGAGATTCAACGAAGTGTAAAACATTAAAAACACACAACAACAAAAGTTACCACTGCAGGTTAGCATGTGCTAATATCGCTAACATGCTAACGGCTAACCGCTAACAGCATCTCACTTTAAACGCTACATCGCGACGAAGCGTCACAAACAATACACAGAAATGACACACACAAATATTATTTACCTTCCAAAGGTTGTGATACACCCATTAACCTTTGGTAAACTCCTCATCTGCCAATTTAACAGAAATTAACTCTCCAGCAGCTAATAAGCACAGCTTATATAGCTTCTCGGCTTCCTTTCATCTCACCCAAATCTCGCGAGAGAAACAAGCAACCAGCAATTTGGAAACAAGCCGAAAAGAAAAAACAAAACTAAATTCCTGAAATTAATTTTGAAAAGAAATGAATTTAAATATATATATTACTTCTGTTACTGGTTTTTAACCAATCAGTCGAGGCAAGCCAATTAATTCACCGAGATGATCCGCAGCACTGATTGATATGTATGTAGTTATCTTCAGCTGATGTCCTTAAGCCTCACTGATGAGAAAGCTGCAGAGTTTGTTTGTTTGTTTATTTGTTTGTTTGAACCAATGAAACGGGGTTGAGGACAGATCCTTCCTGGAAAAGGAAAAACTACAGCTTTATTATGGAGAGCTGGGAGAGAATCAGGAGGGGGTTCATACATGGAGCAAAACAAGCCCAGATAAGCAACCACATTTTAGAAAACAAGCCCAAAAAGCCTTCAACCCTTTTGGACTTGCAAGCGACTTTACAGAACAACAAGTCCAAAATTTCTGATAACAAGTGGACCTGGCAACACTGTTTTCCCTCACACATCAGGGTCTCCTCTACATCCCGCCACACAATGCAATTAACTAAAGGGATGATTGACAACAGTATATTCTCGAGGCTAGATTTAACTGATTTTAACAGATAAAGTAAGTATTTTAAAAGGCTTTAAGATTATTTATTATTTTTAATTATTTATTCACAGTTATTAGTCTAAAAGAATATGCTTGCATCTTCTTCTTCTTCTTCTTTTCTTGACTGGGTTACAGAGAGAATGAGAGTTGAAATTGCAAAACGTTATGCAAATTCTGATGGTATACGCACCAAGTTCTAAAGGAAAGTTTGGAATGTGAGCTAATGAGTATTCATGCAAGACAAACAGGAATAATTTAGTCAGTCAACTTTTGGAGAAAAAGTTATTGACATGTGAAGAGAAGCCGCTGAGCTTGTCATTCCCTGCAGGAAATTATTAAGCCTGCACTGACTGAGCCTGAAGAGTCCCCCCCCTCCAGTCCAACCTGGCCACAGGAAAGTTTCAATCAAAGGCTCCAGGCAGGATGCTGAAGTGGGAAACAGAGCTGATTTAAACAGAAAGCAATGAAGCAGCAAACCAACTAGAAGTAGTTTAATTAAATAGTTTGCCCTTCACTCTGGCTACGTCCACCCTGTTATGTTTTAGTTTTAAAAAGCTTTGAAGGAGTCCAGAAATTTCTTGAAAAGTTTCCTGGAAACTTGCATGTATATTTGCAACAATAGGGGAAAATATATTAATTATAAATATACAAATACATGTGAAACTTCCTCTTCTCCCTTTTATCTTACTTATATATACTTATAAAGACCTTGTCATGATCAGAATTGTTCCTTTGGTTGGAGTTAAGTCTATTATTGTGCATAATTCTCTTTTTTAATCCTGTAGTTATAATTAAATGTACAGTTGTTGTTATTCTTAGTTTTGAAGTTCTCCTTAAACCTGATTTAAGGTTGAACTGCTCTGTGGATCGAATCCGTTGTGTCTCCGCTGACGAGGACGTTCATTTGTTTTTTACATCTGTGGTTTATACCGCCTCAGAAACCAGCACAGCAGCGTCAACACAACGGCAGGCTGTTGTCAGTTGCCTCGCTCGGTTTCCTCGCAGCTTTCTAACATCTAATCACACTCAGTGTCTGTGTTTGTCTGTGGCTCATTAGACAAAGATGACAACTCTGCCTTGTTTTCCTCTCCCACAATCCGAGTGTGTACGTTTCTGCTAATTCACGCATGTTGTTTTCTGTGCTTGTCGCTTCCTGCGTCATTTCTCTGGCTGATTGCCGCTCTCTCAACCTCCAACATAAACAGATGTGGCGGCAACGACCGTTTCACAATGACAATGGCTTATTAAGGACAGGCGCTGCAGTTGTGTGTCTGTGCGTCTGCGCGCTTCAATATAAAACCTTTCACATCATGAGTGGTAAATGACATCATGACCTTTGTCATCTCTTGTGGATTTGTGAGTTTGCAATAGAGTGCAATATATGAGGTGAACAGAGCCACATGATAGTAATCGTCACGTGTGCTGCATCCTGTGTGATCTCGACAGTGTGAAGAATGAAAAATACACTACAAAGTATAATGTTTGTTAATGTAATAGAGTAATAAATGCACCTGCACATTGAAATTGTGGAAAGACTTCCTGTTAACGCAGCGGCCGTTGGGATATGTGTGTCGTCAATCTCGTGCAGCATCTTTTGCCTGCAAAAAAAATAAACAAATAAAAATAGTAAAGATATTTACTGATCCCTTTACAGTTTTAAGTACCCTCATTAACTGCAATCTTGCAGAATTTGATCGTCCTCAGAGGGCCAAACCCTGCAAACTGTCACTTTCCCAATAAAGTTCTACATTACCAAGTCCCAACGAAGCTATCTAAAGAGTATTACCAACATGAGTAGAGGCGAATTTGTTCAGGTAAATCATAAAATTTGACGAAAAACTGTAACATCAGAGAATAGTAGCGCACGCAATTGGGTGCCTCAAAATCCTCCCCTGACAGAAAGCTCTTCAAAATAAGTCAGCTTTTAACATCAATCTAGTAAATGGGGAGAAGTCTCTCCATGTCCAAAAGCTGTGTTTGATCAGTGGGGGGTAGGAGATCAAGGGAAACTCAGGGTTCGTTAGAGAAAACCTGCTGGTGAGTCTGGAGAGCTCGGTTTTTGGAGCCAACCCTCCTTAAATCCACCCAACCTGTTTTAAGAAACCATGATTTATTTATAACTTGTTTGATGTTGATCTGGATGAGACCTGTTTTCCCACAGAAAGTCGGGAGAGGATGAAACGAGACGCGCTGACGTGCTCTGACAAAACCAAACACAACAGCAGGGAGTCGAAAGGTTCGTGACAACAAAGAGGGAAAGTACACAGAGGTAAACTCACAGCGAGGTCAGAAAACATCCTCTCCTCCCGTTGCTTTCTTATTATGAGGAATTTTTGCCACACATTCGCAGTTTGCTTCATTTTAGATGACATCTATGATGTCATCAATCAAAGTACACAATGTTGATGATGTTTCTTTTTATTTTCCTGGATCCTTCCTGTTATTTGACAAACCTCAATGTCTGAACTGAGACAATATGGAGATGAAATCATGTTTATTGGTTGAAAAATGTCAAATAAAAAGGATTTTTTTTTTTTAAATCAACAAGCAAGCAGGTTAGATTTAAGTCAAGCTCCTCCAAAAAAAGGTGGAGTAACGTTTGGCCTCATCAGTCAGGAAGTTTTTGATGCTTCGGCTTTCATGTCCAAATCCTGGCAGATCTGACATCTGCCCATGACGGAAACTACTGAGAGTGTCAGACTGAATGGAGAGCTGAGACAGGAAGGGCGAAGATTTCAGAAAAAGGAAAAAGAAGAGCAGAGGATGGATGGAGCGAGAGAGTAGGAAGTAACAGGAGAAGCATGAAATAAAATTCATGAGACATACCAGGCTGCTCTCTTTTAAAAACGCGTTGAGTTCAGCAACAAGTCAAATGGGCTCCCAAAGGTTGTTGGATGGGGTTTGAGGTCAGGAAGTTGTGTTCATCCACCTTAAAGGACCCACCTGGTCTCCTGAATCGGTTTTATCGAAGAAGTAATGTTATTTCTAGACCATGAATTCACGTCTTGCATCTATAATCTCATTCTTTCAGTCACGAACCATGAACTCTCTCTTCAAGGATATTTCATGAAGCGGGAACAATTTTCTGCGGCCCTGCTGCACACACATAAAGACTTTTATGGGGCAATGACGATTAGATTTTGGCCTTCACCTTGACTCAGACACACATAAACCTCATTGGCAAAAACATAAACGCCGCCGTGACAGGATTCTCTCAGGTGGTGATCCGGGACTTCGGATTCCTTCTTCGTTTGGCAGCGTGTTCGATGGCGTCTCTGTGACTCATCTGTTATTCGCTCTCAAATGTACAAACACTCACTCAGGAATCAAGCGTGAAATAAACTTGGGAGTTTTCTCACCTTCTTCGTCAATCTTGCATTTTTCTGTTGGTGTGATTTTTCTGGACGCCACCGGGCCCAACGCAGACATCAGAGGTAGAAGCCGGGCTTCCAGCGGCATTCAACGCTCGGGCAGGATTGGATTTCATCACCGCGGAGAAGCTCTTTAAAGGTGCCCTGTGAACAAACAAAGTATTTATCACCCATCATGCACTCTGTTTATCCTCCACATCACTCAGCTGAACTTGCTCCTACTGATAAACAACAACAACAACACTGTTACTGATCTGCGTTTTGAATCCTGCTGTGTTTCCATCGATGGCTGCACTGTTTTTGCCGTCAGGCTACGTTGCTGACCAGCATCAGACCGGTGTGGACGTTTTTTTTGGTCAGCCGTGTACACGAGAAGTTGGTTGCAGGATCCAAGTTGTTGTTTTGTGTCTCTGAATCTGTCTTTTCAAAGTAAAATATTTACATTCACCTTGCACTTGGATTATACAACAGCCATGAAATGAGTTTTATTTTGATTAAATTTCCTTACATTTGACTCCTTTGTTGTTTCCAATGTAGTCTCCAGCTGCACTCTCACAACTCGTCCCCCTGATGGCAACACTCCGTTATTCCCACTATATAAAGAAAAAAAAAAAAAGACACCTAAAAAGTTTTCCATCCTTTGTAAGTACCCTGATCCTGATTCAGTTTTCTCTGCAGAGGAAAAGAAGCTTTTTACATCAAACTTTTCTTTAAAGTGGTAAAAGTTGAAAAAAAAAAAAAGCTGATGATTACCGATGATGGACGGTCAACGCGGCCCTGGGCTTCACCTGAAAATGTTCATATAGGAGGTGCAAAATCACCACAAAAAAAAGTGCGCAAAGAGAAGAAAGAGCACAAAGAGTTGTGATTTTAATTTAGTGAAGTGAAGCGCACAATGAAGTCTGATGAGGTGAGATGATGTGGCCAGCATCATGTTTCTGACCCCGCTGGCTGCTGGACAAGAATCCTGGTTGGAATTTGGTGCAGAAAGAAAGGCAGATGTGTTCGCTGGACGGGAGGCTTCGATCCAGCAATAGAGCTAGGGGAGTGTGTGTGTGTGTGTGTGTGTGTGTGTGAAGGCGAGAGGGGGGGAGAGAGAGAGAGGGACTGACGTACACACTCTGTCAGCCTGGAAAACAGTCACCTGATGTATCGACCAGACAGATGAGAAAAGGCTGCAGACTCAGATCTCTGAAATACTGTCCTTGTGTTGAATCTCATAGTCTGACAGAGAAAAGACTTTATGGACACACAAAACATCCTTAAAGACGCACAAAACTACCACAAAGAGATGCATAAAGAACATGAAAAGATGCAAAATGACCACAAAGACCGCCCCCGAACCAAGAGAAAACAGCCAAAATGGACACAGAGACACAAAACAAGCATAAAGAGATGTAGAATGATCACAAGGAAGTACAAAACAGCCACAAAGAGACACAAAACCTGATCCATAAAAAAAGAGATACACAACGAGGCAGCTGTTTAAAGGGCAGTCTGCAGAAAATAAGACGTGAGCTGATATTGATGGTCTGCAGTTTCTGAAAGGACGGAAGAACATGGAAGAACATGATTGAAGGATTCAATCACAACCGTTCCTGTAGACGAACTTAAACACACACAGGCTAAAGGTGAAGTGTTTGCTGAGGATCAGGCCACAATCGAACAAAGACGACTGAGAGATACACAAAAGGAATTTGTTTGGCCACACGGCTGAAGAAACCTTTCAGAAGTAGTTACAACAGAGGCGAGGAATGAAAGGAATGCTCCAAAGAGGACTGACGATAACAGATCACTTGATTAATGTCCAATTTACTTTGGCAGAATCAAAAGAGTCCAGGACCTGATACCACGTATGAGACGAAGGAAAGTGTTATTTCATTGAAAGAAATGACCAGAGATATCTAAAAACAAACATCAACTCAATCCACCTTAAGAGGGAAAATCACTGGTGACCTACTGACTTCAGATTTCAGTATCAACCAACCGGATCTGGTTCCTCCAGCTGGATTTGAAAACGATCGTCTGGTCTGCTAATTTCAGAGGAACTAATTATGCGCTCGAGATCAACAAAAACGGATGAAAAGCCAAGAAAACCTCCCCATCCTCGTTTCAGGTCTGCCAAAAAACTCTTTGTTGCCAAGGCAACTGGCCCCCTTTCCTTTACTTTAACTCCAAAAATCGATTTAAGCCGGTCTGGGCTTTTTTAACATTCGTATGTTTTAACCAGTTGATGCGGCACAACGACTTCCCGAAAAAGCTGCCGGTGCTCTAAAGGACCTTCACCGACTGTCACCCCCAACGCCAAGGCCCAGTTTGAGTCCACATCCACCTTAATCCTTTCAGAAGGCAAAGCAAAGTCACCAGGCCCGAGCAGGAACTGACAGATGGGCAGTTCAGGTTCGGGCCAGATTGGAAGCCTGAAACTCTTTAGAAACACTTAAACAACAACTGACTTCTACGTGGAGTCTTTAAAAAGTCTAAAAAAAAAAAATGAGTTCAATGCAACAGATTTTATTCTTCAACAATAAAAGTATAAACCCGAGTTGGCTCCAAAGACTTTTCTCCATCTAACCGTATTTCAGTGTTGTATTTTTAAATCCGGGTGATGGAAAATCTGTGGAGACGGAGTAAGATGAGATGTGAAGGAGTAAAGTCAGACAAACTAAAGGTGTTGGGTAATGATTATAGCTGCAAAAGCTCGTGATGGTTCAGATATCAAACCACTTTGCACGTCTTAAGCCCCTAGTGAATGCTAAACCTGTGAAAATCGTCTGTACTTGTTCGTTTCATGGCAGCAGTTGAATCTCAATGAGCTATAAAGCCGTCACCCTCCAGGCCGAGCCCACCCATCTCAAGCGAAACAACAAACATTTGGTTGAAAGTCTCAGATCAAACCAATAAATCTATAAAAGAAAATAACCAGCATGGACCAGCTTCCAGCTTCCAGCTCTTCCTTCTTAACTTTTTAGGAGGAAAAACTCATCTTGAACAAAATGTAAATCATAGCAGTTTGTTTGTTTAAAAGGTGGCTAAAGGAGGAAACTTTAAATCTGACTCAATCACCTTAAAATGAAGATTAACACACACTGATTATCAGACTCTTGAATTTATAAAATTTTGAAATAGTAGAGAGCCACGTGAGGGACTTCTTCATATCAACTCAGCCGGAAGGCGTTCCACTGTAACAAATAATGGAATCCGGTCCTTTTAATAGATTTTTAATTTTAGGCATTTGTGGCTTCTGTTTTTGGGACCAACCTGTGATTCAGTAGCAAATTCATGACTGCAGGTTTAAACAGTGAGAGAAGCTCATCTGAGCTCATGATCCTACGTAGATATCTACAAACAGAGCTGCCTCCAGCTTCACACTGCATTGCAGGGATTTCAGAAATGTATTCATGACAATAAGACGCAGAGAAGGAAGAAAAAATAGAAAAACCCTCAAAGGAAAACTAAACCTTTATTCTTCAGCTCATTCAGAAAGTCTTCATCAACAACTGGGAGTCAGATATGAGGACTAAAAAGGATAAAGTTGCAGAGTCTCAACCAGCCCCTCCTGATTGTGCAAAACTAACAAGAGTGAAAGCCCAAGTGGCAGCCCTCCACTGATCAATAGCTCATATGGAGTTTGGCAGCAATAGTTTAGATGCACATCTATAGATGGGCCCTATCTCCCCCAGCACACTTTAATCAGGCTGAGTTATTGGGATCTGTCACTTGGAGCGGAGTGGAGTGGAAGGAATGGAGGCATGCACATATGGCCAATCTGGCCGATCAATCATATTAATTGATCCGATGACAAACGGGAAGAATGGGCTCGTGTGTGTCCGGGTGCTGATGCAGCAGAGGAGAGGTCTGCGTTTGGCTTTGGGTTCTGTGCAGTGTGAAGGTAAAATGCCAGCAGCAGTGAGGATGTGACTGAAGGAGGCCTGGTCACTATCTCTCCTGTAATAGAGCTCCAAACTTTTCCAAAAAAGATAGCTTTTGGAAACATCTTTTTTTTCCCCCAGCTGCTTTAGGAGACCAAAAGACCAAAAACTGTCAAAACTGTTAGAAAGCAGCCTCCTCTGCCTGCTCCTGCTGCTTCTTCTTAACTAACATTTGTAGCACAACTGAATTTGTATTTAGCTAATTATTCATTTCAACCATCAGACTTTAAAACCAGCAAGGAATCATCGAGCCTCAAGAAAAAGCTACACTAGAAAAACTCCACTGGGGCCGTTTAGGTGAAGCAAATCCACAACTGAAAGAAATTCCATTCAAACTGCTGGAAATCATTAATGGAGTGGAAGAAGAGAGTAAAAGGTGTTAGAGAGGACATGAATGCTGGACAAAAAAAGCAAACACAACGTTTCATTCATCAGCTCTCTGTAAATGTGCTCAGCAAGGATAAGTCTTCAAATATGGGACAACTGTTGTTGCTCAAAAGTGAAGCTTAGAGTCCAAATCCACTTTGTCCGGTTCCATCTGACCACAGGAAATCAATTTCTATCTACTAACAGATCTCGAAGGATTTCATTTGGACACAGCAGGTCCCTGAAGAAGAATCTGAATCAGGTCCATCTTATTGATGCCGACAAATCCCTGCAAATCAGGAGTTAGCCAACTGCTGCTGCAACCGTGATCGGCATCTGAGGACTTTGGAGAAAAAGTTCAAGAGACGGTTTGACAACTAATAGTTTCTACGATGAAGTTTTTTTTGTTTTTTTTTTTTCAAATAAATGTTATATTTACAGGCAATACCATTTCAGACTATGCAGCTAAACCATTGAAATAAAAAGATACCAACATTTATTTGTCAAATACAAGAGCAAAACAAGGTTGATTCATCTGAGTCCAAAAGTTCTATTTTATTTTTAGCTCAAAAGAAACTTCTGATCTTTGCTTTTCTCACAGCTCCTCATACCTAATCTTCTCTTATCTCAGTGTCAGCTGTGATGTTAAAAAGAGAAAAGAAAGCTGAGATATCTCTTGAAAAACCTTTGAAGCACCGAGATCACCTAGAACTTCACTTATGGCTGAGTGTGACCAAAGAGCTCCCATCTTTGCCGTTAGATGAAATTTACAGTTTTATTACAGCTAGAAGTAGACGAGAAGCTGAGGTGATATATTAAATATTTAGTTTATAGCCAGAAGCTATAAGAACAAAGTTCACTTGTAAAGACAATCTGAAAACAAAGCCTGTAATTTTGACCATTTCGTAAACCAAACTTCTTTAAATCATCTCATACAAAGTAGAAAGTGACGTATAGCGGCTGCAGCCCAGTACCTGAACTTTCGGGGCAGATGAAGCCTCAGCTGGACCGACAGGAGCACGATGCGATGCCGACCTCTGGTGGACCTACAGAAATCCTGCATGCTCTGCATAAACCACGAATCGAAAGAACAAGAGCAGTCTGATCAGACAATAACACATTAAACCGTATAAATGATCAACAACCTTTTTAATCGAACATATAAAACAAACATGTCTTTATTTTTAGTATGAATGAGAGCTATTTAAAAATAGCACAGCATCATCCAGCCATCTTTTGTACAAATAATTAGCATAGTGATATTAACATGATACACACTGTACAACATATGGAAATACACACATGCATATCTGCTAATTTGCAACAATATATGAAAACCTGTGTGGGCCATCAGTAAAAGTAACCAACTTCTCCATCTAACATTAGATTAAAACATACTTTAAATCCTGAGCTATACAGAAGGGGCTCACGATTAAGATCTCATTTTATCTTCCTATGAAAAGTGACAAACTGAATGCCAAAAAAATTTATATATATTAAAAAAAAAAAAATTATTATTAACAACTTGGTATAAACATAATGGACTGGCAACCTTCTTAAAAACCTAATGCCCACATTAAAACTTGTCAAAACACAGGATTTCAACATTTATTTCAAATATTATATAAAAGACAGACAGGACTACGTGTATAAATATTAAACTTATTTACAAACTATATACAGGTTTTGTCAGAGGAAAATAAACGATTTAAAAAATATTTTCTCTCCATTTAGACTGGCAAGATTTTTGTTTATTTTCTTTTTCCTCGCCTCAGTGAAGTAAGGCCTTCTCCAAAACATCAATGTTGACCAATGGCAGTGATGCAACTTCAAAAAACACCCTGAAAAATATGAAACAATCTATTAGCATTCAACACTGCTCACACAGTTTTATCTATATTCATTACTTTATTTTATTTAAACCAGCCGTTTTGAAATAGCAGACTTACTTGTGGGAGTATTTGTTCTTGACGGCTCTCAGTTTGTCATCGGGAGGAGCGGTGAGCATCAGGTAGAGCTTCTTGACGACCGGCGCCAAATCTGACATCTGGTATCCTGAGTGGAACTGCAGGATGGGAGTCTGAAAGAGCGAAGGAATCGGCCAAACAGTCAAAAATACATTAACATAACTAATTCAATTCTTGACTAGGCCTCCAACATGTCAAGTGTCACATAATTATTGTTTTTTTTTTTTTTCTGGTTAAAACATTAAACCAATGTACCCTTAAATAAAATAGCTTAAATATAAAATATTTCAGGCACTGCAGATGAGATTGCATGAATTTATTAAACCAATAGCATCCAGAATTAAGTGACACACCCATCCGCCCAGCTCTTTGGTGACCAGGGCCATCAGCAGGCAGGCCGAGGCCAGCAGAGAGCCCCTCTCTGGAATCAGGTCCATGTCCATGAGGCTCAGCTCGCAGAAGTACCGAGCCAGAGTCAGCGTGTCCATTCCCGCGTTCACACACTGCAGAGGCAGAAAGACGGCGCTCAGCTGAGGCGATTTACTTTACACTCAATGATGGACAGCGAAGGCAGAACACGCGTACGCACCTTAGCATAGCGTCTGAGGAACCGGTAGGGGATGGGTATGTTGATGTCGAAGGAGAGCGTCTGCAAGATGCTGGCCTCCATGGAGATGAGCTCCTCCCTCTTGTAGGCATCGTCGCAAATATATAAGAAGTCGTCGACACTCGGCGGGCTGCGCTCCTGCAGGATTCACGAAATAAAGTCAGTGACGTACCAAAGGAGATTTAAGGGTTTACTGCGATAAGAACCTATTTACTGTACTCCTGAGGTTTGTTTAGTTATTTAAAAATCAGTCATGATTTGATTCACGATTTTTCACCCCGTGTCCTTCAACCCTCCGGCCAAGCTCAGTAAACATTAATCTTCCCACCTAAATATTAAATCCTCACCTCAAACTTGGAAGCTATGAGCATGGCAGTGGAGCCGACGAGCTGCAGCATCTCCCTGTGGACGGGGGTCAGGGACAGGTAGTGGTCTGTCATCTTAACGGCCAGGTAGAGGGTCTCATGGTACAACTCAAAGTTCTCCTAAACAAACAAACCAAACATAAAGGGACATGAAGCTCAGGGCTGAAGTCTTTCTGAGGCAGATTTGAAGAAGACATTCTGGAGAAAAAGCAACACAACCAGCAGTGATTTGTTGTAGTTTGGTTTCTATCATCCATCTCAGCAGCATCAACCCCCCCCAGGAACACACACCTGCACTTCAACCAACCAGTCGATCAGGATCGCCCTCATCTCCGCGTTGAGACTGGGCTGCGTTGACATGTAGTTACAGAGGACAAACTTCTCCTGCAGACAGTAAAGATTCTGAATTTGAGCCGCTTCTTTTCCAATAAAATGCTTTTAGAACTCTGTTAACAGGTTTGCCTGGCTCACCTCTCTCTGCTTAAGGTAGTCAAAGATGTCCTTTGCGTACTCCGGACACATGTAACTATCCTCAGAGTTCTCAGAGTCAATGTCAAACTCCCCTGGGATCTAAAATAATAAATGGGAAAGTTAAAGAGCTACAGATTTCCTTTGAAATAAGTCAGACCTTCTTTGAAGAAGTCTCTCTCCAGTTTCACCTGTTGTTTCCTGAGGTGTGCTGGCACTTCTCGGGCAGCAGGGGGCTCTTCGGCCACCGGCTCTTCTACCGGAGCTGCTACTTCCTCCTGTGTTTCCTCATTGCAGGATTTCTCCACTGAATTGGCCCTTTCCGTCTCAGGAGTCGTTCCCTCTGAGCTCACCGAGGACGATCTGCAGAGAAAGAAAAGTTGGATCCTCATGAGAGAAAAGATCTGGGAATTAAAAACAAAATAACAATAATAATAAACCAAGGAAAAAAAACCAACAACAACATATGAAAAAAAAAAGCTGGAGGAAAAGTGGTTGTGTTACTTTTTCAGGTTGGCTTGATTCTTAGAAGACACTGAGGAAGAGTTTGTCTTCTTCACTGATTCTTTCTTCCTGCATGGAAGACTGATGTGAACTTTATGAGCCTGTGGACAAAAATCAGGTTCAGTCAAAATGACGCACAAACACCATAAATACCCACAACAAATACAACATTCTAAGCATGGTTGTATACATATTGTGCAGTAAAACAGGTTATTAAGTATAAATATTTGAAATCGGTGCCAGAATGTGTTAAACTGACCGATTAGACACAACTTGGTTGAATTGCTGCCTCTTTGTTAGTTTCACAGGTTGTGAAGACACAAATCAAAACAAATCAGATTTATTTGTATAGCGCCAAATCATAACAAAGTTACATCAAGGCACTTTACATACAGAGCAGGTCTAGACCAAACTCTTTATAAAATTATTTAAAAAGACCCAACAGATCCCCCGATGAGCAAGCACTCGGCGACAGTGGCAAGGAAAAACTTCCTTTAAGAGGCAGAAACCTCGGGCAGAACCAGGCTCAGGGGGGGCAGCCATCTGCCTCGACCGGTTGGGTTGAGAGAGGGAGAGAGAGAGAGACACAAGAAACAATGTTTGTTTCACAACCAGATGAAGTCGCGCACGACACGTTCACACCACAGTGCAGAACCGCCTGGTTACACCCTCACACCAAAACACAGTGTGTCACTCACCAATAAGTGCACACCAACACACACTTTACAGCTTTGGATTTGATTTTCAGAGTATGGTGGCCAGCAGGGACACACTTTGTGGATTTTGAGGGATATCTCTTTAATTTTAAATGACGTAGATTGATTGTGAATAATTTGTCTGAGAGGACATAAGGGGAAGGATTCTGGGATTGCACAGGTGCCCAGTGGTGGTGGGGTGTTAATTTCAGACCCAAACTGCCCGATAGGTACAATCTCACTTACTGTCCTGAAGCTGCCGTCACTGTTGGGCCAACAATCTGACAGAGACAGACCTACAGCCTGTCATGGAGAAGGACGAGCAGTTAGGACACAATAGCACACGCCTAGGTGAATGAGATTCAGACACAGATGGGAAGTCTCAGCTGTTTGATCTGGAATATTTCTGAGGAGGAATCATGTGTCTGGATTAGATACTGCAGAAAGTCTGGCTCTGTGGAAGCGCCAAAGAGCACGCTGAGGTTTTGTAGTGTAAACAATGTTTCCCTTCCTTTAGAAAAGCCGTCTATTATTACAAGGGAAACAAACATTCAATAATACTCTGACTAAGTGGAGGATTTTATTATTTTACTTAAACCTTTCAAAAAAAGTAAAGTTGTTTTCTTGTCCGATAGCGATAGCACTCTCCTCCAACATGTATGCTTTAGTTAATGATGATTATACTCAGATTTCCACTTGAGAAGCTGCAGCTCAGCCACGTTGTCAGGAAAACAGACCCAGAAACAATCAACAGACAAATACTGGTGTTACTCAAAGTCCTAACAAAGGCCAGAAAGACAACTTTCGGATTGAGACAAAGGGGCATAAAAGGCAACAACTATTCATCAATCCGTGCTCTGAGGTGACCTTCAAAGACTGCAGCTTTGTAGCTAACACATTTTAAGTCTTGTGCAAGTATTTCCTACCACTGAGCCTGATGGAAACGGTGCAAGACTGAATTCTCAAAGCCAGGGAGACCTGAACTGGACTTCATCAAACTGGGCTCACTGATCAGACACTCCCGCTTGAGCAACAAGTATAAACTCTAAAAAAAAGCGTGGTGTATCAGCATAAATGCATTTCCCTTTACACCTACCAAACCCCAACGGGAAAATCTGAGTTGGCTGATTCACGAGGATACATCAGACGCAGTTCTGTCTCCTTCCTTGGACTGAAAACGGTTTCATCGTGGATGTTCACCTTCCCAACACACACACACACACACTCATCACAACCAATAAAAACAAGGCTTACGTTGGTGATATCTATAAAAGCAGTCCTCTTCTTGGGTGCTCCGTGAGGTGGGGATGAGGACCTTTTCACCTGTGGGCCTTCCTCCTGCCACAGACACACAAACAGGGAACACAAACCACACATTGCTGTTATAGCTTCTCCTGCTGTGCATCCATTGCAATTAAAAAAAAAGAAGAAGCTATAACTATATCTTAATCTCATCAATTTAACATCTGGCTGCTTTGTTTACAGCCTCTTCCCTGCTAGTAACACAACCCCACAGTTGTGTGTCTTTTACCTGGTTTTCTGTCCTTGCAGCACTCAGCTTGGGAATCTTGCTCCCAGCCGTGGCTGTGGATTTCTTTCCCCGGGGTAAAGGCATCTTTTTCTCCGCCTGAAAACAGAGGCTGCAGCCGCCGCATGGAAGAGGAAAAGAACACACAAACACAAACGGCGAGTTAGTTTGTATAAAACAACACAAAGCTTCATCTTCGTCCGTATTTACGTTAGCTAGGTGGAGCTTCAGCACGTGAGATCGGCTCTCCGCAGCTAAGATGCTCCTAAAAAATCTCTCAAATTTATATTTTATCTCACCTTATATTGACGCCGCTGCTGTTTTTGTTGTGTTTTGGGGGGTTAAGGAGGAAAAACGTCGCATGCAGCTCGTTAAAAACGTGTAATTAATCGGACAGCTTCGCTCCGGAGCTCAGACAAAAAAGTGACTCCGCTGCAAATCCGAATCTGCAGCGCTTCGCTCTGATTGGCTGGAATTTGATCCCGAACTGGCCAATCAGAGTCGCGCTTGGGATGCCTGTGACATGGAAGCGTTGGATTCATAGCAACGGCTATGGCAACGGAAACCGGGCGGAAGTTACCGTTTCGTTAAAGATAAGCTTTTTTTTTTAATTATTATTAATAAAAGTCGGTCTAAATATATTTTATCGCGTGTTGTAACGCCGTGCGTGTGTTTTTTTTTTGTGGTGTTTAATTAAAAAGTACAGATTTAAAGGGGCATCTATGAAACAATCCCCGCCCGCCTCACCCTCTCTTTGCGTTAAATCTAACCAACCCCAGAGGAGGAGCGAGTGAAAATTTGAAACGTGCAAGAAACAAAAAATTTAAACTGGAGCTTTTTATTATTATTTTTATTATTGTTGTTGTTATTGATGGTGATTATTCCAGGTTATATATTATTTAAAAAAAAAAACACGTAACAGATTATTGACACAAATATCACAATTTAATATTCATGCACTTTTCATTTTATGGTGTGATAATATATGTATAGTTTACCACAGGATGTATGCAACATTTATCTCATCTTTAATCATAATTTTGGGTATAAATTTAGTTACTCTTTTCTTTATTTTGTGCTTTTATTTTTAATTTTCAGTTTTAAAACTGAGTACAGGCTGATTTTACTCACTTTTTGGGGGATGGAGCTTTACGTTTGAGATGTTTTGCAGTTCCTGTGGTATTATTCTTCGTATTGATTGTTCGGTTCTGGGGACATGTGGATTTGTCGCCATGTTCTACTCTAACGTGGAAAACATTAAGTCAGTTATAAACAATTGGAAGTCCAGCAAAAACTCACATTTCTATCATTTGACCTGTGCTGTTTTTGCAACACCACCAGAGGATGACAAGGATTCACACTGAAGTCATGGCTAAAATCCATTTACATTATCATGGTGAGCAATGAACTCTCTGACACAGATAATTATTTCCTGAGCTGCATGGCGAAAGAGCAGACCTACTGGGGCTCACAACACTGTGCAGAGTTTGGATTATGGACAATCATAAAATTGTAGTGTACATCGTGCGCCCAGTCCTGTTGTGCAGGTTCAAAGTGGACATCAGGGGAAGCTGGCAGTGAACAGAAGATTGTGCTGCCAGGAGTTCATGAGGTTCATCTCTGAATAACAGGAATTGAAGCCATAAAGTGTATCAGGATGAATTCGTCCTCTTTTGACCTGGGAGATAATGCCATATAGATGTACGTAATCTGTGAACACGCCCTCCAATCACAGCATTAACTCTCTGCGGACATAACATCATCGACAACATCCTCTTTTAATTTCGATCTAGAGCGTCACTCAAAATGAGCAGGTCCAAGAACAAAGAAAGCTTCTTCTTTACCCTATTTGAGCAGGACACGCTAATGCAACTTCAGCCCCTGCAGTTCATGCAGTGAAGTCCAGTGTCTAATGAGGTCTACAGGGAGATATCATCTCACAACGTGTGCTTTTATTTCACCACCCCCTCTCTCGAGTGTCCTCATCCAACACTAAGACAAAAAGCTTTCATAAATGAGCAGCTTTTCCCTGATCGTTTGTGTCTGTATGTCTGAGCTGGAGGAAATTGTTTTGTAATTCTCAGGATTTAGTTGAAACAATAAGAAATCTACATGTGTGGGCTTCAGCCACTAAATGTGTGGCAGAGGAAGTAATATTTATAGTTTTACAAAGCCACTCGTTTTGTTGGGCTGTCTTACTGTCTCGGTGTATTGAAGCATGTCAGGAATACAAATGTTAGAAATGTATATTTAACTTGAATATAATAATGATTTTCAATCTGCAATCATTTTTACTTTAGTTACTTGTGACTTTACTTTTCCAATTAGAACTTCAATCACCTTCCTAAAGAGTTTCAGGACCTCCCTGTTATTATCTTCAACAAACCATATATGTAAAAAATAAACCCAATTTAGGTCAAATAACAATCATGCACCTACACACACACACACACACACACAGGAAGTGAGAGGAACTTCTGAACTCATTTGCAAAACTGTTTCCCTTTAATTCATTTGAAATGGAGACGCCAAAGAGCAAACTGCCATCCTGCTACCGGCTGGTAAGTTCTGGTTGTGTGGCTGCCTGTTGTGCGTTTTCTCAAATTCATTTTTTATTAAGTTTATGTAACTTTTGGCTTTGATCTTGTCCAAATGGCAGTCAATATTATCTTCCAGTCCTGCCAGCTATGGCAGTAAATCAGGAGAAGCCCTTTTCATTTCAGCTTTTGTAGTTCAAAATCTCTTATCTGTCCGATAACAAACATTTCCTTCAATACAAAAGATAAAAAGATGGACAATAATTATGACATGAAGTGGTTTCAACAGGCCATTGCTGATTTTTTCTCTTTGGATTTGGCACGTTTCATCAAAAAGACAGACTGGCTGGGGAAGAAATCTTTTTTTCTCTTAAAGGTCAACTGGAGTATTGCATTTCCAATACTATTTTGTAATGCAACGGATTGCGTTTGTGTCAGTAACTGTGAGCTTTGCTGTAGAAACACTCTAGGTGAAATGTTGCTGTTACCAATTGTGTATTTGTTTATACACTGTTGTGTAACACCAGAACATCCAGGAATAAAGTAGCATCTTCATCTTATGTGCATTCCTCTACACATCAAGATGTCCAAGTCCGTCTGCCCAGAGAAAACATTCTTTGTTTTAGCTGTAATTTGTTCCACATCTGCTCTTCAGGGCTAATATTGCCTCCCTCTCTGGTCTGTGTCTATTCTGAACCCGGACTGCGGTCCACTCGCTGAGTTATGGCAGGTTAAAGGTGTGACGCGTCAGATAAAGTTAAGTGAATTCTCCCCGGGTGTTGCAAAGAGCTCCTTTTGCTTTGGTTGTACATTGATGAAGCTCAGTGAGGAAAAACAAACTGTGTGCATGTGTGCGATTGGCAAAGACGCAATAATTAGCACACATTTTATTCAGTCTGATTCCCACATAAGTCCGAAGCTAAAATCAAACCATCCCTCTGATTTTAGCACGACTGTGAATAATCCTGAAATCCTTTGACAGTAACAGTAGCAGAGGATGTTATTTTCATTTTCTAGTTTTTTTTTTTTG
This sequence comes from Remorina albescens, assembly GCA_034769265.1. Lineage (NCBI taxonomy): Eukaryota > Metazoa > Chordata > Actinopteri > Carangiformes > Echeneidae > Remorina > Remorina albescens. The sequence continues at coordinate 14,381,962 of CM068495.1, forward strand.
TTTGTTTGTTTTTTTGTGGTTATCCCAAAGACTATTCCCTTATTTTTATCCTTTTTATCTAACTCAGCAGGAATTCAAAGAAGAGTATTTCCTGAAATGCTGAGCTATTTTCTAATACACGATACAAAGAATTTATTTGTTAAACGATACTTGCAAGAGTCCTGCAGAAAATTATTGTATCAATTACAGCTTTGTGAGTCTGTGTCCTGGGGGGGTAAGGATGGTGGCTGTGTGAGTTTGCATGTTATGTCATACTGATAAATGCACTACCACACTGAAAGCGTTAGTATTTCCTGTTCGCTGAATGGAATCTTTAAACGTTCATATCCAAAGCATTTATTCCTCCGTTATATCAAAACAGACCCAAATGTCATATTTGAACTAGACGTCAGCAACCAACAGCTTAACTTGATGTTACATTTACAGAGCCAAAAAAAAAAAAGCATGTAGGTTGGCGTGTTGGGAAAACGTCAGGTTGCTGCTGAAGAGGCCGGCACAGTGTTTCTTTGCTAATCTGATACCGAGCTGAACTTCCTGCCTGTGACATCCTGGCTGCCTGACAGCTCATATGGCGACAGGCTGTGGTCAGAGGCCTCAGTCTTGCTTTCCATCTGAGACTGCACAGGGGACTTTCTGTTCTTTCTTTTGCCTCTGCCTTCTTCCTCTATTTTTACACTCTCCCCTTCTGCTGTTTCTTGAACATGCAGCATTCTTTCAATTTGTAGCTTATCTATTTCTCCTCTAATCTGAAACAGGCAAGGAATGTAGAAGGCAGAGTCTTGCTGCACCATTTATGGGAAATATTTATGTCCTGTCTCACTTTACAATAACTCAACATGTTGGCACATAATATTGTAATATAAATATGAAAAAATGGCGCTAATTATAGCTGACAGGCAGCAGTTTAAACTATTTTTGGACCTTGTACTGGCGTTCACCACAAAAAAAGAGGCAGAGGGAAAAAGAAGGCCTGTATTTCTTTTCCTTTTACCGAGATTATTGCTTTTATTCTCACAGGATCAGATGCAGGCCGCAGTGAGTGCTGATTCAAGGATGCCAGGGCCCAGTGTGGAAAACGCTGGCCTTCCTGCAGGCGACGAGAGAAACCATCCAAACTTTGGGGCTCTTGAAAACTTTGCTCAAACTATGGCAGAGAACATAATCCGGTCATTTATAAGCCAAATGGAAATGGTGGAACCAGAGATGTGTGCTTCTAATCAAGACCCGGAGATGTTAGCTGAAGAGTTAGCATCAGCGGTGATTGAGGTCGCTTTGAGGGAAGTCTGTGGTGGTTGCGTGGAGAGTTTAAGACCAGCAGGGGGAAAGACTGATGAGGAACAGAATGAAAATCAGGCATTTTTGGAGGAATCTGGAGGTGATAGAGACTGTTTGGCCACAAACACAGAGATGGATCCGGTTAGAGAATTCCAGACCTCCAGAGATATCCACCTCTACCACCCACCTCTGTCCCACTCCGGGCTCCCCATCATCGGATCCCTAGACTACCCCGACGCCCCACCAACCACCCCCCTCCTCCCTGAGCTGGAGAGAGGCAGGCAGAGTTTTGCACGCAAGCTGAAAGGAGGCTTGGCGAAGGTTTTCCTCCCCTCACCTCCTCCACCAACCCCAAAGGACAAAGAGGACAATTTTGTCTCCATCAACAACCAGCGGGCGGAGTTAATGGAACATTTGTTGCATTCGCTGTCCACAGATGATTTGGCAAGAGATTGCTCTGAAGTTGGGGCTCAGCCTGGAGCCAAGATCGAGAGTTTTGCCAAAGCTCTTTCATGTAACATCATGGACTGGGTCTTGAGCACTAAAAGCAGAGAGCAGATAGCAAACGGCACAGATCTTAATCTGCTGGCTCAACAGCTGGCCGAAACAATCATCTCCTCCTCTCTGGATGAAGCTAAAAGGCCTAGAGAGGTTTGAACAGAACTACTGACATGTGCCAAGAGGTTAACCCTGAAATAACTGACTCATCCCAGGGGTTGTAACGTGAGGCGCTGATAACTGGATACCGACGTGAGACAGCGCCGCTCACTTTGGCTCCGTTTGTGTTTTTCTTTTGTCAAGACAGATGACATTTTGGCACACTTCAAGATCTTGAAGAAGTAAAAACACATCACTTCCCGCTCTTTAACGGTTTAATATTACTCTTCGATCCAACAAAAAAAAAAAAAAAAAAAGAGGATGACTGACTTGTGGAAACAAACAAACAATGTGGCCCTTTCTATGACCTGCAGCCTATTACCTGGAGGAGAGAAGAAAGAAAACCTCATTGCTATGAAAGTGATTTGAGTGTGATCCAACAGCAATTTCCTTGCCTGTCCTTTAGATGGCAGCACAAGAGCCTTTTCTATGTATAAGGAAATCATAATGTTTTATTGGTCTCTGCTCATTCTGAACATGTTTCATTTTCTTCTTTTTATAACAGACAGGTAATCTGTGCTGCCACATTCAATACCTGCAATAAAATCTAGATTTGGATAGCAATGCATCATGAACTGGAAACTAAATATCACACTCAATAGGTGACTTTAGTAAAGTCCAAAAGATTTACTTGTGTTGCAGAAGTTTAGTGAATTTCTATCCCAACACAAGCAAGTTGTGGTTCTTCATAATGAAGCACAGTGTTGGGAAGTCAGAATGATCCATTCATCCGCTGCATTTGGGATGAATTTGTGTTCTGGCCAGACCAAAAATCATTTTCATACTCACTTACTTTACCGAGGTCAGATCTGGAGGAAGAAGGAGCCATGGCGCTGAACCAAATGGTGACGTGAGCTTGTAAAAACAGAAGGAAAGAAAAAATTTTAAAAAACCACTTAGTTTTGTTCATTATTTTTCTTAATCACTCGCTGCTTCTGCCAGAGAAATCACTGAAAGAAAAGCTTAGTCAGACTTTTAAAGGTCAGATTTTTAGTCACCAGTTTATCAATCACAAAGTCTACGCAATTAGACAAAGAAAACGGTTTAGCATTCAAGGTCGCACACAAAGAGACACTCAAATGTTTGCATTTGTGCGTGGAAAATACAAAAACACAGACAGATCTGCAGATAACACAAAGCTCCTCTCCTCTCTCCTCATGGCACTGATGGAGTGAGTGGCTGAGAAGACAAAGTCAGTGTGTGTGTGTGATCCTGAAAAGCTTGAAATAAAACAAGGAGTTTGAACTGAGAACATAAAACGACTCTCGTCCGTTTAGTTTTCAACATTCAGCGTTCCGACCGTTTGGGTCAAGATATCTCAGAACCCGCCCGGTGGATCGAAACGGCATTCAGAACAAACATTGGTGGTAGCCAGAGGATGAACCCTGCTGAGCTTTAAGGCACTCAGGACTTTTCCTCAGGCGCTCTAGAACGGATTACAATTAAATGATGCTCCGACATGACAAATCGTGGTTGTGAAAAGTTGCTAAATTGGTTGGCTATTGACAAAACCTCAACTACTCTACATCTCAGTGCTTTTTCTGTGTCTACAAGTTGACACACTGACTGGTGTTAAATGTTTTTGGAGCAAAATTTTATGTGCAATTTGAGCCACATATACATTCAAACGTAACACAACACACATGCTGACCCGGCTGCAGAGTGCGTGATAGTCCCTCGGTATCTGATACATAATATGTCATGGAATGCTTAGTCTGAACTTTTAACTCCCACTGCTGATCATCATTATGTTTTCTCACCACGGGACCCTTTTGGACACTCAAACACAACCACACACACACCCACACACGCACAAAAACACAGTGAGACACGTGCACATGGATAAGCTGCAGGGCTGGGTGGACAGCTGTGGTGTCAGAGGAGACAAACACACACATCTGGAGAAATGGTTGTTGTGTTGTCAGGTTGCTGGTTGACTGCCAGAAAGAGAGAAGGAGTCAGGGAGATGAAAAAAAAAAAGGCATAACGACGCACAGAGGACGGGACCTATAAGTTATAATAGGAAACACACCGCAGAGGTTACACAATTACACAATCCTTTTTCCTGAAAGTAAATACATCAGTGACTTTTTTATGCTCAACACAAGCCAAAGGTCTCTGGAGTTAATCGGCTGGTCGGCGCTGGAAATGCATATCCTGTTTGGGCTTTATTTGCTGAAAATGATAAAGGTAGACGAGAACGGTGTGAATAAAACTGTTGAAGACGTAATAAAGGCCTGAAAACAAAAACAAAATAACTTAACAACGTTATAGAAAGCAAGCTTGAAACTTACGGGGATCCCTTGAGATGACTTGTTTGACGTAAATGATCTTTTCATCTGTTCTTTATATAGAAATATTGTTTAGGCTGTAATAATACATTCTGAAGGCAGGACACTCACTTTCTTAATAATCCATTCATTTTTTATTTACTTTACTGTAGATTTTTCTTTGGTAGCCAGTTCCCATCGTTCCACGAGTGTTTGTTTCAAGAAGACTTTGATTTAGCAGATGGTGTCAGATCAGATTAGAGTGTTTTAGAAATACCAAACCTCTGAAGGTTGGAACGAGTTAATGGGGCATTATGCTGACCTGATCTCCAGCAGCAGCGGCCCTGAGACGGGTTAAAGAAGTTGGCCTTTTAAACAGCCGGGCCGTTGGTTCCACCGATTTAACTATCAGGGAGAAGCAGCGTCCTACCAAACTTACAAACGCATTAAAAGGCTTCCAGTTTTGAATGTGAAAGGAGGCGCCAGCAGGGAGGAAGCACGTGTGCCTAACTCAGTTTTAATCACATAACGGAATAGCACAAACAGCTAAAAAAGAAAACAGAACTGGGAAAAGGCCATTTTCCTATCTATGATACACACAGAAACATATTTCAAGGCTGCTGAGTGAACCAGTCCGACAATTTTACGGGCGTCACATTGGCTACTGGCTGTGAGTTCATAAATCTGATTGACACGGGATCAGCACACCCACCGAGCGGAGAGAGCCGACTCACCCCAACTGCTATATACCACTATTTAACCAACAGGGGTCACAGGAGGCCCCATTTTATTTTCCAACCTCGCTAACTGATCACAAAGAACGAAGATTAAGTGTTCTCATACCTCTACAGAACGTGTTGGGTCACAAAAATTAACTCAAAAGTTTCTTTTTGTTGTTACTTACATCACAAAAAAAATCTGGACACTCATATATCCCCATTACAGTGAAATCCGCTGGGCACTCGGAATCCGATTTTCTGAACAATAAACACTTGATGAGCCGCAGATGAGCATTTACAAAACACTTAAAGCTGCTCTGAAGGGTTTTCCCAAAATCTTTTAAGGCTCTTCTGACCATCTGGATGAAAAATTAACAGCTGTCTGACTCACAATAAAAAAGATCGAAATGTTTTTGCTAAGAGGCATCACTTTATTCTGGAGTAAATTTCAAAACAGCCAAAGTACAAAATGACGCATCTGCATGTTAACTCAGCTGAGGCTAATTTAAATATACACCAAAGCACAATGACATGCTGATACAGGCAGTAACCTCTTTCACCTTCTTACTTTAACGTGTTAGCATAACAAAATATGAGAACAAAGCACAGCTGATTCCTTCAGGGAACGTCAAGGATTAGATGGATTTCCATGTTGACGACAGCTTGGTAATGTGTCGGGTTTTTTGTTTTTTTTTTTGGAACTTTTCTGCTCTGAAAATGTGTCACTGCAAAACCGATGTGAAGACAGACTTCGGCTTCTGCATTCTGGAGGTCTTCCCAGAAGAAGAGGCCTGCGGTGAGACTTCTGTCTCAGACTACACAAACAAAAGGTGGCGGGATTTGCAAACACAATGGGAAAATAGAAGTTAAAGCTGATTTTATGGCCGCAGTGTTACAAAGCTGGGTCATTTAATCGTTTCAAGAGCTCTCAGGGATATTTCACATGGAAGATTTTGACTATATGAATCAATAAATGTGAATTTTGTCTGTTTGCGAACTTTGTTTGAGATTTGGCTGTTTCGCAGGTCAAGCTCTTGATCCTCCGGCTGCGGCCTTTAAAGCAGCACTTTCTGTCTCAACAAACATTTTTTTCTGACAGCATTTCACTCCTCTGTCTTATCATTTTAATGAAATGGAGATTGGTTTCGAAGTCCAGTCCAGATTTTATTCCCTCTTCCCTGCAGACCTCCTGGGCTACTCGTACTGTGAGGATGAGGCATGTCAAGTCCCAGTGTGTCAAAATTATGGCTTTCACATCAGTTTTAAAAACTGAAGGCTGTGACTGTGACTATTCCAAAGTCTGCTAGAAGAGAAGTTGCCTTTGGACAGTTTTTCTGGATCCCATCCGTACTTTGACAACTTTCAAAATCAAAGGACTTTGGACTCTTTCTTTTAACTGAAGTCTGACGAGGAAAGAAGCTCCGTGGTCCCGAGATGTCAGCCTGGTGTTGACCCAAGCTCATCTGCCTCCCATCGTCCATAAACCGCTCCGACGGCGGGCATACACACTCTGATTTCCAGCTGTTCGCAGCGATGAAAAGAAAACAAAAGGATAGACGTTGTTTAGCGCTCAGCTGTAAACACAGTTCCTTCCCGTCTCTTTCCTATAAAGTCTGAGTTGTCTTTTTTTTTGGGGGGGGGGGATATGAGATGCATCCAGACACAAGGTCAGATGATGAAGCCGCCTCTTCTCAGCTTCAGGCGGGCCGTAAAAACCTTGATGTTGTTTCAATGACTTCATGTGTGAGCGTTTCTCCTTCGTCTGCAGCTTTTGTGGTGTGTTTGGAAACTGAAGTTTAAATATTTAATCGGGACTGCACTTGTTTCACGGTGATAAACTGGATGGTGTTGGGCAAACATTTGCTCTCAAACACTGTCAGGCTGTAGAAGAGACCGCAGACACACACACACAGCTCAGAGATTTACGGACAGTAGAAGGCGAAGAAGAAGAAAAGCGCTTGCACTTCCTTTTTTAAATTATTAGTAGAATACATTTTTACAAACTACAGCTGCAGCAAAAGATTATTTCGATTATTATGCTTTTCTCACGTTGTACATTGTGAAATAGTGGGAGGTAGGCTTGTTTCGCTCAACAAAACTATATATATCCAGATTTCAGAAGCTGCAACCTGAAAAGTTTCTGTTGGCAGGAAATAACATAAATAATGAATCAATTATTAACTGAGTAAGCAGTTCTCTGGTGAATCTGGGCTGTTGTGAGAGACAGCGCCCTCTGTCAGCTCAGTGCCACCTCACCAATCCTGTCTGAAAACACACATGAGGCTGAGAAATGAACAATTAACCGTAAAAAACAAACTGGAGTGGACAGTTTGTAAATAAATAAGCTCACATATAATACATTTTCTAACACGTGAAGCCATCAGAAGATTAAACTTTTAGCTCTTAAATGACATTTTCTTTCTTTTTTTTTTTTGTGACTTAATAAGGAAGAAGTGTCAAATAAGGAAAAATAACTTTTTAAACATGCAACATCTGTTTTTATGGTTTTTCCTCCTTTGCTCTGGGTTGTATGGGCCTTCCTAGAAAGACAGAAGAGAAAGAGAGAGAGAGAGGTGGAGAGAGCATTCCTGCACAGCTCCAGGGTGATGGGGAGGGAAGCCCCCCCCCCCCCTCAAATCCCGTCGGTCCGGCAGTGCCTCCTTCAGCAGTTCCCACTTTACGCACACAGCTCCGCAGACATGGACGCGTCCGGACTTTAACTTCCAGCCTCCAGTCTCTTTTGTCTCTTTTGTCAGACACACACTCTTCTTCCAGCCCGCCTTCACCTCCTCTCTCTCCAAACCCTGCCCAGATCCTCCGGAGGGGAGACGCTCCGGACGCGGACGCATGAGGATCTAACTCCAATCTCCAACTTTTGGTCAGTCGGTCGTTTTTTTTTTTTGTTTTTTTTTTTCTTGCTTGGGAAGAGGGGGTGTTTAGGAGGTCACCCATGCGTCGGGAATGCCATGGCCACTCCGAACGCACAGCAGCAGCACCAGGATTATTTCAGATCGGTGAGCAGCGAGTCCACCACCTACATGATGGTCCCGGCCGGCGGGCCGAGCGGGACGAGGCGCAAGGAGGCGCCGTCCAAGATGTGGGTGGCGATGGTGGTGATCGTCGTGGTGGTGCTGCAGATCGCCTCCACCACGGGGCTCTTTGTCTACCTGAACATGTCCATATCGGAGGTAAGAGCCGCCGCCTTCTGCTCCATTTTAGGAGTTTTGGGCCACATGCGGGCCCTGTGAAGTGGGAGGGGGCGGACTGTCGCCAAAAATGTGGAGAAACTCTGCTGCGCACTAAAGCTGCCAAGAAACATCAGCTCAGAGTTTAAACTGAATAGTGAAAGCCTCATATGCAATCCCAGTGGTTGAGAAATAGGAACAAATGAGCATTCATTTGGGGCTAAATGAAGCTATTTGATAGATAAATAAATCGCAGCTGCTGAAAGTTAAATAATTTTTTTTAGGGATATTTCTGGCCCAAGAAGCTGGAATGGCATTTTTATGTGCGCCCCACTCTCTGGATTCTTCCAAGAATGTGCTCCGTAACCTGCAAGAAGCAGAGGCATTAAGGGGGGCAAATAAACATGTCTGTCTGCCCAGGAGGCTTTTATTAAAACAAATGGGTTCAATTGTAAAGGAACATGCTGGAGCCATTTGATGTGGGTAAGAAGTAGTCAGGAGTGGGATCACCCTTCAAGTGATCTCAGAGTCCTCCGCTGCTTTGAACAAAAGATTTGTGATGGCAGAAACTTTGAGGTTGCAGTCTTTGCTGCAAAGTCAAGACTGGGATGGTTTTGTTTGTCCTGAAGTTGAATCTGCCCCTTCGGAGGAGGACAAAGTTTGTCCAAATGAGAGATGTGAGTCACTGAGCCCCAGCAGGGGAGAGCGTGTGATGACAAGCGAACATCTGAACTCAGCTTAGGGAGGCCGAGGAGCGCAATAAAAAGGATAAAGGTGCGAGGCTGCATCTGTTGCTTCCTCAAGCCAAAGCCAGACACACACAAAGCAAAGTGTGCACCGAGGGGGAAGGTCCACACTCAGCCGAGGAAAGGTGTCTCTTGGCCATTTGAAAAGTTTGCAGGGATGAAGTTGGAAACCGATGAGTCCCAGCAAGAGGCCTGTTGAAACTGTAACTCTGTCAGAGAGAGGAAACCGGCTTCAGCAGCGTGCTGTGCCTCTGCCACATGAGAGCAGATGTAGAAAATGGGGGCCATAAATCACACAAGGTGTGCGTTTGTGCGGAGCATCCGCCTGTCCACCAGGACGGATGGTAACTTCATCCTGAGATTCTGCCGTGCGTTCGTGGAGTCAGATGAAATGACTTTTGTCTGCTCAGACTGACGGCGGGATAATCAGGGAGACACATTCACGACAGAAGTGAGTGTGTGAAGACAGAGGGGTCAAAGGTCACTGCAAACCAGAAACACCAGTTTGACTGATATTAAGGCAGGATCGGTGGTTTGTGTTGATGTTAGCTTTGGTTAAACAGAAAACACAAAGGCAGCTTCATCAGACTCGGGTTGTGTCTGTTTCCAATTGAGGTGTTGGCATGAAAGCAGCAGCCAGCAAACACAATCCGCACAAATGTGTAAAAAAAAAGATGATATCATGGTGAATCTAGACTTTTATTTGCGACATAAAAGGCTATTTTACAACTTAAAAGGTGTTTAGATTTCAGTTTTCCTTCTACAGCACATTGGAGGTGGCAGGAAGTCACATAAGGAATAGTTTAAGGGTTGATAGTGGACGGCGTCGAAATGGAAAGCATGGAGCTTTGTGTCTGCGTGTGGGGGATCCCCCGGTTCTCATGTGAAGGCCAGCTATTTTTAATCTGGAAACAGGCCCTCCTTTGAATTGCAGCGGAGTTTTACACCCCATGCCAGCCTGGCTAAGACAAAAGATACCGGGAACAATGAGGAACGCTCCGGTGTTGCCTCAGCGCTGCCGCATTTTCACACACAAACAAACACACACAGTGATGTGAATACAGAAGGTCCTGGTCTGGCTTTTGTATTCCAGCCCCACACAAATCCACCTCATAACTGTTAATGTTTGAGCGACACAAATGTGGACTTTCTATTGTTTAAGTCACCTGCCAGCAGCTGAAGAATGAGCACAGTAGTGAATTGATGACTAGAAAGATAATCAACTAATAGTTAGTAACACTATTGGATGTTTAAAATATCGGTTTTTCAGTTGCAGCTATGAAGAAAAAACATCTTTATCTTCCATCGTGTGTTTGGATTAAACTTAGATTCACGCTCGTGTACTTTACGACTTTCTGATCTGTTTTGCACGAGTCTCCAGACCAGTGACGGCTCCGCTGCTTCATGTTAGAGGGTTCGACCAGATCTCTGATGCTCCCTGCACTCGGTGACTCCGGCGACTGTTGCGTGGCTGAAATTTTAATCATTTAATGTCCTTGTGTGTGTGATTGAGATTCCATTCCTTACACTTCACCGGCCCACTTTATTATTGTTTGAGTTCACTGAAGGGCTCTGATTCACCCTCACATGCAACAATACTCCCAGTCTGTGTGTGTGTGTGTGTGTGTGTGGGCTGATTCACAGAGAATGTGGATGTTTGTTAGGTGTGTGTGGTCCACTTTGCCAGGGAAGCCACCAGTTTTGTCTCGTCAGTGTGTTTTTGTGATTTAAGTGTCTCTTTGTTGGAGTCCTGATGAATTTTCTATCAGCGTGATGACGAGCTGACCTCTGAACGGAGGAAAATCCCTCCTAAAACTGAACATTTTCCAGCCCACGAGGGACCGACAGTAGTTTTTATGGTTCTGGCTCAGAGTCAGGTCTACATCTGGAGAATCAGATTTGGTGTCGGATGAGGTCTCACTGCTGCTGCAGAATGAAAAGCTCTCTCTACCTGCCACAACAGAAGGCCTCTGTCTCAGAGAAGCACATCATTTCATTTTGTAACTCACATGGATCGTAGTTTGTTTGCTGAAAGTTTCCCCGGGAACGACGGCTGCTGCCAAAAACGGACAGCTAAATATCATCAGAGGATGCAAAGCTGCCGCAATTAGTCCATTAATCAGCGATATCTGGGTTCTTAAATGTGGAGATTTACACTTTACGAGACAATTTTAAGATGCCACCTTTGAATATGAGTTTGCAACATCGCTGATAAGGGAACTATTGGTTTTCTGCAATGTTTCCATGGCGACGCTGATGATACACATCCCTGTTTCAGGGGTCTCCGGTTCCAAGTCTCAGCGATTTAAGACCTGGACCAGTCCGGCCTCCCTGTGTGGCCAAGACTTTTCCTTTAGCATGAATGTGGAAAAGTGTGTCCACAACAAAAGTGTGCTCTGTAGTGATTCGGACTTTCACGCTGGATCAGGTTTTATTGGAAAGGGTCAAGGTTAACGTCAGTGTTACAGAATCAGCGAACGCCCGATCAAGAGTGGTGATGTGTGTGTTGTTGAGGTGGGGGGGGGGGGGGTGTCACGCGGCACGTGTGCATCACAAAGAGTTAGGTGTCATTGTGTGTGTGTAGACATTTTTGTTGCCTCTTTGGGGCCTTTTTCTGGCACATTTTTCTGGTCATTAAGGGGACCGAAGCCAAAGTCAGTGCAATCTCTTTACAAGGACAACTGTTAGTGTGTGTGTGTGTGTGTGTGTTTGGATATTATTTCATACAGGTGCATCCATATTTATCGATGCTAACCCATTTTGAGGAAAATCAAACCCATCACTTCAAATATTTACATTTAATTTGAGGCTTCTAATATAAACCTCCCACGCCAGGACTCCGCTGCCAAAATACACAATTCTCCCTCCATCATCCTCCCCCCCTTCACTCTCTCTCTCTCTCTCTCTCTCTCCGTCTGTCTGTCGTTTCACCTCGCACCCCCCTGCAGTCTTTGAGTGTTATGGTTCAAGTCCACGTTAGAGTCAAGTTACAGTCAGTTTTAGGGCTCAAGGGAGGGGGACAAATTTTTCAGGAGTGACAGAAGCAGTTTTTCATTTTTCCTTTTATGAGACAGGAGTTGAGAAGTTAAATGATTCTCTGGAAATGGATTTGTGTGTGTATGTGTATGTGTGTGTATTATAAAAGGTCTTGGTCATATTTCTAAAGGTGCATTAAGTGTTTATGTGTTTTAAATGCGCAGAAAGTAACATAGTGATAAAACAGGAGGCTTAAACCTGCATCGCGTAAAGTCAACGTGATGGTTGCTTTTTGTTTTGTGACTTTACAATTAAGTAAAGATGACAAAGCCAAAATGAGGTCAGCTCAGAAGTATCTTGAAATTTCTGTCAGCTGGCTCATACAAACAGAACCAGATTCAGCTGTTTTTCTGCTACCAATTGGTTTGGTTTGTTTTTTGTGCTCATGAAAACATCATATTCAAATATTTATCAATAAAAAAAAAAAAGAAGCTCCCTGATTCGCTTTTATTGCAGCAGTCAAGTTAAAACCGCGGAAACAGCGTACCTTTGCTCCCAAGCTCTGGTGCTGTCGTGGCCAGGTTGTTTGGACGAAGATGAAAAGGGAAACGGGGATCAGGGGAAAGGGAAGATGAGAATGCAGGTCTGAGAGTTGAAAGAGAAGAGAGCGAGGACGTGGGGGGGGGGGGCAGGAGGCAATGATGGTGACAAGGATGAGCCATGCACATAAAAGAAAATATTCGGTATGTGCGGTTTAATCAGTTGCACATTCGGATATGGACTCAAATCAGGGAGAACCGACACTGAGACATCCAGACTGCACGCTGAAACCGCTGTTCCTAAGAATGATGAATCAGCAGCAAAGTAAAAAAAAAATAAATTAAAAAAAAATCCTCTGAATGACAGTATCTCAAGCTCTGCTGGATTTTTGGATTTTCCCACGGCGCCCTGTTGTGCAGCTGTACAACATTCAAACCCACAAAGCTTCATGGAACTGAGAAAATCACCAAATACCTCAGATGATTTACCTTTAAAAAAAAAAAAAGTCATTTTTTTTTACACATGGTTATAAATATCAACGCAGAAAGGGGATCACTGCAGATGTTTCAGGAGTCAAGAAAATCTTTTTGCACTTATTGCGTGTTTATTAGCGACCTTTCGCGCTCTGGCCTTTCCTGTTTATCGCTGAGGATAAAAGAGATGCACAGAAAAGTGACTGCAAAATGCAGCACTGCGCTTTACTGCGATGTAAATTTAAGATGGTAGTCGTCATAAAACACGACAAGCGTCTGCAGCACAACATGTGGAGCAAAAAAAAAAAACTAACAAAAAACAAAACCCAACTCTCTGAGGTCACAGAAAGGAGGAAGGAGAGGAGCTTAAAGAGAAGAAGGACGAGAGATTCATCATGTAGCAGCACACACACAGACACACACGACCTTGGTTTAACAGCTCGATACGTGAAAACAGGATATTTACGTTCCCATGTTGGAATGCTCATTAGGATGTGGCTACAGCTGTGTGTGTGTGCCAACAGCTGGTGCTTCGCCGTGGGTTATCACATTGTTTGCTCAGTCAACATGGCTATAAAGTGCTGATAAATGATTTGGAGGCATTGAAGCTCCCAGTAAACTCCCGACACATCTGGTAACTGATACCGCGCCGCCAACCTCTCGGCAAACCTGGTAGCCGAGTCACGTGGGCAGCGTGTCCACTGCAGAGTCAGCGGGATTTCTGTCCACTTAAAGAACTAATCAGTATCAGTATCGTATCATTCTTACATTTCTTGAATCAGTCAATCAATTTATAACGATTAAGCCAGAAACAAGCTGCAGGCTTCTCTTTCATTCACCTGAAAGAGAGCTTCCTGGCATCAGATTTGGGTCCAGGTTTACTTTACAGACTTTACAGAGTAATGGACTCCACGTTCCAGCTCATACTTCCATGCACGAGCTGATAATCAATAAAGGATGCCGGGCCGTGTGCAGAATTTCCCAGCGGACATAAATTTAAAATTTATTTTTTTTTATAATTTATATTGTTTCCAGGGAACAGATGGATGAGGACGTAATGCATGGTAGTCCACCAACAACTTGTCCTCCTTCCTCTCGCCTATCCATCTTCCTTCATTTCCATTCTCTGCTCCAAAACGCCCCATGTGCTTCCCATCATATGGTAACCAAAGCAATGCTTCCCAATTCTCTCCATACACGTATCATATCAAAGGAGGGGGCAGAAAAAGAAGCTGCTTCGCTCTGTCGGACCAAATCCAGTCACAACACAGCAGAGTGGTTTGTTGGGAGGTGGCAAAAAATGGATAAGGAGGAGAAAGCCAAGGAAAGAAAGGATCAGTTGGTTTTTAGTATGCAAAGAACATTTTAATTACAGGAATTCAGCAGATTTCTTGTTCCAGATGCACTGGTTTAAGAAAAAAAAAAAAAAAGAGCTGTCACTAACAGACGCTGTTTTTAAATGCCATAATTTTCATCATAATAAAACCACAACAACAAGACAGACCTTCAAAAGTACTTCTAAGTCTTCTGGTGCTGCGCTCTCAGTAATAGTTCCCAAACAGTATAATCAGGATGTGGATGATATCTGATACTTGGTGTTAAATCGATTTTGAAGTAATTTGATGCATTTGCTGGTGACGGACATTTTTCTTTATCTCTGACATCTTTTAACTGTTTCATCAGCATGAAAAATGAAAGCTGGCAGCTAATTTCAGTGTGCTGTTATTCAATCCAGTAAAGACAAGAGATTTATTCCATATATAGTATAGTTATTAAAAATGTGCTGGAAAAAAGGATTCCTTGAATGGCTGCAATCCAAAATCTAATAAAAACAAAGTCCACAATAGGCCGTTAGATTGGCAAGACGGTGTGTTTGTCCAACATCAGTGTGTCTAAGTGTAGATACAATATCTGCATGACCATTGGCTCAGAGAGATGTATTTAAAAGAAAATGAGTTTAGCCTTGTGCAAATAAAAGCCTTTGTCCTTGTGTGTGTGTGTGTGTGTGTGTGTGTCACCTGGTTGGGCAGCGGTTGATTGGCTGGAAAGGTTTTAGTTGGTCTAACATGATCTAATCCTGGGAAAATGGGCAGACATCTCCGTCCTGGCACAAGAAGCAGGGCTCGTTAATGTCAGCTGAAATTTGTCCAGTTCGATGTTCTACACACACACACACACACACACACACACACACACTAGTTTTCTCTCTGATATCAGTATTTCCCCTCTGAACACGTTAACAGGGCCGTCCTTCTGTCAGCTCTCATTTCTGCCACAATTAAACGACCAGAGAACTCTTTTTCTTTCTCTCATCTAATCTCTCCCTAAAGTTTGTATATATATATATTTTTTTTTTTACACAAACAAACATGTTTTGTTCATGTCTCATTGCCTGTGACCAACGCTGGTTTTGGCTTTTCACAAAAGGCGCTGCAGCCCGTCATGGATGCTTTCCTCAGTTGAAAAAAAAAAAAAAAAGAGAAAAACTTCATCGGTGATGTTCCCCCATCGCTCGCTGTCCAAGCACCAGACCGAGGTAAAGTTTTGGCTGTGAGGTCCACAACATAACACCGGTTCATTAAAATCTTGTACATGTGCGATCACCGGCCATCCACGAACCGAAGAATCGAACTTGGCTTTATCTGCAGAACCGCCGAATGGAAACGCTTTAATAAGAACAAGCTCTGACTGAACCTGTCAGGTTAAAGCTTCCCTCTCGGCCCGTGCCATTTGAATAACGTTGTAACTTTTCTAAGACCTTTGGCCTCTGCAAAGTTGAGCAAACTTTAAGAAAGCAGATGTTGGCAGGGAGGTTATATTCTGGCACATTAATGCCGACATTTCAGCTCTCGAGGAAATTGGACTTTGGACGGCCGAATCGCCGAGCTGATTGCGCCGAGATCTGCATCGCAGCGAGTCGTCGCTTTAAAACAACTAAATCCTTGGCTCTTGTAAGTCTTAATATCTCACATGGCTTAATTTAAGGCTCAGCTGTCTTTTGCAGGCATGTAAATCCAATACACTGTATTTGTTTTGAAAGAAGAGAGAATTCTTGTTTTGGCTTCTTGTTGAGCAGATACAAATCTTGCCTGAATATTATGAAAACACATGTCCAATCTGGGATTGTGTTTCCCTGCCAGTATTTAAAAAAAAAAAGAATTCCAGGCCTTGGTGCTCCAAAAATATTATCACCAGCATGGGACATCTGAGAAAAGCATCCAGATATTTAGACTGATAGACTGATAAAACCTTTTTAGACCAACGGCACTGAGAGCGGGACTTTCCCCTCCATGTTTGTATACGACAGAAAAGAAATCCAGAAATTTTTTTGGCCGAGATTCTTTTTAAAAACAGAGAGACTTCGCTGTCAGAAACGTGGTTGGATTGTCTTGGAGCTGAACGCTAAAGTCAGCGTGCTCTCAGTGATGAAGCTAACACGTTTTGGACAATAGTGATTACAATTCAGCTTCTGGGAGCACGAATCTGTCCAAACACTTCAGAGAAATGTCATTAAAGGGCCACATTTCATGTTGAAACAGTTTTCTGTGATCCTACTGTGACTGCTTTGTCCTAATGGCTCATGTTAAGGTCCAGTTTCTGAATACAGGCTGTGAAACTGAGCTTCGATACTTTCACACTATTAATATACCTGATTTCCTGATTTCAAAGACCGCATGGAGGTCTGCCTTTAGACACTACGCTCCTTTAACATCAACAATACTAAAGTCGTACAGCTGCTAAGACATTTGTCTGGGCCGAGGAAGTGAATTTAACACAATCTGACATCGTCTTTTCTCAGAGCGACAAAACGTCAGAGTTGGCGCCGGGGTTTTTCCCAGGTGAGGGAAATTACAGAAGTGACGTGCCAAACATTCGAGGGCTTCCTTCCTCAGCTCAAGTTATGCTCAGGAAGAAATGGGAGCGTTGTCAGTAAGAACTGGGGTGACCTCACACTCCTCGTTCAGATTCTCACAAGCGGCCTAAATGTGGGAAGGAATCCCATCAGTTTATATCGCAAACATGTTCTCTGGCTTGGCAAACGCACAAGTTGGCAGCGTTGCCAGCGACTGACACTCCTGAACTCGCTGCGCAGATGCACGAGGAAGGCTTCACTTAAATACCACAAAAAAATCTGAGCATGTCAGCAAAGACAAAAGGCCGTTAACTGTGCTCACAATGGTGTTGCTTTGAAATCCGCAGCCGGCATGAAAACGAGGCCGAATTGATCCAAGTCGCAGTGAAAATGAGAACCACATTACAAATAATGCAATGATGAGCTTTTTAGCTTCTGAGAGTGTGGGATCGTTTCAGGAGACGCTAATTAAGACTAAACCAACCGCCCCCACTTAGCAGCTTCTCTACATCTTTGTGTGTTTGTATACATTTGTCTGGATTGTTCGTTACAGGATATTATATTTTCTCTCTTTCTGCGCTGTAATCGTGTCTCAGTAAACAATCCAAACCTTCGGTCTGCTCCCATTTGGCAGATTTCCAGCCTTGCAATCCGTCACAGAGGTAGTGACAGCCAATGATAACCTTTGACCTCATCTCAGCAGGTTAGCATGTGAATGTCTCGACTGTTGGCTGCTGGATTGGTATCTCTCATAAAAGTTTAAACCTTTTGCTGCAGGATAATGAGAACTTACCAGGTTGTGTTGTGTCTTTTCTGTCTAGATTGTGCGCAGAAGAAGTGGAATCAGTATTTATTCTATATAATAAAGCGGAATAACATGTTTTTAGTCCAAACCACCTCGTGAAAAAATGTGATTTATATGATTAAACTGAAATTGCATGAATCAAGAGGGAGATTTAGAGCTCAGAAAGAGAGAGAGGAAGCTTCCCCACAAGTCAGTGTGTGTGTTTTTGCGGTAGCTGGCGACAACCAAAACTACTCATCTGCCAGAATAGTGACAAACCCGCACGCAGGAGGGATGTCAGTGCATCTCCACCTGTTTTCTTTCACTCTCCTCAGGCGTTTAAAAAAAAACAAAAAACCCACAACATCAGTAAGCGTTTATTTCTAATAATAACTTTTTCAGCCGTCCACTTGTTTTTCGTCCTTGCGGGGAGGACCCCACCGGAGAAAACACGGATCAGTTACAGTTTCACTGGCGCTTGTAAAAGAGCCCCACTCACTTGAGTCATACTTGCTCAGCGGCCTCCACACACAAAAACATTGGCAGACTTGGTTGCCCACCCACGCTGGACCCGGACTTGCTCACCCACGGGCGCCCGGCGGACCCCACAGTAGCACAAATAGCCCAAAATGCATCGCTTAACATTGACCTGATCGTTGTGCGTCCTGCAGGCGAAGGCTGTGGTCTGTAATTCGGCCCAGCTTGTTTTGCATCTCCATAATTTCCTTCGCTTTAATTTCATCTCGACTTCAGCCCTGATTATATGAAACAGGCTTTGCTGAAGTAGCTGTTTATCAGAACTGAGGCTAAAATAATCTTTATGTGGCGTCAGGTTCGCACAACCACCTACAAATGTTTTGCCTAATTTTGTTCAGCTCCCTCTGTTCTTTTGTGGCCCTTCATGTCCCACAATGCATTGTGTCGCCAGTAAAGATTCACAAGACGAAGATTCATGCCATTTATGTGTTTGTAGAGTCAGGAAATATCTCTGATAGCGTCCTGCATGCTGAATTTCACATGACGTGAAGAGAAAAATAATCTGAAGTTAAAGTTCACGACTTGCTATTTGAGAGCAACTTCCTGGAGATAAACTTGGAAATGATTGACTCGCCCGAACGCACCCTCGGTTTTGTTTTCTGTGAATCTTGATCGCATTCTTCGTAGTCTGCATGCTTCACCTGATCCAGTATCTGTACACAGCTTCTTCCTTTTTGATTTCTCTCTCACTCTGCCAGCGTTACTTTAGCGTGTAACATCGGCATGTGTGCACAGGTGACGGAAACACACTGGAACTGGAAAGTTCTGACCTCTTCATGTCCCTCATCCCGAGCCCTCTTTTCTCTCTCCTCTCTCCTCCCCCTCCGTCCTCGCACCAGATGACAAAAACCAGAAACGTAACAAGAGCAGAAGTTTTATGGCCCATAATTTTTTTCAACACGCTCCAATAAAGTTGCAATAAAGTCTGTCATTTTATTGCAACTAATTTTTACGGCTTCAAAGAAAAAAAAATAAAATCCAAGCAGAAACATTCTCAACTGAAATTAAAAAAAGAAAGAAAGAAACAAGCAGAATCTGCAGGCAGGTCCACCCAGCTTTTGTACGTCTTTAAACTTTATTTAAACTGGACTGAATCCAAAACAGCAAAATTGACAAAGAGAGGTCAAAGTTGCACACGCAAAGACTGGGAGTGGTGATCTGCCGGCTCGCTGTGGGGTTGTGTACACCGTCACGACCCGCACACAGTCGTGCAAACACAACCACACACAGGCAGAAAGGAGGTTTTCTTTGTTGCCAGCGAGTAAAACGATTAACCTGCGAGCACATGGTGGCAACGAGAGCACCAACTCCACAGATCACCTGCTGAACAGGACGCAAGGAAGCGACCACCGGCCCCGACCGGCGTTAGTGTCTCTGAGCAGAAGCAGGCTGGATTGAGTTTTAAAACATTTGGACCATGTGGAGAGTTTTCATTTCCATTTTATGAGGAAAAATCTCTAACTGGAACCTCATTATCAAATACTTTCTACGCTCCGTTTAATTCAGCTGAGATCTAAAGCTCTTAAAGGCCGACTCGGAGCTTATCTCTGATAATTAATGCTTCCTTTATTATGTTTCATGTGCAATTCATGGTATTTCCTTCCACACCGCAACTCAACCCCACCAACTAACAAACAGGTGAATCATACAAACCCTGATAGTTTGACTACAGCGAGTGTTAAACATGCTCTGCAGATGACATACGACGCCGTTCAGCTCATGACCTGTGTGATTAAAAAGGAGAAAGACCTCCCTCATTATTTAAGAATTACCCCGAAAGCTGCAATCAGAGCAGATTTAAAGGTTGCGTCAACGCTGTCGGCCGAATGCGTGCTGATTAAAGCTGGAGTTCAAAGACAGATGCGGTTTGAAAGTGAAGTTATGAGCAAAGGAAAAGCGATTAAGATTTAATGGCTGCTACGATATCTTATTGATCCCTGATTGGATTCTGATTTGGCTGACTCTGACAGAGGGAAGATGAAAGCAATCAGATACGATAGTTTTATGTCTAAAATGTGGTGGAAAATATTTTTTTTTGCTTTTTCATTGAAAGGCCCCCTTGACCTTGACAAAGCCAGCTCATCTCTATCTCTTTACCAAGACCAAATAAACGTTCCCATAAGACCGGCATTTCAAGGAAAGTCGATCGAAAAAAGGGAAGAGCAAAGTTTTGGTTTTGGCGGTTTTTGATCGCCTACAGGCCTGAGCTCAGACTCAAAGATGTCTGTAAACAAAGATGGACACAGCTTGGCAGCATCTGACTCCACCAGGCATGAGGCGAGGAGGCGGAGCCTGCAGTCGTTGACGGAAAAGGCCACGTTGTCAATTTTGTCAAACTTTAATCCTTGATAAGTTCTTTCCCCCACGGCTGTCGTTGCAAAAAGAAAAACAGCTTTTCGGACTAGAAGAGTTTGTTTACTGGGCTGTAAACATGTTTATTTCTGCTGTAAAGCTTTAACAAAGGAGTCTCCGGGGACTGACTCACTTTTGGAGCCAGACGCAGGGATTGATTTTTCAGCCCCGGAGGTTCCCACTTGAGTCTGACCCGCAGTATCCACCGTTATTCTCTCTGTTAATCCACATTTTCGTTTGACACGTTTAAAAGGTCGTTGTCTTCGACACCGCCGCTCGATTTGTTTGCTGAGGCGAACCTTCAGCGGACATGTGAGGCGAAGCCAGGGTGGCTGGTTTTGGTTGCACCCGCGGTTTCTGTTTTGCGGCCCACTAATGATCATGATCGTGCCTTTGAGTTGTTCTGTATGTTTGGTCTCTGGCAGACCTCCAGTGGGGGAGTGTCCGTCTTTTCACTCCAGACAAAAACTTGGCCTGTGAGGTAGAAACTCACAGTTCACTCGCTGTTCATTATGAAAATAGGCTTTATTTCTTCCTCGTAAATGCCCTCGTGTACGGCTGGCACTCCTGATCTCCGAGAAGGCTCTCGGTCATTAAACGTAAAGCTTGAACTCAGATCGCTTTAACACGTAAATCAATGTCAACACCACCGTGGCCATCTGCCAGATACACCAAAACCCCGAAGGGATGATGAAGTCCAAAAGAAACACGCACACACATGCATTCACATTAAACACCAACACAAACCCATGCACATGTGCACACACTTAAACAGCAAGTCCATAAACACACTTGCGCACATAAAAGACTTGCACATGCCTGCTGCTCATGCAGACACACTGCTACGCAGTTAGTAACAGTCGCTTTGAGGCCGCTTTTTACAGCTTAAAGTCAGAGCTAAAAGTCTGCGTGCAGAAAAAGTTAATCACCAACGCACACTACCTCATAATAAATACAATGCTTCTGCGTTTATGGCAATTATTAAGCTCTTTCCAAATCAGTTGAGCAATTTATTTACAAATACATCTACACCTACAGTTCAATTTACGCTTTTAGACACATAGTTGGCTACATATTTGATAAAAAAAAATGGAGCTGCTCTGAAGACTTTGCATCACTTCCTGCAGGAATGTATTTTCCTTTGAGAGCAGCAGGGGGCTTTTATTGTGACATGGCCAAAAACTCTATAAACGACTAGAAAAGGAGGATGTTAAGGTGCAATAATAAACTTTTAGCGACGAGAGATTAAAAGAAAAACCTTTTAAGGGGCTTCCCATCTTCAGCAAGAGTTTATTAGTCTGCCACAATTTCAACTGCAGATAGGTTTTCAGTTATTATTTGAGCAGAGGTGCCATAAAAGTAACTGACAGAGTGATCAATAAATAAATAAATTCTTTATTCTTCATCCTTCTCTACTTCCTGGACACGCCCACATCTAAACCTGCTAAAAACGCTTCACTTCTTCTAACTGGACGTGATGAAGCTGTGTGACCTCTGACCTTTTGTACCTCGCTGCCTCTGTGTTTGGGTAAAGTGATTTATGTACAGCGCCGAAGCTGCAGAGGTCTCAGCTGATAGTCGACTCTCTCGCTCTCTGTCTCGTGTGTTTTCGCAGCGAAGCGGAGAAAGCGTACTGAGATAGACCGCTCATTTCCCGACACAGACACACAAAAACGCACAAACTCTAGGTACAGATCCCTGGCCCTGCTGGATTTGAGTTACGTGGCCTCCTTCTCCTCTTCCTAATCCCTTCAAATGAGAGATTTGGGCTGCCAAGGAACTCCCAGACCAACACACACACACACACACACACAAGATTGTGGCCAGGCCTCCAAGTGGACCTCTGAGATATTCTTTTCAGGGTTTGGTGTCTATCGATGGCCAGCCAAAGACACACACACACACACACGCTGAGGGTAGGCCGCACACACATGCACACACACACTCACACACGCGCACACACACTCATACAGGGAGGGAACAGTGAAGCATTGTTCGCTGCTTCCTGAGAGAGTCGGAATCAGGATCACAGGAGCTATGTCAGCCCGGACCCTTCCCTTCTCTCTCTCTCTCTCTCTCTCTCGCTGGAGCCGAATCATCCAATTCATTTGGAAGTCCACGAGAGACCACATGTCCTCTGGCTGAGCAGGATTAAAACACACACTGATCACTCATAAAATATGTGTGTGTGCAGTTTCCTCTCGCTGTGCCGATGAAGGTTTCCAAAAAAACAGACCTTCAGGGATTATCCCAGTTTAGCTCTGGTATCTTGAGAGAACAGTAGTTGGCTATAAATGATTCAAGTTCAGGTTCAAATCCCCGAAATAACTTTCTGACAGTCTGAGAAAGATTTTTTAATCTGTTTTTTTTTTTATTTTATTTTTTTTGTGTCGTTTCATCACTAATCTGACAAGATAAGTAAATCTCGAGCAGCTTGTTGAATTTATTATAGTTGAAATTTTTCAATACAGGTTTTAATGCACTTTTTCTTTTTTTTTTTTTAACTATCTTTCCCAAACACAAAAAGAAGCGCAAGAATGTTTCTTTAAGTGATTATTTAAGAGGAGAGGAATCAAACAAACGTCAAGGCTGCACGGTGCGGCTCGCAGCAGTCGGACGGATGAGGGATGTGAATGAACAATGAAAGGATAGATCACCAACAGCACCGCCGCTGAAAGGGCCAGCCAGGAACCAGACTGCTCGGTCCTGGATGCAGCAACAACTCCTGAGAGCGTGTTCCTCTGACCTTTAAGTCTCTCAGTAGCTGGTCCGCCGCAACAAGATATATCTCTTGGATTTATGAAATTAGTTTCATGTTCATGACCCCTCAACATTTCCTCGACAGCAGCATCGTGGGGTCAAAGCGTGACCTCATCTAACTCCATCCCAGACAGCCAAGCCAAACGAGTCCTTGTGGACGATACAGTTCCACATCTGGGCAGATACCAGCCGTTATCTTCTGTCGTTGGCTGATGGCCAGAAACCAGAGTCGATCCAGATGTGGAAGTTTGGGTCTCCACTTTAGCTAAAGCCAGCACGCCAATTTTGGTTCGAACACCTGTGGGGATGTAAAACGACTCAAATCCAGCTCAGTCAGATCAGGTTCTAAAAGGCTCAGCCCCGAGTCACAGATCTGTAAGTGAGATTATGGAGATTTGACTTGTTTGGATGACTCGCACCAAAACTGCCTGGAAAAGCTGCCGAAGTACAAAATCAAATTTCAGGAGAGAGATCGAAAACAGCAGGGAGCGTTTGATCCAAAGAAAGCTGGACTCCATCAGAGCTGAAGTCAGAAGTGGAAACTGTATGTTGCACGATATCCGGGTAAAACTCTCAAAATCTGGAAAATCGAATTATTTTCCCTGTCTATGGAGAACTTTTCCCCGTGAGCTTTAAACCTGTGGAGAAGAGAGCGCTGATGATGCATGAGCACATAGTCTGATCTCGCCTCAGGCCTCGTCTCCATACACTAATGGAACAGGAGATCATTTTTTAATCTTGTTTTTAGCTTTATCTGCTCACTAGCATGGGCAGGACTGTTTCCCATAATGGATCAGACACTCCCTACCAGCCCTGTCAAAACCTAATGGACACACACACACACACACACACACACACAGAGGCCTGCCCTTGAAAATCCAACCTTTTATTCCCACACACAAACAACACTCCTCAATAGCAATTAATCCTTCAACCAGAACCGCAAAAGCAGGGAGTGTGTTTTGGCAGAGGCGCCAGGAAGAAACCATGCCGACTTTCGCCCCTTTCGTTGCGCCCAGCGAGCCCAGATCCAGTCACGCGTGGCGTGAACCCTCCCCGACACCTCTGACGGAGGTAGCTGTCATCACAAGCTCCCCTTACAACAGTCAAGCTGTCTCTGCCCAGGACTTTGCTGTCAGCAGTTTTTGTCCCAATGTGTCCCGGTTGAACGCTGATGATCTACGGCGACCGGCCGTGTTTCCTCCTCTCTGGTCGCAGCTCTGACAGACAGTGTGTGAACGTTTCTGGGTTTTTTTTTGGTTTTTTTTTTTTTTTTGCTAAAAAGCATCAAATACAGTTTCTATAGGAGGTAAAGTGCCTGAGCTGCAGCTTTACGCATCTAACTCGATATTAAAGGTGACATACTAACCTTTAACCTGGAATGTGAACCGACAGGAACGATGACAGAATGCCAACTAAACATGTTATGAATCATCTCTGATTTTGGAGCTATTAAAAAAAAAGTGAATCATCCTTTTTCAGGACGGGGCAACTTGTTGACAGTTGAGATGTGATCCTGTTTTTTTCCCTCAGTAAATGCCCACTCCTTTCTGTGTGATTCCAGTAATTTACACACACACACACACACACACACACATGTTGCTATCTTGACTAGAAACAGGGAGCTCTGCTCATGCAGCAACATGAACAGTATGACAGAGGGGAAAAACAAAAAGAAGGAAGAGGCTGATGGCGGGAAAGAAGCCAAAGATATTTCAATAGAAAATGGAGGTCAAGCTGAAAGAACTGAATAAAAATAAAGAACAGGAGTGAAGGAGTGCAGCGCTGTAATATCTCTCTGCTCATCAGTGCTTGTTATAAAATCATTAGTGTCTCCTTCAGACCGTGACGCTGACAACCTCCCTGAAGGACACACACACAAACACACACTTGAATACATTTCCACTTTTCCACATAACTCCGAAGCCTGAGAGCCTCTCGGTGCGTTCCAGTTCCCAAACATGTCTTTTTCGACCCGTGCCGACCGAAAATTACCAAAAAAAAAAAAAAAAAACAACAACAACCCATTATACAAAAAGGAGAAGTGGAACCAATTTCTCCTTCGGCTCCCCGAGGCGGGAATCGTTTGTCTAATTGGCTCTTATTAGATACAGTACAGAACGCATGGGATACATACGTGTGCCAGCTTGGTTCACTCCAGGAGAGCCAATCAGGCGTTCAGTGATGTTACGTAAGCAAAAATACCCCCCCCCCCCCCCCCCCCCCCCGCCTGTGTGGGCCCGGTATGGTTGAGTTATCAGCCCCAATTTCTGAGCCGTCATGTAACATCCACAGCGTGTTTTCTTTCTCTCATTTGCTCTCTCCCTCTCAGACCCCCAGGGTGGTTATATTTCAAGAGTGAGTGCTCATTTAGGGGAAATGTGCACCCGAAACGCTGCACATGTCAAAACACGCAAAAGAAAGGGGTTGGGTTTTTTTTTTTTTTTTGGCAAGATAAGGTTGAAGAGTAACGAGGAACACGTGCAGAAGGAACATGCCAATAAAGTAGTGTAAAAAAAAAAAAAAAAAGTGCAGAGAGAGCGATAGCTCACCAGAAGAGCGTCAGGTTGAATTCTCCACAAGAGCAATAAAAATAAATGAAATTAATATGAGTGTACGGGAGTTGAGGAAGTGATAATAACTATATTAATTATTGAATGAGAAATGGATTCTAATTCCCTGCGTCGTCTGTGTTTCGTCCTGTAGGTGCGTAGCCAGGGCGTCACAGAGGAGCTGAAGTGTCTGAGTTTACTGAACGCTCTGGATAAAGACCAGGACATCCCGGACCAGCTGGCCCAGCTCTTCGGAGAACCCTGCATCAAACTGGCCGAAGGCATCAAAGCGTACATCTCCAAGGTAGGAAAACACGAAGGAGCTCAGCAAACACACAATCCACGTAAAAGACAGAAAGAAAGCCGACCCGGTGATCTCAGATTCAGATCTGGTTTGAGGCCCGTCTCCATTAAAATAGTTTTCCAGGTCATTTTCAAGCGAAACTCTCATTCTGTTGATGGAAATATTGGTTTTATTGCATATTATTGAAGAACTGATCGGCCCAATCGTCAGAAACATTCTACTAAATCTTCCAGAGCCAAAGGTTTATTAAACTCTTCTCATTTATATCGCCAAATTGTTAACAATAAAAATAACAACAATTATAATAAGGTAATAAAATCCAGACTACTCCACCTCCTCCTCCTCTGAATTCTATAATTTGGGTGTGAAGCTTTCACGTTGCTGACCCGGGGTGAAGCAGCAGATGGAATCTGCTCAGTCACAGTTAGCAGAGAAACATCTGAACCTCAGTATGGGACCGATTAGCCGTTATTTGTCATCGTAATACAGAAACATTCGTCTGTGAGGGAATAACGCTCATTATACTCAGAGGGCGGCTGTTTCAGACTTTTTTCCGCCAAGCTCTCGCAGAAAGTCTTTGGCAGCTGGTACCGTTTTTTTTTTTTATGACTGAAAACATCACAGGCATTGTTTTGTTGTTAATATCCCTATTAAGTCAATAATAATAATAATAATAATGCTTGCTGTATAATAATACAAAGACAAATTCCTTAAAATAACACAAACACCAATAAGACCAGCGAAGCCGTCCTGGAAACGATCGAGTGGAGGGAAACTCTCAGAAATGAGGCGCCTCATTTGTTTCAGTTTGTAGTCGACAGACGAATTTATCTTTCAGCGTCGTCGTGGTGGCGAAAAGGAAAACGGGGCGTGTATCTGAGGCTCCTCGTCCGTTTGTTGCCGCTAAGAACGTGCTGCATTGATGAGTCTGTACTTGAGATCGGCGGACGCACCTCTGGCTGCGTGTGTTTACATGCTTTCCGACACGAGCCGGAGGATTTGGATTGAAGTAGCTCCGGCGATGCCTCGATTCATCTCTGCCAGAGTTCAGTCAAATAAAGTTCACATAACGAACTGACGCCCGCTCACAGCCGGCACTGAGTCATCTTTGGGTTCCTGCGAGGCCACGACGACTTCTTAAGAAATCGCTGACAAGCAAATTCATTCTACAGGTGTGAGAGAGCTGCTGCTATTTTTAATATATTGAGTCATTCTGATGATAATATGGATAATATGTTTTTTTGTTTTTTTCAGGGAAAACAATGATTTCTAGTTTCAATTAGAAGATAACTACAGGAACCTTTTGGGTGTTTATTCGAGTTCCTTTCTTTCTTCCAAGCTGAGCTAACACCCAACTGGCTCAAGTTTAATATTTCCTGCAGAAACTCAGTGCACTTTTTACCGACACTGAAACAAACTGAGACTAATGACTGAATTCAACGTGTTGTATTATGTGCCTGACGAAACATGACTCATCAAAACTACATTCACTTTGTTTCTCACAAACAACTCAGTCATTGATTTCTACAGCTTCAATGAAAGCATATGGAACTATAAATCAGAGAAACTCAGGGGGGCCTGTGGGCCTCTTATTGAAGCTGCGTGCTCCATTTAGTCAATTTATGAGATGGAAGCTGTTCAGGGGAAGTTATTAAAGTCACAGATTAGAAAAAAGGGAGAATAAAAACGTACGTAGGAAATCTGTTGTCTCTGGCAGAGCTGTCTATTTCTGTCTATTCGTCAAAATGTCCTTGAGTGAGACATCAAGCCCCATTTATATCCCTTTATTTTATATTTTCTTAATTAACGCACAGCACATTATCCGCTCATAGCAAAAGCTCGTGTGTGTGTGTGTGGTTTCCTGTGTGTATATGTGAGCACAAACATACACACATACAACACGGGTCAGTAAACACACTGAGACTGACACACGTTCAGGTCAGACTCTTCTGAATCAGCATGAAAATACAGGAAGCTGTGGTCCGAGAACCCCCCCCAACACACACACACACACACACACACACACAGACGCACACAGACACACACATTCATAAACCCACAGAGATGCTCCAGGGATGCAAGTCATCTGCTCGGAGACGCAACTAGAAGGGCTTTTCCCTCCTTAGCCCAAAATATCTGCACGTCGAGCCGCCGCACAAACAACCGCCGTCTGCTTTTGTCCTTTTACTTCGAGTCAACTTAGCTTTTTTTTTTTTCTTCTACGTCCTCGCCACCCCCTCCTCTTCCTCTTCCTCACTCTCCCTCTTTCTGCTCGACTTGTATGATACAATCGGAGAGTGCTTCTCCACGCCGTGGTCTTCAGTGGACAGGAACAGGAATGTCTAGTTTTTCTCTGCTGTATAAACAGTTTCTACAGTCAGAGGGAACAAGTGTGCGTCCGGACGAACTTACAGTATGTTTGTTTCCAAACAACGCCGTTGTGAAGCCAATCCAACGACCATAAATTCCCGTCAAGAAGAAGAAGGAATTAAGGCATCTGAGTGTTTATCTGTTTGAAAGCTGTTTATTTCTCTGATCTAGTACACCAACTTTCTTCAACCGTGTCGATTGGCGAAGGTTTTTGAACCGTTGAGTCCGACCCAAAATGGTGGTTAGACGGATCTGGCAGAGCAAACAGGCACCATCTCTTTC
Organism: Remorina albescens; assembly: GCA_034769265.1. Lineage (NCBI taxonomy): Eukaryota > Metazoa > Chordata > Actinopteri > Carangiformes > Echeneidae > Remorina > Remorina albescens. Next base: position 14,410,597 of record CM068495.1, read on the forward strand.
CGAAAAGGCTTCAGTGAAAATACTGGAAGTCAGGATTTTCAACTGTGACTGAAGAACGGTCAGAAAATTTGACCCCAGATGAACGCTGAGGTTGTTTTTACAACCACAAGGAAACCGGGTTCTTTAGTAGACCACCTTTAAGGACATTCAAAGCTAAAAATGCTTATTAAATTGGGTAATTTACAAATTAGGCCAAAGCGACTAGCGTACGTAGCTGAGTGATTCACCTGCAGGGCGGCAGGTCACAGCTGATCTGGATCCGATCTCTTTCTGCACACCCGTGGTGAAAACTATTCGAGGCTCGTAGCAGCAGCTTGTCCGGCGTGTCAGGCGTCGCAGCTGTCGCGGCTAACAGGTGCAGATGACAGCTTCTGGCTGCAAACACCCCCCCCCCCCACCCCCCCACCACCACCTCCTTCTGCAACAAGCTCTGAATTAGTGTTTTAGGTCCGTAGTCGGCTCTGGGCGACATTCAGAATTTAAGAAATTCAGATTCAGTTCTTTTTTTGTTAAATTATTATTATTATTATTATTTATAGTTTTCTGCTGGAATCTGTCGTTCAAATGTTCATTCACTGACTTCACGGGCATCGGCAGCTGTGCTGTTTGTGCTGAAAACATTCCAGACGCATGCTGGGCGCCGTTAAACCGTTAAATGCACCGCCGTGAAACGTTTGGGCTGTACAGTGACGCTTGTTTGACAAATGAGAGAGTTCAAAATGAAGTCAAACCAAACTTCTTCTTCTTTCTGCTTCCCTCCCTCCACCTTCGTTGTTTCGTTGCCAGAAAGCTCAGTTTCACGGCGAAACGACGGGCGCTTTAACTGATTCTGGATCAAGCTGTCACATATATAAGGTTTAACGCAGCAAGGCCGAGTTCCTTAAAACTAACACACGTTCTCTTTAGCTTCTGGCACAAAACCAACAGCCCAACAAGCCCAAAACAGCTGCTCGGATTGTTTCGCTGTTAAATTTAAACCATGCGGTTTGGGCTCTGCGCTCGGTGTCGCCCGCTCACGCAGAGAATGACAAACAATGAGTGTGAGAAGGGCGGAGAAGCGAAATGAGATGGACAGAAAAGAATGGAAAAGTCATAAAAAGGGGTCCATTACAACAGCTCTGGCTGCTATTTACCTCCTGGAACTTATTAAATCGTGTGTGGGTGGCACACGCATGAGAAGTGTGTTTAACGGAACCAGTGAGCGAGCCACATGGTGAAAGTGATGACGACGACGGCGTAGCTGCTGGCGTGTAATGATGAAGACGGCGTGAAAGACATCCACGACGGAGGGACGAAGAATGGGGGAAAAAAAAAAGGTGGAGGGAACAAATCCAGCTGGACGGGAACAAATAAAGAGGAAGGAGATGAGAGACATGGAGGGAAAGATGAAGAAGGTGACGCAGGAGAAAGATGAGAAAAAAAAATGTGGCAAGCGAAAAATGTCACAATGAGATTTTGATTATACGGTACGGGGCGGAGACAGAAACATGTTGACCGAGTTAAACATCAAGAAGTATTTGTTTATTAAACCACAAAATAATCCAAAAGGTCAAAATTAAGGGAACGTCAAAGCCCAGAGCTGTTTATCTCATCACATCTCAGTTTCCCATCATGCAGATGGGTTTCTGATTTACACGCCTCTAGATGTCTCCGCACGTATTTTCATGTTCATCACATAAATCAGTTGCTGGTATGACGTCAGAATAAAATCACAAGGTCTTATTTAGCTACAGGGGGACGTAAGAGGAAGTGCCAATTTTAAAAATCGACATGTTCTGCGGCCGCCACACGAACGCAGCATCTCCTTCATTTTGACATTTCGAAATTCATTCGTGACATTGAAATTAATTTCCCCCGTTTCTTCACCTCTCAGTCTCACTGAGAGGTGAAGAAAAGTCCAGGATGGTGGACTTCGGTAAGGCCCTCGTTTCCTACCATCCTCCCCCGGAGGCCAACCGATCAGCTCTCGGCTCTCAGCGGCCGTGACGGGTTGGGGTTATCACATCCGGGGCTCAGCTGCGGCGTCTTTCTTTACCGCCGCTCCCGCTTAAAGATCAGCGGGCGATCGAGCACATGTGCTGCGGATAACCCTCAGTGTGGCGGGGGCGGCGGTTATTTGTGTTCCCCTGGTTGGGGTCAAATGGTCACAACCGGCTCCCCCGCTTTTTTTCATTTTCAGCCAATTACAGGAGTTTTTTTTTTTAGGGAGGCTCGGGTTAGACGAGGCTCAGATATAACAACTGAAACCCAACACACCCCTCTGTCATATATTTAGTAAGACCCCCCCCCCCTGTGGATAAGTGACGTAGCTAAGAGATGGATTTTAAAAAGAAATCTGCAAGTAGCTGGAAGAAGCTGTTGTTAGAAACATTTAAACACCTCAATCAGCTCCAGACTCTGTGTGTGTGTGTGTGGGGGGGGGGGGGGGGGGGGTCCATAAACCATAAAACAACATCGAAATGTGCAAAAAGAGATGTAGCAGCGGTTCTCACATGGTCAGACATCACTAATCGTGGCGGGTGGCGCTGATCAGTGTGCACCCAGAGACTCGAGCCCAGGTTACTTCCCGCAGCTGTAACTTACAATTTACAGATGTCCCTTAAACGCCTCACATGCGGACTATCAGTGGAAGCTACAAATCACAGATGTTCCCTGGCGGACCATCAGAGGAGGTTAGTCACAGCGCACATCATCAGGGCCCCTCTGAGGGGGTTTTTGGGGAGGGAGGTGGGGGCTGTATGGGAGGTTTGAGGGGTTTTATCGCCCCCACCATATGGGGGAATACCAAGGCCTGCTGAGGATCGCCTCTGCATGGACACTCGGCTGACCTTGAACTCTCTACTAGAAGCCCTCCACTTTTCCAGACCTCTCAGCCTTAAACAAGGTCTTCATCAGCGGATGTCAGCTTCGTCAGTAACCATATCCACAGGTCGGGACCTTTGACTCCGCTCGTGTGTCACATATTTCATTTTCGTGGGAGGATTGAAAGTTTAAATCTCCCGAGTCGAGCTCGTTCAGTCCAACTGCTGCAGGAAATAATGAAAGTTCAGGTCTGTGACTTGGATTCTATCATAAAAACAGCTTCGTGCCGCCACGCCGCAGTGAATTATTTCTTATCAGAGGTCGCTCTCTGTCGGGGAACAATGCCCCTCCGGCCTCTCTTTGTCCGACGCTGACGTATTGTAGGTGCTGTATCTGTAAATCAGCTCTGGCTGAAGTCAAAGCGAATATTTGGCCTTTGACTCCTGATGCAGAGCAGCTGTCTCGGCCTCTGCTCGTACTGTGGACAGACACGCAGTGGGATTTTTTTGTTTCTGTAACGACAGAGGCTTTCAGATGCGTCGAGGTTCTGGTGAATGACATTTTCATGGACTATCCGTCTTTCCGAGTTGGCTTCTATTTTACTTTGACCTCACGCAGGAGGCTTCCCTTTCATCTCTCCCTCGGCTTGTTACTTGTTGGCCATATCAAAGTGCACAGTTAAAACGATCATTTCACTGAAATCGTACCGAGATGACCCCCAAACTCGAGGCACGATGTAGTAGTTCATCAGGCATGACCATTGAATCATCTTTAAGGATTCTAAAAGCTCATGAGTTTGATTTCAAACACGAGTTAATGAGTCAGTGTCACTCTGTAAAAAAGAAAAAAGAGCTCGGGGTTAAAAAAGGTCAATGTTGACCTCAGTTCACTTTGACGTCTCTTCTTCTTCGTTGTTTCAATCACGGCTCAACTTTTCACAACTATAGTTCAAGTTTATGAGCCATTGTTGTCTATAAACTATTCCTGTGCCGTGTGTATACACACAGTAAACACTGTAAAACCACGATTCAGTTTCGTATTTACCAGAAACCATTTAATTTCACATTTCTATATTAGAATTGAAATAATTTCACAGTCGGACCCAAATTTTGTGTTTTCGTCCACATTTGGCCTAACAAAACTTCAATAATCCTCAAAAGAGGTCATCTCAGTTTGTGATGATGTTATTCACAGCGAGCGACACTCGTTTCTTTGACTGGAAACGAACCCCAGACCAAACCAAAGCAGCAGTTCCTTATCTTATTCAGCTCTACAGTCGGCTATTGAGAAACAAATGTCAGTCACCGACTTACACACACAGGGAGGGGTGGAGGGCCGTGGTGTTGTTAGTGATTTCCATCTGATACACAAACACAAAGGACCCCTGTGTCTGGCGTCGACCACCCTGCCTCTTTCCCGTTAACCCCCCCCGCCCCCTGACCCCCCTCCAGGCTCAGAGCTCCTGAAAATCCTGCTCTACCTCCATCTTTACCTCCCAGCTCCTTCACCGAGACGCCCCCAACCATGTCTTTAACAGCTGAGAAGCTTCAGCGCCGTCACGACACCAAATTACAAATCCGGAGTCGCACCATCTTTGGGGAATCTCCCTCAATGTGAACAATGTCTTCGCTTGTGTAACGACATTCCTGGAGCATTTCAAAACTTCACATAATGAAGCTCAGTCTCTGCGAGCCCCTTTACCCATGTGCCGCTGAAAAACAGACCAAATCGATTATCTACCTACGGTTAAAGTCATTCAACAGCAATAATGTTTTTCTGCTTCAGGTCCTGCAGAAATGGAAACACACTAACAGAAGCCAGGCTCCATTTATTGCTTCCTCTCCAGGTCTCATACCAACTCGGAGTCTTTGATCTTCATCTCACTGACCAAAAGGACCAAACCCTTCAGGACTTCCATAATTATTGAAAGATCTTCAGGACTTTCAATAATAAAGGCACAGGAGATCACAGGAAACGTGGAATGAGCTTTTTTGCCTCAAACTCTTTTCCTTTTTTTCCAGTTTATCTTTCAGAGCCATGAACAAGTTGAAAATCTGAGCCACTGATCTAAAAAAAAAAAAAAAAAAAGAGTGAGCTGACATCATATAAATTGACCACAATCTGCTGACTTCCCTCCTTCTTGATACGCAGTAGAGGTTATTTAAGTTTTCCACAAATATTATCACGGCTCTGAAGGATCGTAAAAGACAAGCAAAGGATAAACAGGCGGTTAAAAAGTCAGACTCCATTTGAGAACAAGTGAAAGTTGAAGGAAATGCGACGGGTGGCTCAATCATTACCAGATCCAGGGAGGAGAAGTACAAAAACACAAACAGCAGAAGATGGTTTTGATCTGACATGACGGCACATGTGTGAACAACGATTGCAACACCCTCAGCCGACACCTGCTGCAGAGAAGCAACGCTGATCTGAACCTCTTAGGAGCTCTTACAATCCTTTTTCTTGTGCAGCTGTTAGAGACTTCAGTGCACTTAAGGCAATTTTCTACTTAAATAAGACGGCAGGATTGGATTATATCATTTAAGTGTTCATTTACTAAATATTAAACAGACATTTGTGTTTGGTGTTGACCGCTCGAGCTTTTAACTCCACGAACCGTATGAAGCTCTGGGAGTTCTTGCTAAGATGCTCATTGGTTGTTATTGTTAGAGTTGAACTTATTTTTAATGAGTCTTTTTCTTGATTTTATTTAGTTTTGCCTCCTAATTTTGCAATATTTTTTTCCCCAGCATCCTTAATTTAGTATATCCTGGAGGTTCGAACTGACAGCTGCACAATGAAACCCTTATTAGGATGTAAAAGCTCATGGAAACGCTGAGGAAGCCTCCCAGCTTTTACATATTTGGACATTTTTAAACCGTTTATAGACCAAACATTGTCACAACTGCAAGATTTGGCTCTTTGGCTTCTAGCCTCAGCAACAAAACCCAAAACTCAACAGCAGGTCTATTAAGATAAACAGGCCCAACATTGTCTCGGTTAAAAACACACTGAGGGCCTTTTTGCAACCTTGAAAATGTGACATCTTCGCGTCTGATGAAGTCATGGTGTCATTACCGCACTCAAGGATGTTTTTGTTGAGTTGGTTTTATTATATTTTTCCTTTAAGGGGGGAAAAGATAAAAAAAAAAAAAAAAATCCCCAGCTCTAAGAAAAGTGTCTATGAATACGAATTGGCATTTTTGTTTTTTGTTTTTTTTTAAGCTCTTATTTGATTTATAGCCGTCTTCTACATCTACAAGGACTTCCTGGACCACAGTCTGTTTCTGTTCCTGCTGTCAGCATGAAAAATAAGAGGGAAAAGTGGACATAACCAGGACTGTGAGATAAAAGAAAAACTACATATGAAGTCATCACAGTGTAAGCAGACAGTCCAAACCTCGCCATGTGTTTGATAAATGGGGCCGTTTTGACAGTCTAAACATGAAGAGCTTGAGTCTCACCACCTTGCGAGTTTTGAAACACTCCCCAGATTTGTATTATATGAAATATACGTCCAAAGGGTCTCGCTTATTTTAGTATTTTCAGCTGGAGATGAATTCCCATGAACGTCTGACAGGCGAGTCTGAGTCGTATCTAGTTCCGACCTGCCAGACGGAGCTTATGAGTTGGTTTTCGGACGCAGCTTCCAAAGAGGTTCCCTCCTTCATTTTGTCTGCCAGCGTCAGTGTGTTAAAAAAGAAAATCTAAATGTAGGTTATCATTAGCCAAAGGTGACACGCTATCAATCAGATTTCTCTTTTTATTACATTATATTCTCTAATATGGCTTCTTAAGATTTGACTGCATCTCCATCACAGCAGGTGAGTCTTTGACGGGACAGACGTGACGGACGCTGATGTGCGTGAACGCTCTAACACATGAAAACACACAAGAACCTGAAAGTGAATGTCAGGTTTGCACCGTGTGGAGTGAAAGTCCAACACTGGAGGTGTTAGAAAACTCGTATGTTATTCTGCGCTCAGCCTGTTGACGTTTTTACTGCTGATCTTCAAACGCTGACCGTAAACATTTTCACACGCCGTATTGGCGGTGAGATATTTCTGCACTTTGGGGCCATGAATGGTTTTGTTTTGTATCAACACGAGCACTGCAGTCACTGTGTGTGTCTTCTGTTGTGTGAGCAAGAAACTGACAAGGTCAGAGTCTTTGTTGGAACAATAAAAGTGAGCACAATCAGAGATATGAGGTTGTGTTTACCTCCCCAGGACGCTGTTGTCCAGGGTGGGCTAGTTTTTATGTTTTATGTCATCAGAATTATCAATTCTTCATGAAATGTAAAGATATAATAGATGTTTTTTTTTTTAGTTTTTTCATTCTATAAAGTTAAAATCAACATAGAGGATCAGAATTTAAGTCAACAAATCCATTTCTTCTTATTCTTAAAATTATCAAAATATCATGTGAGATTAGAAGTTGGCCAATTAAACAAAAGCGGAGAAATCACATGCCATGACATCATCGTGTTGATTATGACAAAGCTCTGCAGCTGTAAGCTAAGTTTTAAGTTTGTGAAATGAAACTTAAAACAGTGAGAGTCCGACAGAAACAGACTGAGGCTGTAAAACAACCCCACCTCTGGCCTACTTCCATGCTGTTTGTGTCCTCAGGAGTTAAATCCGCATTGTGAAAGAGATTAAGTGTGACAGGGTGAGAGAGAGAGAGAGAGACATGAGGAGACACAGGGAGGGAGGAGAGACAGTTTTCCAGTCACTGATTTGTTTGCGCTAAAAGAAAACACGAGTTAATAAGCGGAGGCCTCTCGTCGGTATCAGATTGTTGTTCGGCGTGAGCGTGGAGCAAACTGCTTCCTCAACTGTACACAACTTTTGTCTGGCAGGAAACTCCCACAGCAAACAGGTCGGCTATCAGCGGCTGGCATCCAGTCAGCCAGTGGTGCGTTACCTGTCATAAAAAAAACCCCCCACGATAAGCCACTAATGGCCGCCTTCTGTTTGGAGACGACCACGACGGACGCTGCACGGCGATATGTGCATATGTGACACGCACGTGAAGTACATGTTGTGATTTCCATTTGTGAAAGCGAGCCAGTGGCCGTGTGCTTTTCAGTAAGAGAACAAGAAAAGACATTTTCAGTTTGCAGTCTGAGGTGAAAACCTCGTGGCGTGCTGAGACGTTGAGCTTTCCCAGTCGTGAAGCTCAAGTGGAGAGATGTGGCTAAAAGTTTCTTTGTCCTAAATCATTATTTTAGTTGCCATTAATGTACCTTCAACATTTATTGATCCGTTATTGGTTTTATTTTAACAGAAAAGGAGTTTATCGACATCAAGTCGAACAAATCGAGGCGGCATCAAAGTTTTACTTTAGAAAAAGCTTATTTTTGCTCTTCGTTAACGGTTTGCGTGTCAGATGTATTGATAGGAAATAAAAATCTACCAGAACTTTATTGTTCCGACTTCTTTCAGACTCTCGTGCTCTCTTTTATTTGAGTCCCGGTGATTTTATTTAAACGCTAGCGGGTTAGCACACTAACTTAAAAAGCTTAAAGAGCTGGTTTCTGACTTTTACAACAACTGTCAGAAAGCGAAGCGGTGAAGTTTGATGCTGGACTTTTGTTGTGTTTTATCTTGACGGCTTTCGATGCTAATGCTAAATATGTAGCAATGAGGCTAAAATGTGCCATCTGATGGCCAAGTGAAGGAATCAGAGTATTCTATCATTACTGTCTGGGTTTGTGAAGTGAAGCTCTTACACCATCGGGGGGTGAAAAGGTCAATTTGTACTGAAGTCTATGGGAAAAGGTTCCTACTTTTCTCATGATTTATTAGTTCAGTAAACGTTTCCTAATGAGTTTATGGTCTCAGTGTCGTGGTGTTTAAAGTACTAACTGAACCGCTGCTTTCACCATGAACAACTTTCTTAATCGGTCGGTTGTTCAAGTTGTTTTGGTGAAAAACACAAACACTTGCTGTTTACTGATCTCGTCCATTTCCTGTCATTGTAAATAGAATATTTATCCATCAGCAACACATCAAGTTCTGGGAAACTGCAAGTGGCCTTTTTGTTCCTGCACAGACATAATTAATTAGTTAACATCGAATCAAGATAGAAATGATCAGCCGCATGATGCGGAGCCTGAAGGGACTCTAGATTAACGGAGGAATATTGTTTTAAGGCCGATTCTGACTTCAACACAACAAACCTTATCGGTGCAGACGTGGGTGGAGAATTACCCGAGGCCATGTTTTCCACGGAAGGAAGGCATGGTGGAAAAAGCAAAGGAAGGAGACAGGTCAGTGACACACGAGTGTTTAGTTTGAATGAAACCACATATTCAGAGAAAACAGCCGAGTGTGAAGTTTTAATTTCTGATCCTATCACTCTGGAGCTGCTGGGTAAAATATTGTTTACATTCCTTTCTCCCGCCTTAAAATCTACACAGAGTTACTTATAAATGGCAGCCCCGGCTTTAAAAAGTAGAATTAGTCATCGGCCACACAAACATACTGCTGTTTTCTGTCTATCTTTGGAGACGCAGCGACCCGAACCGAGTGCTGCGGTTTCACTGAGCTACATTTCCCCGATATCGCATCGACACGCTCAGCAAAACTGGACGACGCACATTCATAGCGAAGAATGAGCAGCCTCTTAAAGCAGATTAGGGTTGATAAGAGTTTGTTGCGGTAGCTCGGAGGACTACACACTGCAGACACACAAACGCACACAGCCAGCCCAGGCCTGTCAGGGTCGAGCAGCAGATTAAAGTATTGGGTTGCAGCTACTGCGAATCTGCAGGAGAAACGCTCCTTCATGTGCATACTTGTCCCTCTTCCTCTCCCTTTCATTCTGTCCATACTTGTCCACTCCGACTCCTCACTTTTTTTTCTGTCCTCATTCCTCTGCGTCTCCTGTTTCCCATAATTGTCCATCATCTTCCACTCACTGGATTTCTCTCCCCCCCGCCCCAACCACCAACTTCTGCAACTTCTTATTTGCTCACTTTATTTCAGGTCCTAAAAGGACGAAGTTGTCCACTGCAGATAAAATGTGCTTTGTTGTGTTGATTGTCGTCACCATAACACAACGCTGACCTCATTTTAAACAAAGTCTGAGCTACTTATTAATCGCTGGTGCGGCTTTAAGAGACGTTGGACAAACAAATCAGGTATTCAGTCTCCAGTCTACATTATATTGCACTTCCCTGATATCAAATATTTGTGCACACAAAACTGGACAACACACGCACACACTGAGCAGCCTTTGGAAGCAGACTGAATTTCCATCTAGCGCCGTCATCTGGTCCATTGATGATGAAATACCTGCAAAACTGACAATAATCCCATGAGCCTCTGCTGCACTTTGCATTTGGTCTGGAAACAGATTTGTAAAGAAGGAAAGATGGACAGCACCAAGCGGAGAAACACACTGTTGAATTGTGGGAGATTTAGGATTGCACCTCCAAAGGTCAAACACCAAGTATAAGATCAGCAGGTTGTTGTTTTTTTGTTTTTTTTTTAATGATGCAACTTCTCCTTTCTCCCTCTGTTTCTTTTTTTTTTGTCCTCAGCGGGGTCAGAGAGGAGAGTTCAGCTTTTATTTGCAGCTGTTATTGCAGCTGGTCAGCGTTTTCAGACTTAGACTGACGGCCCTAAAGACACAAACACACATACAACAAAAACAACAACAACACAACCCGAGAGCCCTGGTGTCAGCCTAAGAAGCTGCTGGTGAACCTTTATAGTCGAGGCTTCTCACTTCAAGGCCGGCAGGCTGATTTACTGGAAATAAAAGTGGCGCCCTGAACGAGGACGGGAGTTTCGTCCCTCTTGGTGAAGCAGCACATGAAATCCCTCGTTAAGGGCAGAACCCACAAACACATAAACATGACTTACTTCCTGGTGACAGAAAGTCATTGCTCCACATGTAGTAAAGGAGGACGTGATTAAGCTTCCGGCTCGGTCAGCACTGCACAGAATTTACTGCTTTAAAGAACCTAATCACAGAGCGTTTGGCCGGCTGCTGCTGCTGCTGCAGGGTCACATTAATGTCACACCGGGGTCTCATTTATGCAACAAGAACCTTTTCCTCAGCCAAACATGTCAGACTTTCCAGCAGGAGCACGCTGGGTGTTGCCGGATTCCACTTTAACCAAATTTAACGGCATTCGCGCCCCGTATCAAATCTGAAATGAAAAAATATGCAAAAGGCTTCCTGCTGCTCTCTAACGACGCACTAAGAGCCAAACACAGACGTCTTTTAAGGGCAAATGAAGCTGCAGGAGCTGCTATAATGTTATCAGAGGTCATCTTGGTGCCTGAAGGTATGCATGCCATGCTTGGATGCGTTGTGGCCTTTTAAAAAGGAGGAATCCTGAAAAAAGAAACAACACACAGACTCACAACATGCAGCAGGTCTGCCCAACAACAACAACAACAACAAGAAAAAAAAAGTAATTTTGGAAGAGGAATCTTCTATTTTTGAAATATGAAATAGAGTTTGGATCGATGCAGAACTGGAGCAGATTGGGTTGATCCCGTTATTGGTAAAAAAAAAATAAAATAAAATAGATTATCGTATATTCTGGTTATTTTGATGGTGATCTGAAGTAACAAGGCCTGAAGGAGGACTGACCTCTGAGGACACGAACGAAGAGCCCATCAAAGCTCATCAAAGTCTTCCAGACCTCCAAACATCAAACATGAAAAGGCGTCATTAAAAACTTATTACAACTCCCAGAACACCACTCACAAAAAAAAAAAAAAAAAAAGGACTTCTGCTTTACATTGGCACATAAAGCATGAAAGGATGTGCAGCTTTAACATGTTATCTGTGCAGCATGCAGTCATTCCAACGGCTGACAAACACAACCGCCACGCCGGGACCTCACTGAGCCAAATGGAGGTTTTTGGGATAAAGTTTATTACAAAATCAGACTTAACTCCATCTTGATTTTTCAGTTCAGTTCAAGCCACGTTTTATTGAGCTCAGTTTGGTCGCTTCATATTCACACAGGTTTGGTTCAAATCTACTAACATCCGTCAATATCTGGATCTCCTCAGAGAATACTGAATACGAACCAGCTGCACAGGAAATGAGAAAAGACTTTAAATGTTGTATCTCTGCAAGACGTTGGCGTTCACCGTGAAATGCAATTTCACCCCGGTGAGCGTTTTTTGAAGCGTTAAAGATGGCCGACATGTTGAACACCTCCACTGGAAACACGCTGTCGCTGATGCAGGCCTGAAAACTCGCTGCAGCGTGTTTTTTTTTTCTTGTTGTTTGCTTTGTTTTGTTCAACTTCAGCCAAAAGCAGGGCAGAAAGTCTGTTGGCAATTTTCTCTTTTTAAGTGTGTGTGTGTGTGTGTGTGTCGGGGGGGTTCATTTTCTGCTTGTAGGACACAAGGAACGTGAAACAGAGAATTGCACGCTACGCCGACCGCAGCGAGCGAGCCACATCTTTGCACCGCACTCACTTTTACAGTCCTCAGCTAGAGTATATAGAATATACACAAGCAGGGGGCCCCTTACTGCACACACACACACACACACACACACACACACACACACACACAGCAAACCCCAGAGCGATCACGTCCAATTTGCAGGTTGAACTGAGGGTTCGGTGCAGGAGGAACCGACCGGCTGCCAAGAATAACACCACAGTTGTAGCCGGATGACCGTTAAAAACTGTGGTGAAATTAATCATATTCAGGATTTAGAGGCATTTCAGCAAATGAATCAGGGAGATTTATACTGGCGGGGGCTCCGTGCCTTGCTTCAGGGCACTTTAGACAGGCCACATCACTAACAGGTGATGAAACGTGTGTAATTCTGGCAACGGTGGAGAGGAAAGGGGACATAATAAAGGAAAGACGGAGGAGAAGACAATCAAACGTAAATGAATCGAAGAAGAGGTTTACATAGAGAGAGTAACTGAAGGATTTATGAGCTGTGAGATTTGGGATTTACGAGGAGAGAGCTGATCTGGCGTGGAGTTGAAATAGGACGGAAAAGAGAAAGAAGAGGAATTAAAGATGTTTATGGAAATATACATGAAAAAAAAAAAAGGCGACTGAAGGTGACTTACAAAGTGAGAAAGACAAAAACACACAGCAGCTCGCTGTACGCGTTCATCTGGCCAGGATTAAGCCGAAGTCGCTCGTACTGGGAGCGAGGGACGACACGGAGGAGCGGGAGAAATAAAGCAGAGACAGGACAGCGAGGCGATGGTTTATTACCGCCATGATGGAAGGAGGCAGGAGAAGGAGACGAGGGAGGGAAGGAGGGAGGGATGCTGCAGCCTCCAACTTTAAACCAAACTCTGAGTCTGATCAGAAAACTTCTCTTACCCTGAATAAAAAGGTGTTTGTAAAGTGTGACCTCACAGTGAAATAAATCAAGCTCAAAGTGTGTGACGTGGGAATACAACGATCGACCACACAACAGGTTCCAGTCACAGTGTGTTTTGTCTATTTCATCATGAAAACGAGGTCGACAACAAAAATAATACGTTTTCAACATCAACCGGCTGTTGAAGTGAATCTCTTATATTACTGGACTTGTTGAACTTTATGTTTTCACATTTTCTTTCAGGTGACAGAGAACATCATCTCCAAACAGACCTTCATGGGTGAGCATCACACAGACACACACAGATTAAAATCCCATTCATCTGAAATCTGAATTTCTGACATTCTTGCATCTCCTCCTTCCCTCAGAGGCCAGAACCATGCATCGCTCTTTCAACAACTCGGGGTCAAAGTTCATGACCTCGGTGGCCCAGAGGCCGTCGGCCCACTTGACTCTCAGAGACGTCAACTCGCAGGGTGAGCCGTTTGTGCGTCTGAGATGGACCGTTCATCAGAATAATATGAACGACACCAAACTGTATTTTTTCACATCTAAAAGATTCGAACATCTGCAGCTGGCCTTCCCTTCAAATATCCCTCACATTTCCTTCATTTCTTTCCTAAACCAGCCTGTCCGTCCTCACTGTGGAAGCTCAGGTGCTTCAATACACCTTAAATGAGGAGGATAAAGCCTTTTAGGCCTGAATGTAAAGAACGAGCTGGAGAGCATAAACGACCGCAGGTTTTTGGATTAGCTGGATTAAGGAGGATGTTGATTTTTAATCTCCTAATCTGAAATCTAAAATGTTTAGGATTCCTCGTCCTGGTGCCAACTGGCAGCCTCATAGATAAGAATAAAGGAGTGTATGTGTGTTGCATAGCATGCAAGTTGGAAAGTGTGTGTGTGTGTGTTACAATATCATTTCATCTGAAACTGGCGTGCAAACTACAGGGTGTTGACAATCTGGCAAAGGCTGCCTGGTGTTATTTCCCCTGAGCTGACAAAGGGCAGGGAAAGTGTTGTTGTGTGTGTGTGTGTGTGTGTGTGTGTGTGTTGGAGGAAGAAGGAAGAGAGGATTTCTCAGCCTTGAGTTCTCATAAGGAAGCTCAGCAGTGAGAGGAACTTTGAGTTTTGACCTTTGAAGTTATTTCGAATAAATCATCATCAAACCAATCGTCACATTCTGATCAACGGTAACTTCCCACAATGACCTCGTACTTTTGCAATTACACTTTAATGCCATTTCTGTTGTGTAGTCACACAATAAGCACACACAAGCTACAAACGCATTCAACAGGGAGACAGGAAGTGATGCAGAGGAAAATATACACATCTAACACGCAAGAAAAGATGACAACTCCATGAGTAAGTGATTAACTCTTTCCGAGAGTTTGTCACACAATTTACACAAAATTAGAACTTCCACATCGACCGGGACTATCCGTGTCAGACATGCCGTTGTCAGAGACACGTGGCGGACAGATTGAACATCTTAGTTCCATTTAAGCAGAAATGTGCGCAGATCACACGCGTACATGAAAACTCCACATGACGAGGAAAATAAAACACGTCAGATGTCGAGTTGTAAAGTCATTTGGGAGGTTACAACAACAACATGTGGACGCAAACAAAAGCATTCCCCGCCGTGTGTGTCAGCTTCATGGAGATAAAATATTGGAATAGCCAGAATAACACTTCCTGCTGTCATCTCTTTGCAACCTCTCGGTTTTTAAACTGTGCACTTGTCTCCTTCCTACATCTCCTACGTCCTTGACGTTCTCTCCCTGTTGCCCTCTTCCTCCCGCCAACAGGGTTCGCTCCCTATCCGATACCCACGCCGGGTCTCCACCAGTCCTGTCGGCACGTGGTCCGCACGTGGGCCAATCAGAGCTTCGGAGCTCACCTGCACAACATGACGCTGTCCAACGGGAAACTGCGAGTGCCTCAGGACGGCCGCTACTACCTGTACTCACAGGTGATCAGTCATTTTACAGAAATCTACCATTTGATGCAACAACAGAACTTTGTGCTAATGAAATAATATTTCTGCTTCCAGGTGTATTTTCGTTATCCCTCCCCAGCAGCCAGTGACGGAGACCAGCGCAGCGTCAGCCACCAGCTGGTGCAGTGTGTCTACAAGAAGACCTCCTACCCGAGCCCCATCCAGGTACGGCATGACTTATCGTCTCCAACCACGTCGAGCGTCTGTCTTACCTTCACTGACGCGTCTCTCTCGTTGTCCAGCTCCTGAAGGGGGTCGGAACCAAGTGCTGGGCTCCAGACGCCGAGTACGCCCTCCACTCCGTCTACCAGGGGGGGCTGTTCGAGCTGAGGGCCGGCGACGAGCTCTTCGTGTCCGTCTCCTCCCCGACCATGGTCAACGCCGACGATTCCTCCAGCTACTTTGGCGCCTTCCGGCTGGATCTCTGAGAGGGGGCGACAGCAGAAAGAAAGAACAGATGGGACGACGGATGGATAAACAGGGTGGGCTTCAGACATCGAGCAAGAGTCCTTTTGAATATCCGTCAGTCGGCCTTTGCGGATCCGAAATGTTTGCTTGAACGGATACGGCGAAGGACAGACAGATTTGGGAGCGAAGGCCTCTTTTGAGTGACGGACGCTGCAGGAAGAGGAGGTGACGAGGAAAAGAACCTTAGACGTAAGATTGATGTGCAATCATGCAAAAATTAATGTGAGGATTTCTTTGATTTACTGATGATTTTTTTGGTTGTTGTTGTTGTTGTTGTTGTTGTTGTTGTTGAGGAGGGAAATTCAACATTCAGATCAAAAACAGAAGTCACAGAAAAAAAAAAAACATTCAAGATCTTTTGTTTGGATCAGAACCGCCCAGAAAGAAATTAGGCCACGTGAATCCCAACGAATCTCTCATTCTGCAACTTTTCGTGGGAAGCAGTCGGACCCTTAGATTTGGATTGCAGACCGAAGAATGTACACACAACAAAAACTCCATCACGTGAGGAAGGACATCAAACGAGCAAACCAAAGCAAAAAAATTGTGGAATATAACTTCTATTGTTTCCTTTTTTTTTTTTTTTTTTTTTTTTTTAAGCGTGCCATGAGAGTACTGTACATAATGAGCTTTAGACAATGAACTGTGGTGCTTCTAAAACTGATTCTTATGTTCTAGACTTTAGACCACTTGGAAATTGTGGAGTATTAGCCACACGCAGCCCTAAAAATGTGGATTTTCATGCCGGGGATTGGAAGATAAATGGAGGCCTCTTCGTACTGGATACTGTGCAGAAATGAGACTGTGAGGAAAAAATAAAAAGTAAAACACGGAGGACGACGAAGAGGGAGAACGAGGCCGACGGTGGAAGATTAAAGCAAAGAGAGCTGGAGGCCGAGCCGGCATGCAGCCCGACCGGTCTGCGGTTGTTGTTGTGCTCTTCTTTCTATTCTTCATTGCCAAGAATTTTATCTATCTCGTCGAACTCGTGGAGCCACATTCAGACTTAAGCAACACATCAGAAAACAACAGACACATGACAACAGAGAGAGAGAGAGAGAGAGAAAAGTGAGGTTTACACAAAGCGGTTGTTTCGACAGAACTTTTAAAGAATCTGTTTGGTAGCGCTTGTTTTACATTGAAATATAATCATCAAAACTTTATCGAAACGCCCGGACAAATCCATCAAACGTTTGGTTTCGATAACACTTTTCTATCAATCTGTGAGCAAAACCAAGCGAGAGTTAGCCTAGCTTAGCATAAAGGAGAAACTACAACTACCAGCGTCTTATGATGTGCCGACTGAATTGTTGTCATTATTCAACCGGATTTAAGTTGCCAACAACCAGAGGCCTTAAAATCAAAGCCGAAGCCGCTTTCAGTAAATTCGAGTTGACAAAACAGCTTCTGACCAAATGTGTCTGATGAGGCTGCCAGTCGGCTGGAAACGCTGATAACATTCCCAAAAAATGTGGTCAAAACACACAAACACACCCATCTGCTGCAAATCTATATAAAAAAAAAAAAAAAAAGTGAAAAGGTGAAGATTTTAGTGATAACTGATGATGTTTGCAGATAGAAACCACAAACCCCGACACGCACACACAGCAGACACACACATCATCACATCAGACTGCTGCCTGCGCGCCGCAGACACATACATCATACAAGTGTCACACATGCGGCCATTTAGTTATCGGCACCGTCCCGCCATCTGGGAGTCGTCAGCTGTCAGCTGGAGTGTGTGTTTACATCAAAGGGCTGTGTTCACACTAACGGACACACTGAACCCCCCCCAACAAAGAGAAAAGGGGGCTGACACTGTGGTTCTCTCATACCTGTGTTTATACTCTACGCAAGGTTACGTTATTCTATAGGTTTGTTAGGGAAGTTATGAAAACACAGTTACACTTGCCGTTTATTTTTCTGCACAAAGAACAAAATTGAAGTCAAGTTTCATTCTGTATTTGATTGCTGTTTTAGCTGCTTTTTTTGTTGTTGTTGTTGTTGTTGTTGTTGTTTTCACAAACCAGGTGGCGTGCATCTGGTCACATTTCTGGTTTTGGGCGCTACGCTGAATCATCACACACACACACACACACACACAGACAGACGCTCTCTGCGAACTTGAGCCTAAACCTGTTCATTATCTGAGGGTAACAACTTTCACTTTTTCTTGCACAGCAACCGAAACAACACACACACACACACACACACCGTATCAACACAAATCCCTGGAACAGCTGGGACGACTTTTGCATTGAAGTGTTTGTACTGGAGGTTTTTTGGAGCTGTGAACATGAAATAAACAAATACCTGAACTTGTTCCTGCGTATGTGGAGATCTACGGCGACGTCGTCAGCCAAGAACATCAGTCAGCCGTGTTGGTTGTTAAAAATGAGCAGGATCAACATGTCAGGGATTATATTTGGGAGCTTTACTGTGTTGAAACCTCCAAAATGTCAGAAAGGGCTAAAAGATGATAAATGGGAGGAGGCAGAAGAAAAAATACAAGGATGTGTGTTTGTTTTAGGGGCTTTTCTGAAATATTCAGATTTATTTTTAGGGGTATAATTTAGTTAGATTGATGTAAATTGCCTAAAACTCTCAGACATTTGAAACCTGCCATGATGGTGTGCAGCTCTGCTCTTTGCTCTCTGCTCAGTGACATGAGACAACGTTTCCTGGTGAGATGTTCAACATGTGCACACCAGCAGCTGATCCCTCGACCTCTGACCTCCAGGAAATCCATCCGCACCGCTGTTATTCTCAAATCACTGAAATCAGTCGTGTTTCGATCGAATTCAAACATCATTTTAAGTTTCTTTTTCAGTTTCAGTGGTTTTTATTTGGAGCTCTGCGCAGAGTTCGCTCGCTCGTCTCTCAGAACTTTCCCAACAGCTTTTTTTTTTTTTTTTTCCCTGCTGCATAAATAAGACGTGTGTGCACATGCCTCTGTTTGTCCTTAGAAACATGAAGACCAAAAGCTCTGTCATCGCAAATCAAACTCAGGAAACATTGATGGCTAAATCAGAAACAAAAACCCAACTTTATGTCTGACTGCCTGCTGTACAGACAAAAAGGGCCAATCTCTGTTCAATTCCAAGATAACAAAAGAATCAAACAAAGTTTTCCACAACCGAGAAGTTGCAGCGCAGCAAAGAAACTAGGTGTGATTTTTTGCTTTGTAATCAAAATTGATGATAACTTCTAGGCAAACTGAGGTCAACAAGCTCCGGAAGCAAAAGGAAGAAATCAAACTTTGCTCAACACATGTGGACACAAATTCGGTCAGATTAAAAGCAGAGGCAGTTTTCTTTCTGCTGCCTTGAATGTAGCTGCATCAGTGTCTTTTCTGATTGCCATCTAAATCCAAAGTACACATAAGGACCGATGCAAAATGTCATTTGAACCGGCTCCAAATCCAGAACTACCAGAACTAACCGCCGAGCCCTCCCCGTCCCAAAAAATAAATAACGGCCCAAGAGAATCAAATCCACATCTCAAAGGAAAATGACTAACCAGGCAATTAAAGTCAGATCATCTGGCTGGACAAGCAGCCTTTGTGGGTCTGTGAGTGTGTGACATTTGAAACCAACACTTTGTCAGCGGTCGGATCTGAATCCGACACAAGGTCAGGTTAATCAATTACATTCTCAAACCAGAGAACAGCGCAGTGCGGCCCGGTGCTGTTGGACTTGGCTCTTCAGGTTGTATCATTGAATAATGAACCCTGAGATTCATGTGTGTGTGTCAGTGTTTCTGTTCTGTTATTATGTCTTGTGTGTTTTTTTTTTATTTCACATGTAGGTTTGCACTAAAAGAAAGTTTTGGACCAAAGTGCCTTTTAAAATCCAGATCCATCTCGGCTCTGTTTCAGCCTCCTGATCCAGTTTCCAGTCTCTGTTTTTAAAAAACAATGTGGCTCCCTGGACATAATTATATATATTTCATTACAAGCCTCGTTTCAGCTCGTCAGACCACTTTGTCCAAAAGCAACAGCTCCCGGGGCTTTTAACGGGGTGGAAAAACAAAAAAAAAAACAACCCTGCTGACGGACAAACACCACCAAAAAAGCCACCGTTTAGGATGCTGGTGGAAATGTAGCTGGAAAGAAAAGGTTTGTCTAACGTGGTCAAACTGCTGAACGAAAAAAAAAAGAGCACCTTACATTCAACTTTTCTCTCAAAACACATGAAAAAAGTCTCTTAAAAGCCCCGTCACAGCTACGGCTTTAATTAATTTCGGTTCAGATCGGAGGTCAAAGGTCATTTGATCACACCTGCTCGGTTGGTTTGTTGCCCATTAAGCCGATTTCCTTCACGGTCCGATTCTTCCTCCAGGTGCAACCGAACCAATGAGATTATTTCAATAAGCTGTGCCTTTTCAAAATAACTGCCTGACAGAAATCTAAAATTTATGGCTGTTCACTAAAATTTACGGCCGTTTTGAAATCAGCCCCTGTGACATCACGGCCGCCGGCGCCGAGGTAAGAACGACGCAGCATCGATGAGACTGCTGACAAAAACATTTCTAAAATCTAAAAATCACAGTTTGTAAACTTTCTCAAAATGCAGCAGCTGGAGGAGGCTTAATGAAATCCAGAGCTTCACTTTTCTCCACGACTTTTCATTTCAGGGCGAGTTTAGAAAATCAGGAGCGACTTTGTGCTGTTCTACTATTTTCAGAGGTGGGGGGGGCTAAAGTCTGACACACACACACCATAAAGACAAACTGTCCCAGACTCTTTTCCTCCATGTTGCAGAAACTTTCCCGGCTGTTCCAGGAGTTTGAACATCTTCCTGCTCGTCATCCGACTGTTTAAACAACATTCACTCACTTAATTTATTTTCTCATCTCGACTTCACCTGCAGCCTTTATTCTGTCGGCTGCGTTAGATTTTTCCAGATCTTTGTACTTTAACACGGCGAACACGCACCACTCCTTTAAAACACTGTCTATGAATGTAGATATTGTTCATTATGTACCTTTGGCCTTTCTTGTTGATTGCCTAGTGCCTTTTTAAGATGATGCTCCTTTGTTTTTAATTTTGTGCTCAAATAAAGTGCCTGTGGTCAAACGAACCTCAGTGTCCAGTCATTTATTAAATGTTACTTTTATTTTGAAGTGTTCATATCCATAAGAAGTTATATTTGTGGTATTAAGCACCAAAAACCATTTCAATTTATTTTTTATATCACCCCCTCGAGAGAGAAATATAGCAGATTTCACTCTGATCAACCAGCCGGATGGTAACTGCTTTGTTATGACATCACAAAGTAACAGGAAGTGCTACTGGCTCCCTTTAAGGCTGTTTCTGAATGCAGGCTCTAAAACACACATTTGCTCTTTAAAACCACTTTAAAATCTAAATCTTCTCATTGGGGAGAGCAGCCGTCTCACCTCAGGCGGCCTGTATAATAACAAAGATCCTTTTAATCAATTCGCCCGGTTGTTCATGCGGGAATTTGATTATCTGGGGACTTCCATTGAGTCGCAGTAACTGCTGTGAGGCTGTCAGTGATTTTTACCCAACGTGGATCTACAGTTTCTGTAATTTGTCGAGTAGGAATTCCAACGCAAATTGCACACCAGGCAGAGGCCCCCCTGGTAATACTGAGCTCACAGTAACTGCTCCTGGCAGCAAATTTCAGCCCTCATCCAGTTTCATATGGACGCAGCACGGAGTGGAGACTTCACAACTTCTGCTCCTCAACATGGAAACCCATAAAGGGAGAAGAACAAGTCAAAAGAATCAACTGAGTAAATGTATAAATGTTTGCATTTGGAAACGTTCCCAATAATCTGATAAAAGCTGGAAAAACAAAATGATTTCGGTGTCTGTGTGAGGATTGGAGGAAATGAATCTAAGTTTAGCAGCGAGAACAGACGAGGAAAATAAAATTTAAGACAGAAACCAGCAGTGAAACCTGCTTTCCAACGTAAGCCACGTTACAGTGACATTTCAAGCTATAAATTATTGACCTCAGTAACACCTGCTGCTAATACATCATCATCTCCACGGCGTGATTCACCCGGGCGTCGCTATTCAGCCCCTCACTGGTTTCAAATAAAGAAATCACGTGAGACCATTAAAGTGACCGGTGGACGCTTTTGAAATGGTGCGTCGGCCGGCTTTACGGCTCCAGAACCGAAGAATCCAGCATGGATTCATCCACACCGCCGGGGTCAGGCGAAGATGACCGTGATTATACAGCAGACGAGATCCACTTTTGTTTCGCATGAGCTTCGGCTCCACTTATTGTCTTGCTGATGTTTGAGCGGGCATAACATAAAACAGAACCAGCGGTTGAAGCGGCTCCTCTGAAGGGACTGAAGGGGAAGCCACATGAAGAAGAGCAAACAATGACAAAATTCACCAAACACACAGAAGACGTTACACAACCTCACATCCAACAACACAAAATATCGCTCATGATTTAAAATTTCTATAAAACCCGAAACCGAAAAGATGTTTTTGAAAAAAATGCACACAAAAAAACAAACAAACAACAACACACACACAAAAAGAAATTTTGTATTAGCTCCACAACATCTTGGTAAAGTAGTTTATTTTGAATCATCGACTCCAGAAACGAGGCTCCAAACATGAAGTGGACTTCAGGCTGACTGATGGAGGCCGTCGGTCATATTTAACACTTTATCTACTTTCTCTGACCTGCTATGTTTTCATAGTTGTGTTAACAAAAGACCTATTGGTTTTTTTAACCTGGCCTCTCCATACAGTAACACCCTTCCTGACACACACACACACACAAAACGCACACAGCCCTCAGTCACCTACATACAACAGTTACAGTATCTCCATATCAGCATTCTCCTCATACTACTGCCGCTTTCCCTCCGTCTCCTTTTCCCTCACACACACACACACACACACACACACACACACATCCATCACGGCGCTGCCACACACCCTGCGTATCAACAGTGCTGCTGTTTCTCCCCTTCGTCTCGTGTATTATTACCCAACATACTCTCTGTTTTCCTAAGAGCCAGCCAGGAAATGAGTTTTATAAAGCTGGAAAGCAAACGCACACACACACACACACTCATTCTCTCATACATGTACACAGACACACACAGAAAGCCCAAAACATCCTGAAGAGACTAAGTGGGGCCAGACAAGCGCTCAACCTGACACACAGTCGCTTTTTTAGAAGAACAATACGACTGTTTCAACCCCGCTGCCCCAACTACCGGTCATTGGAAATGGGAATTTCAGGATCGGAGGGAGTGGTGCTGTCAGAATACCTTGCAGGGCACCTAAACAATGTAGTTATTCCTGCAATAAAATAACAAAACACCGTTAGGCCTTTGATAAGGTCTTTAAAGCAGCTCTGCTCGGTACACGGAGGGTTGGTCGCAGGAAGCCGAAGGAAACGGCCTGCGGAGAGCGAGAAAATGGAAAAGCCTGCTTTTTTTTTTTTTTTTTTTCCCCACACACCACCAACGAGGTTTTGTCCCAGAAGTGAAACGTCACAGCCAATTTAACGTGGCGGCGCCCAATTTCAACAAATGACGGATGAGAACACGCCAAGGATCCATCCAATTCAATCCATCCGTTGGGAACAGAACAATTGAAAACAAATATTCCCTCAGAAAAATGTCCATTTCCCTCGACAGGATGCGTCCCAGTCCAAGGACAACACGGCGGACCGTCGGTCTGCGGAGGAGCTCATTAACGTGTTGAGAAACGCTTGGAGAGGAACGATTCGATGAACATTACCCGGAAAAAGAAGTGAGAATCGAAGAATACAGAAAGAGGAGCGTGATGATCCGTTAGGTGAGCACGTTTACGTCTTTAAGGAGCTGGAGGAGACCAAAACGGAGCGAAGATGTGAGTGAATGTTGGACTCCCGTTTGCATTTTAATAGCTAATGTTGCTCTGAAGTATAAAAATAAAGTATAAAGATGTGAACCATATAAACATAACAAGCTGGTGATATATCAGTGTTATATTTATAGTTTCTTTTAATGCCTTCAAGTTACATTCAAAGAAAATATAGTGGCCTCAGAGATGCAGCATTATTTATGTGATACATAAAAGCTGATGATTTAAATAAATCAGTGGAAAAGTGGAAACTACATTTAAAAATCTGCTTTTGGGGATGATTTCTCTTTCCTTCCCCAAAATGAACAGAAGCTCGGAATTCCCAGCTTGTCTGACAAAATGGAGAAACTCATTTATCAGAGAGTGAAACATCACGTGATTTGGGCAGACGTGATGGAGTTCTGGGCAGTGAAGTTTTATTCAGGTGGAAACTTGGAATGGAGACGTGGCTTCAGTTAACCAGCCACACAGGCTCAATAAATCAACGACAAGAACAATACAGCTCTATTAAATATCCACTCCTGGTTGCTAAAACCACATCACATCTGCAGGCTGTTTTGGAAAAGGCTAAACAACCTCCAAACTGGGAATGGGATCAATATGTGGGCTGCATGTAAATTTTCATGGGGTATGAAAATAAACTGGACTGGAGGTTACCGCGATAGCAATCTGGGAGACGTTATGGAAAGTCAAAAATATGAAGCATGGAATAAATCAGGTATAATTTAAATTCTTGTCAATGCGGAGACGGTTTTTAACGGTACCAACCTGAGGGAGGTGGGAAGTGTGCCGACGCCTCAGTAGTGGAAGTCGAAGTCGAGCGGTGTTAAATGAACGGTATGTTTTTGAGCCACCGGGCGGCTCAGTGGGGAGCTGAGAGTTGAATTTAATCACTCGCACATCAAATCATCCCGTCGAACCTTTTGGATTTATTACAGAACGGGGTCAAACTGTCCACGGCCAACCTGCTCACTAACGTTAGATAAGACTTCAAAGAACAGAAATATCAGAGGTGCTGCTGAACTGACACACAAAAGTCCAACATTGAGTCATTTAAAGTTGGGTCTCTTGTTTTACCAATTTAAAACTCCACAAATCATTGCTTGACCTGACCTGACACACACACAGTGTATGCAGCCAGAAAAAAAGGCTCACTTAGATTCAGCCTTCCTTTTTAATATGCCCGGTTTTTGGTTTCCTCTGATAAAAAGTGAGGTTACGCTTCATTTTGACTGTTTTCGTGGCAGACAAAGAGTTTCAGTGTTTGCCGTTCCAGCAGACGTAGCTGCCTGCTGGATCGCACACCGATGGTGAAGCTGTTTTGCAGCTCTTTGCGGCAGCGTGACCAGCTTTTGGAGGGGAAAGCTAAATTGCGACAGAAAGAAAATGTTTACAATGTTTACTGCCATTTAACAACCTGTAATGCTGAAATATGATGAGAAGAAAACTCAGATCGATTTACAGTCGGCTTTCGGAGGAAGCATGGATGCAGTCGAGTGTGTTAAACGTCTGGCATGTATTCCACGGAGTCCCAGAAAGTCCTGGTTTGGAGGAGGAATACAATCATACGGCGTTCAGGGACATAAATTGGCTCTGTCACACTCTGTGACCTCAAGCAAGTTTCCAACTGCAACCCCAACGTCCAGGCTGAACGAAAACCAATCTGATTGCAACCGCAGATCCTTTTTTTTTTTTTTTTTTCTCTTCGGTGTGTTCTCGGAGTCGACCGTAATCATCATCATCATCTTCATCGACATCGTCGTCGTCGAGGGGTGGTCTGAGCTCAGCATCTGGCCCTGCACCGTATATTTCTGGTGTCAAACCAAAACCACCACAGAGAATATATGGATTCATGTGGGACTTATATAACCTAGATTACTCCCAGAGTATGTGTTGGCCATATAAAAAGGTTTTCTTTCCATTTCCTACCTCTCTGGATTCAATCACGCTCTTTTCACCTCTTTAAACTGAGAGTTTGATCAACGGTTCACAGCCTACATTTACAGTTTCTTAAGAAGTTTCATGTACCGGGGGGTCCAGTGTAATATGCCCACCTTTCTTGACCTTCCCCCTAAAATGCTGAGTTCAGAAACGGTTCAAACTATTTGATTACTAGTCAGATGAAGCCGAGTGGGAGAGATTCATTCCCTGAGATGTGTCTCAATGAGCTGTATGTAAAATGCGGTTGTTCCCAACAGAAATCAGACTTGTTGCCGCAACGAAACCCGACAGCTCGACTAAACAAAGCCAGTCAAAAAAAAAAAAAAAAAAAAACCCCACCAACTCACTCAGACTGTGCGTTAGGTGAGCAGCAGGCGGCGGAGACAACCAGCTGCGACTGAAGCTGTGGGAACCGCCGCCCTTCAACCTCAGGTGAGGCCAAGAGGGCAGAGATGCAACACTGTGGAGCAGATTGGATTGCATTGCACACACACACACACACACCTACACAGGCATTTAGGTTGCTCCTAAATATTTGCCAGAGCCTTAGGGAGAAATGCACACAAACACACACACACACACACATTATCATCTCTTTGCATGTTTTGTCGTGCTTTCTCTTTTCTCTGCGCACACAAGAAGCAGCTTCAGAAACGAGATTTGACACTTCGGGGCGTAGGATGACACCTCCGATCGGCCTATTACCACATCGAAATGTTTCTGCTGCTCTGTAATGTGCACCGACACAATGGCAGGCCTGGGAACGGGATGACTGATGTGGGAGCGAAGCGAAAGAGGTATGGTATCCACAGAGAAGAAGAAGAGGAGGCAAAAACAAGAAAAATCAGGCATGTATTAACATTGAGGGGGGGAAAAAAAGCCAAGAGTGTTGTGTGAAAAACACAACTTGTTGTGTATTTGAAGTGTGAGAATGAAGAAGGAGCCACGAGCGGGTCGGTAACTCGAGCCCCATGTGAAGACTGAGCCACAGGAACTGAGCTCAGGAGTACACGGAATCATTACTAAGCAGCAACAATGCACTCACATTCCCCAACGCACACATTTCTAATCAAGTCCAGCCTCACAAACACCCACAAAGAAGTTAATGCAGTCACACACACACACACACAGAGAAGTCAACCGCCCACAAAAAGTGAACCCATATGTAAAACACCCACACGCTGACGGAGACGCTCTTCTTCTTTCCATCCCGGCCGATCTGGATTCCTTCTCACAGAGATTATGTGGCCTGAAACGAGCTGCGGCTCGCCGACGGACACGCTGAGTCAAGGCCGGCCGCCCGACACACACTGTTACACCGCAGTCCAACACACAAAAACTGCAGGGGAAATTTTGAGCCGTGGGCTCCAGCTGATCAGCTTCTTCATTAACAGTTCATCTTTCATTTCTATAAAATGTCCCAAAACGGTCAAATGTAGATCAGATCATATCAGAGTCGGAGCTGAAGCTTTTAAATGTCCTACTTAGTCAGATTAGTACACAGATATTTTATTTATCAAGATGGAAAGCAGCAATTGTTGTCTCATATAGTTATCTGCTAAGTTAAATACATATTTATATAAAAGTGGATGTAGGTTCTGGGGCTGGAAGGAGACACACTGTAACTCTGCATTCTACAAAATGACCTGTATTGAAATGGATAGGAAAATGGCTATACTTCTTACTTGATTTATCAGCTCAGTTTATGAGTTTATGGTCTCAGTCTCGAGGTTCAAGTCTTCAATACAACATGATGTTCATTTTTTTTTTTTATGGTTGTCCCTATTTAGGGGGAATGGACCCTAAAGCAGGGGATGGATTCGTGGGCGTGGCTAATGTGTGATTGACGGACTGTACCAACCAATCAGGGGTTCAGGGAGTCCACAGCGGGTCAGATCCACCTTCACCCTTCCTCCAGTTTCATAAAACTAAGACAGCTGGGTGAGATCACTGAAGTTTGCCTCAGCTGGTTAAATACATAAGGAAATACATATGTGTCACACGTACTTATCCCTGCGGGGGGTAAAATGGGGGTTAGAGTCCAGCCCATGATTAAGATACATGCTCCATGTTTCATGCAGTGTAATACCTTTTTCATGTGTCACTTCGTAAACAACTGACAGAAAAGAAGAGAAAAGAGCAATGGGCGGGTCTGTGTTTAAAAAACTAAATGAAAATCATATTCACATGTTGACCAATGAGTCATTTTATTGAGAAAATACTCGTACGTGGCCGTCATCTACTAAACTGAATCTAATAATCAGCGGGCGGCTATCTGCAACGAATGAGGACAGCTTTGAAACGTAACGCAGTTAATCACATCAATAAGACCTGAAACGGTTTCATATAGTGGGTTTGTCTTGTAACAGCCGTTAACTGGAAACAGATGCATCGATAGAGACATGACATCACGTTGGCATGCAGTGTGCAAAAACAAACAGGACTGAGAGGAGGAGCCCCGTGTTGCTGAATTCAATTTCATGCGGGAAAAATCGAAGTAATGGCCAGTTTGGGAGGTTGAATCTTCTTTGGAGTGCCTGCCGGCCGGCCAGTGCTGATAAATCTTCAGTCAGGTTGAAATGTCTCTGTGCAAAACGGGCAAACTCAAAAAGAAAAATTATTTTCTCTGTGTGAATCCATAAAACCCCCATCAAAATGGAGACGCCTTCAAGATTTTTGGCCTTGTTATCGTTCTATGCCGACTCCTGAAGGAAACGTTTGGTTCACCAGCTGCTGAAACTTCCACCGTGTCCACCAGAGCTGAAAGCTTAGCTTAAAGATGCTAACAGAGCTTCGCCCTGTTACTTTAGGTGCCGGTTCTCACGACTCATGACCGTCTTCTGCCCTAACTGGTCATCCATGTTGCTCCGGGGGGTCAAAAAAAGCAAGAAAAAAAAAAAAAAATCTCATAATTAACTAGTCAGGTCTTCAAATTTCAGCATCGCTTGTGTGTTTGTTTGTTTGTTTTTTTCCTGTTAGCTTTCAGGTGTGGCCGAGTCAAACAAGTAGATAAAATTTAAGAGATTTGGGTGGAAGGGAATAAAAAAGGACCAGCCCCCCCCCCCACCGGTAGCAGATGAGGCCCAGACATGTTCCCCAGCTGAACTTTTGAAAGAGTTAAAAATAGTCTAGAATAATATTATTCGGCTGCAATCAAGCTCTGAAATACCAGGAAGTTTCCCCTCTTTCTGCAAAATAGAACAAAGAATCCATCATTTTACTTTTTTCTCAATCTGATTAGTTTAATATCATCTCAGGGAATAGGTCTCACTCTCTTGTCTCTAATCTGACAGAATTTGAACACAAGAGTTTTTCCAGACTTTGTTTAAAACCACTCAATTCAAATCTGCTCACATCAGGACCCAAAACTTTCTTCAGTACGATTCATGTTTTCCTGTTTAACCGTTATTTGTTTTTGTTTTTTTTTTTAATTAAGTGTAAGAAAATGGAGCAGAAACTCCAAATTCAGTTTTGATTAATAACCCAACATTTCAAAATCCAGAGATTTTCCCATTGGAATTGAATCCAGCCAACATTTGGCGTTTTTAATTTACTCATTATTAAACGTCTGTCATTTCATTTTCTGCTGATCAATTCATCTTTAAACCTGATTGCTTCAACTGCAGCTGAACAGAGAATATTTGAGAGGGAAAACTCAAAAGAATGTGTTGATTCACTACAGTAAAATATTTATTATGGGATTAAGGGTTTAATAAAACTAGGGGCCAGATGTGTAAATGATGCGTAAACACAAAAACCATGTGCACACCATTTCCTGCACAGGCGGCGAAACTGCGATCCCCTCACACATTCTTTTGACCACGAGTAAACACATGCTCTTTAGAGCCCAGTTAAAAACCCTGAAGTGAACAAGCGAAATAAAGAGACGCTGAATTTAACGTGCTTCCATCATTAGCATTTATAGAGATAGTTCATAAACAGAAATAACCATGTGCTCAATGGATTATGATGAATTATGGGAGTGCCATTCAATTTTGAATGATTGTGCGGGTAGGAATTTGTTTTGTGCACCCGGCCCTATTGCTCATTAAGTGTGATTTATTATTTGGATGGAAGCTGTTTGTATTCATCTTTCTGCCAGAGTTTTTATACATCTGGATCATCATCTCACCCAAAACCCCCCTAAAATAAATTCAGAAGATGAAGGGAGAAAAAAACAACAAAAAAACAAACAAAACAAAAGACCCATTTATGTTAGTGAAATAATTTAGTGGGACAAACAATTTTACATTTACATAAATTAATTTATGTGTCTTGATTCTGTCTCGTATTTTGTAGCCCTTCTCCTGCTCAGCCAAGAAATGTTTGAATCTTTCCTTAAGGCATGACATGGTTTTTTCGCAGCATTGTCTGTGAAAGTGTGTGAACTTATATGAGAGTGTGATTGTCGTGTTGCCGATCTGAGCGTGCGTATGGCAACACATCACTGCATAGTCCCCTGGCTGGAATTTCATGCCGCATCACAAATCTAAATCGTCTCTGGACGGTTCCCAGGCTGTCACCAAGTCTTTATGGAGTGTAAGTAGGTTTGTATTAGAGCCTCCTCTCACACTCTCTTTCACCCCTGAGGGGCATGGGGAGGGGAGGAAGGAGGGACGGGGTAAAAGCATCCATCAGCCCAGCTCAGAGCGTTCTGTCTGGGCTAGCTGTGACGGCCGGAGGGCAGGCACGGAGCTCACCAAACCTCTCTTTATCTTCCCCGATGTCTTTATCTTCTCCTCCACTTCATCTCCTCTTGTCAGTGCGTATAAAAGAGGATTATCTGTTCCCACCTCCTTTCAAATATTTCCCCTCACTCTCAGGTGTTGCAGACGAAGTGAGGTGACAAATGCAGGAAAGAGAAGGTGACTTTTCACTCCTTTGGATTGAAGATTTCTCTTTTCCTCTTTTGGAATGAGAGAAACATACAAAAAAAAAAAAAAAAAAAGCCAGAAGCAGCAGATGTGAACTATTCCATTGGCTCGTTTCTCATGTGTATCAAACATGAAATTGGGGCCAGTGGTGTCAGTAAGGATGAGTCATTGTTTCTGAGCGTTGGTTTTTCAGTGGTGCACTTCCTTATGGAGAGCCAAAAACATCTCAAAATCACAAAAAAAAAAAGAAAATAAAAAAAAAAGAAAAATCCAACGATCTATCGTCGCCTGTGCAAATGGCGCTCAACTTACTTTTTAAACTCCAAGAGGTAAAGGTGCATTGTTCGTCCGACTGCACGAGCTGGTGTCTTCTTCTCCCCTGGTCTACAGAGGAGAGGATGGAGGGAAGGACGAGGAAGAAGGAAGGAAGGAAGGATGGAGGAGAAGTTCAGTTAAACAGGATGGAGTCGGGGTCTCGGTTGGTGATCTGTGCCATGTGTTTCAGTATGTCCTTTTTAGTGATGATTCCCAGCAGCCTCCTGGTGACAGACACAGAGAAAGGAGAAGTGAGATCACTTCATATCCAATCTGCTTTGCTTCGTCATGGAAAGAAAACAGTGACAGAAAGCAGAAACGCGTGCATCAGGCCAAAATCTGGCCTCTTTTTGACAGTTCGGCTCATTTCAGTAAAAAGTTGCAGTCCGTGAGAGAGCCTGGCTCGCAGAGTGTTGAGAACAAAGGCAAAAAAAATAGAGACAATAACATGTTCACAAATGACAACAAAAAAACATGTCAAGGTAAATCAACCCAGATTTCATTCCTTTAGAGATCAAAAGGTGTGACGTTATTAAGTTATCGATTCCAATTCAACACAGAAACAGTGCTTGGCAGCCAGCGGCTCAACGTAGTCTGATGCTGGAACGGCATCCAAGAAATTCCAAGAAATGCAGGGACATAAGAGGAAGTGCCAACATTTCATCACAGGGAGATGTGGGTTAAAGGAGCACTCTTAACCCTTAAAACGACTCATAACCACACATCATCATCATCATTATCATGCTGTTACTGCCTCTGGCTGGGAGTCAGCGAGGGCAGCGTAGTTTCAGTTTGGTATATACAGAACTGTCCTGCTGCGCTATCCCCTTCTGCTGCAGTAAAGAGTCCCCGTAAAAAAACAAAAACATCTATTAAGTTCAGTCCCCAGATGTTTTATAAAAGATCTGCACTCTTAAAAAGAATAACATTTTTAGTTGCGAGCCGTTTTTAAAGATCGATGGCTATGAGAGAGTAACACTCAGGCATTTTTGTTCTTTGTGGTATATAAAACAATGTAGGAGTAACACCATGCTCATCCTTCAAAAGAGACATTTCAGCCAAGTGGAGAGTGTCAGACAAAGACATTTGATTCTCCTCGTTCGATCATCTGTTGACGAATCCAGACTGAGACTCAGCAGATGCTTGTTCACACACGTCAGGCTGAAAAATGTTCCGAGACATGTGGACGGGGCGAGAGAGTGAACATGTGAAACAGGACAAAAAACAAACTTTCAAAAAGGATGTTTTCATGATGTTTGATCTCTTATGACTTTGGGACTTCACTCCTCTAACAAAATGAGTTGTAACTTCAAAGAGTCGTTATCGAGACGACTCCTGCCAGTCGGTAGACCTTGTCTGGGAAAATACCTTTGTTCCAAGTCAGAGGGATGAAATAAACAGTATCTGTTTTACAGGACGACCGCAGAGGCCACACTTCATGTAGCCTCAAGGCCTCTTCTCTCTCAGAGTGTTATTCCCAGACAGTGAGTTATTCACCAGTTTTAAAGCATCAAGTGAAAACAAAATCTGCCTGATCACGTTCAGGCAACAACTTTATTTAGCTTTCTTTAGTTTCCTTGTTCCCATTTACAGTCTGTCCTGTTTTCTTTTTAATTGTTTGGGCCTCTAAATGCCCCAGAGGTAAACACAGAGCTGGACTGAAAGGCTCCTGTCTCCGATTTTTGTTTCTTTGCTGAGATTTAGATTAAATTATCGCTGATCCAACAAGTTACTTCATATCAAGGGCACACACACTGGAGGGAATTATAGATGTGTGAATTCATCTAAACAACTGCTTGCATTACACAGGGCAGGTAAAAGAACAATCAATGATTTACTCTCAGTGGGCTCGTCTGTTCTTCTGGCCTGTCTGAATTTAATTCTCCGCACCAACATCGTCTATTTGTCATTACCGGAGAGAAATATGAATTCTGACAGAGAGCTGGACTGTGTTTGGCCTTGGTTGAGCTGGAGATGGTTCTCAGCGTGGAGATGATTTCAAACAAATGGAGAGGAGAGAGTTTGAGTAAATATTTTAGAGACCTTGTTTTTAAATGACTCACTATGTTTCTGTCCAACTACTCAACTCTGTATCCATGGGACGATTTTATCCCATCACACTGTATTAACTTTTGGGGCGTGTAAAGGACTGTTGATGGGCGGAAATCTTTATTTTTCCAGCAGTGGTCCAACGTGAAAATTCCTCTTCTTCGTAAAACTATTGAACTGCTTCCTCTTCCTGTGTGTCCTGATATCATAAGACAGCTGGGCTAAATATGATGCACGTCTTGCTGTAACCACTCCATGATGTCAACATGCATGTTTTCCATTACCAGGACGTATCTACAAAAGCCCAAAAGCCATTACGTAAACAGGCTGATGAACCCTTCACAGATACTGCATCTGAGAAGGGCCCTAAAAAATGTCCACTATAAAGTTCTCATAATCTCCCTCCCTCCATTAACCGTCCGTGTCTTACTCCTCTGCCTCCTTGCTTTTCTGTTAATCCGTTACCAAGGCTCTCCTACACATCAACATGAACACCGCTTCCTGAAGACATCTCATAATGTCCTCAGGAGTGGGAGTGTAGTCGAGTTCATGTATTCCTCCATCTATCAGTTCTTTTCTCCACCACTTACATTTCAGGGTGTAAATTGTGAGTATGTTTCCCTTTTAGGGAATCTTTTGATAGCAAAGTGGGAAAACGTTTTTTTTGCTCTCACCCGTTATGTGTTACTAAACACTGGCGTAGTCCCAGTTTCCTGAAAATATCCACAGTGATATCCATTGGCGTGTGGTCGGTAACCGTGAAGGGGCTCAGGTCCATGATCCCTCTGAGGCGGAGGGGTGGTGGAGCATCTGGAGCTTGGGACGGAGCGTGCTCTGTGAAGACTACCTGAGAAGCGCTGACAACACCTTCCTGACGCTTGCGGCCGTTATCTGTGAGGAGAGGTGGGTGAATTAGTGAGTTACGGTGACAAAGAGCAAACAAAAAACTACAAATAAAAACAAATTTCCCTCTTTGGGACAATAATCTCTTCTCATCTCAAATGAACGATTAATGTAAAGAAAACAACTTTCATATATTAAAAGACAACGGTCTGACCTATTGATATGAGCAGGTCTCTTCTGAGTACAAATCCCACGAGTCTCTGGGACTGCTGAGAGACGACGACGGGGAAGCCGCTGTAGTGCGTGCTCTCAACTAAGGCCTGGAGACAAATACATGACATGGAGACAAATTCCGACATGCCAGAAGGTTCAGTGCTGGCTTAAAATAAACCAAATCTGCCCCCATCTTGAGGTAATTCTATCTATAGTTATTGTTGTCTCTCTTCTTTTAGACTGTACATCTGTATATTTTGAGCCAATTGAAAACATTTCTCTATAATATTGTGCAGTGTGGACTGTTTTGATTACAGTGTATGTGCAAAAGCCCAATGAGGGACAAGAGTTGAACATTAGCTATAAAAACATCAGTTTCATACTCTCCAGCGTCCTCCTTATGGGAGAAAAAGAACAAGGTCACCACTCACTGTTACAGTAAATGCAGGTAACATGTTTCTGCAGGTGTATTAATCTGTATTCAAATCTACATGGTTGCTTAGTATAACCAGGGGGACTGGTGATGTATTTTAATGTCCTTTCAGCTCTACTCTCTATTATGTTGGTGCTCATGTGCGTACCTCCACCTCTCCTACAGTCATGCCCTCCTGTGTGAGCACAGCCAACGCTGGGTCCGACCGGCGGGGCCTCATCACGTCCACGGCCAGGCTGCTGTGCTCAAACTCCTCTTTCGGCTCCAGGAACGGGTACCCGTTCAACCGAATGTGAGCCTGCAGAACACACAGAGAAGAGTTGCATCATCGGTCTGTTCAGCTGGAGAAAAACCAAAGAGCCTCAGCTCGGGGGGGTTTAACAGAGACATATCATATCACACCTCATATATTCCCTCTCGCCCAAAAGCATCCGCCACCCATTTGCTGGTCATGGTCGCGGCCATGAGGGGGACGATGTACTCCAGACCGCCAGTCAGCTCGAACATGATGACTACCAGCGACACCGTCATACGAGTCACTCCACCTGGAGAGATTAAAGATCAGAATATCGTTTGAGAAGATAGAGGCGACTTGAACCTTCATCTGATGTTACGTTGTGAAATGTAAGTGAAACATCGTTTTCTCCCTGATGCTGTACAATAAGAGGTGCACAACGTATATATATTTTGCAATATCTTGACCCTAACATGAGATTGCGTGACAGAAAAAGAGATGATTATATCAGTCTGAGACAAGAATTGACTTTGGTGAGCTCACACAACACAAAAATGTCAGGGTGTAAGATCAAATGGAAAAATATAAAAGCAAGTATTCCCATAGGGTTGCTGTCAGCAGTCATGATGTATCATACACATAACATTACAGTGTGTGAGGCACAAAAATAATAAGACCACATAATTTAGGAGCACAGATGGCCTTTGGGTGAATGCTGTTTTCTTTTTTTGAAGAAATTATAAGGAAATTACTTACAGAGAAACACATACTCTAATAAACAGGATAGGATATCTGGCTTTTGCTAAATCACATGAGATCTACTTGTTCCTGGAAGTGACTTTTTTGGCCTCTAAAAGCTATTCATGCAGATTATTGTAAAGCACATTGTGAATTTAAACAGGCGCAGGCTAAGACAGTTATATCAGTTGCATATTTCAGAAGTAAAGGATCAACCAGATGTACAGGGTGGATGCATCTGGCTTGTTACTTTGATGGTTTTTTGGACTTTAAAATCTCTCCTCATGCTAGGAATCTAACAGCCGTGTTTTCTTACATCAAACTCCAGCTGTCCGGTTTCTGTGCTGTAACAAAGGAACATGCAGGTAGAGCCAGACAATTCACTTCATCATCCTTCAAAACTTCAAGGGTCTGCTACCCGTCACAAGGAGTTGGATGTGATTGATGGTTAATTTGACACACATTTTCCAACAATGTGTCCATTTCATGCAGATGTATAACATCTTTGAGCTGTTTGCTCTCCACGGGGTTTCCCAGTCTTCTAAGACCTAAAATGTTTACCCCGTCAGTGTTAAATGGAGCCTTCTGTATTTGACTTTAGAGTGAAATCCTTCACTCTATGTAAATAATCATTTTCACTTTTTAAATAAATGATGATCAGATCCAGATACTGATTGATTTAAAAATATAAACACAAACTAGAGGCAGGTGCAAAAAATAAATAAACAAACATAATTTCATCCAAAATATAAAGAAGGGATTGGTTCAAAAAGTATTTTTAAAAAGTAATAATCCCAATCTTCCTTCAGCAAATGTGAAGAAAGATCAGTTCCCAATAGAAATTAACTTGATTGAAGAATTTCAATCAAGTTAAACTTAATAACCACAATTCAAAATGAGCGTAAGGTCTCCCTTCCTCCAGCGACTTGAGACCACTTGACTGAGTCTGGGAGCTGATGAAGCAGAAAGGTCCAGACATTCTTCTGCCCGCCCACATCCATCTGCTCCCTGAGCACCCCAGAACATTCCTCGGTCAGACTGAACATGTAATCTCGATCCCTCTGGCATGTTTGTATTTGTATGTTCTAAGATTAATACCACTAAAGAGGCATGCATGAAATATCCTGATGAAAATGTCCAAACAACCGTCCGAGTTCTTTCATCTGCTCCAAGCTGCTTCTGAGCTCTTGAACGTTTTCCATAACCTCTCTGATGAGTTTCCCAACACCACCAACCTCCCCCCAAAAAAATAAATAAATAAAATGAAAACAAGCTCAGATCCTTGTGGTTCATGTCTCACCCAAACATGCGGCAGCTCCCACCATGGCATAGAGCCCCGGAGTGATGCAGTCTGCTCCCTGCGAGCACCACCCCTTAAAGATGATTGAGTCATGGTTGTAGTAGGCCAGCTGCTCCATGCCGACGCCCAGCAGTCTGCCGGTGATGGCTCCGACAGCCATGCTGGGGATGAAGAGGCCCGAGGGAACCTGGGAGGAGAAAAGGACGGAGAGGAAAACACAACAAGATTGAGATGAAGTATAAGAGAGGGCTGCTTGGTAAATTAATAACGTCTTAGACCTGATTAACATGGAGGCATGTGATCAGATCACTGAGGACAGATGTTAATACTAGGTCTAGCCTGGGCCTACGGTGGACGTACTGCAAGATAATACTGATTAGGACTCTTACTGTAGAGGGATGGGGGGTTGCTGGCATTAAAGCTAACTGGCCTTAATGTGGGTCAAAGTCTGAAAAATAAAGCTGTGGAAACTCTGTGGATGTTATTAAATCCAAAATATGAACTCACTCTGGAGTAAAGTGAACTGCCTGTGTCCCCTTGGCTTTCACGTCAGCTGAACCATATTGATGAAACTTTAACCCAAACCCTTTTTGTATTTCCATCATCGTCATTACAGAGACAAAGATGTCATCATGCCGTCGAGTCATGTTTGGATGGAGACCATTCTAACTAATATCATTGTCCAGATGCTTGTTCAGCCCAAATGCAGTCCACCATGACTCAGTTAATAAAGTGACTTATGGCTCTGTCTTTTTCAATTGCCTCATGAAGCCTGCAGACATTAATTTTTCCACGTAACATGATCTTCCAGCAAACCATGTGATACTGAGTCATGCTGCTGTGACTCAGTGCATGAAAACGTGCAAAAGGTTCAATCACTCGCCATCTGGACAAAGAAACGGGCAGGAAAAGACGGCGGTTCCAAGTATGGTTCCCGTCACATTTGAAACAGCTACTTGTGCAGTAACTTCAAACTCGAAGTTCACAGTGAACAGTTCGATTGTAACCAAAACCCGACATCGGCCCGAAACATCTGAGCATTGAGTGCTTTTGCCTCAACCAACCTTCATGCCAAAGGTAATCACGGTGATCATCATCTTGAAGACTAAAGCCAGGGCCAGCTGCCACAGAGCAGTGTAAAGGCCTGGTCCCGCGGGCCGATCTGCGAGGGTGTTGCCTACACCTGTGTCGGTGTTGTTGGCTGGCTGGAGATGTGTGTGTAGAGATTAAAGATGAACACAAAGAGACAAATAGAGGATTGGAAGATGGGTAAAGACAGAAAGGCAGAGAAATAAATAAAATAATGATCGTGAGCTGAACATCATGACAAACCACAAAAACAACTCTACAGACTTCCCCACATGAAACACATCCAGACTCGGTACACAAGCTGACCTGCTGGTAGCCACAGAGTTGAGAGGAGTCGAGCCGGGAGCAGTCATTAAAGAGCTCGGAGATGAGCTCTGCTCCGCTCATTCTGGTGTAAATGTTTGGGTAGGCGATCAGGGCGGTCAGCGCCGTGACCACCAGCACCTCCATGACAGGGTAGTGACCGAGTCGAGTGGTTTTACCTGGAGGTGGAATAAAAAGTGAAGCGGGGTTAGGCAGACAGATCTGACCTCACTCAACATATGAAGTGTTTTACAGTGACTTCAGCACTCACGCCTCCTGCACCAGGCAATGTTGGCCTTGATGAACAGCGCCCCCCAGAGGCCTCCAAAGATCCCCAGCAGGATGAAAGGGGCCAGCTCCACCAGGTGCCATGGGGCATGAAACTCCACGTAGAACAGAACCAGCTGGCTGTTTCCGAAGGGGTTTATGGAGCGTAGGGTGAAGGCGGCTACCAGGGCGGCGAAGAACGAGCGCCACAGAGTCTTCAGAGGGAAGTAATAACTCACCTGGAGGAGAAAAACAACTGATGAAGATATGGACACAATTCCACCGATCAGAATATTCACAACATGAAAAAGAGGCACTATGAAAGTTTAAGCCTAAAGCATGTGGTCAGAGATCCTTCCAAAAAAAACAAAACAAAAAAAAAACCCCTCCTAGCATCCCGATCCAACAGCACCCTGGGAATTTTGCTTAAAATGAATTAAAAAGCTGCCAAAGCATAAACACTTCTTCATAGCTTCCTATAAGTCAGGTGCCAGCACTGTGCAGTTCCCAGCACCAAATCACATCTTTAAAACAAAACAAACAAAAAAAAGGCTGGAGAGCAATTAAAATCTGCTCTGATTTATTTTGTCATCCGTTAGTGATTAAAATAACTGGCACTTGCAAATCTACTGGATCAGATCTATTTAGCGTTTAAGTGATGGAGATTTTAGGTCTTCTGTCGCAGCAGATACTGTGTGATGTTGGTAAGGTTAAGTACTGTACTCACTTCTTCCAGACTGAACAGGACTCCTCCGATGGGAGCACCGAAAGCCACAGACACACCAACGGCTGCTGCCGCCGATAACACCTACGCAACAGAGAAGGAACATGAGAAGTAAGTTCTTACAATAAACTGAAACATGTTTCTATGGCAGGAGTTTATTATCTTATTTCCGTCTCAATGCAGAAACATTTGATTTTCATCAGCTAAGGATTTAAATTACACACAATTGATTAGAAAGAATGAAACTTATTATCGATGCGCAGCTCATTTTTCATTTGTGTGGCTTCTACAAGCAGAATCAAAGGCACCACATTTTCTTTACTGCTGTATGAGCATTTATTTAAATTATATTCATATTTGAGTCACAACAGGCCAGTTTGGACAAAATAAGAGGCTCAAAATGAATGCCAGAAAATAATAAAAACTGTAGGAGCTTTTGCACAGCTGGCGGAATGACAGAAACAGAACCCCTTCTCCAAATGGTAGTTAATCCCAGTTGTTTAGATTCTTTTTGTCTGTTATTTTTGTTTTCAATGTCACTTATAGTCCAGTTTTCTCTACTTAGGTTCAGGTTAGGATTTTTTTTCAGGCAGTTTACCACAGAAATGTTTCTTTTTTTCTTTAGTAGTAAAAATCTAAATTTATATGCTTCAGTCTCCAGTTGAGTCTGTTACATGATTAAGGAGATCTTAATATTTACAACAGAGGAAAACAAGAAAAGCAGCCAGAGAAGATGAAGATGTAAACAAAGGTGTGATTATTTTAATATTTTTGGATATTGAAGCAGTAATGTCACCTCACTCAGAACCTACCTCTCGCCGCTTGGCTTCGTTCTTGCGGTACTTGGTGAAGAGATGACACAGTATGTTAGCGCAGCAGCATGCCACGTGCACCAATGGACCCTCCTTTCCCAAACTGAGCCCGGAGGAGACAGCTAAGACCAAGGTGATGGTCTTGATCATAAGGGTCCACTTCCCCAGGTAGCCTCGGATGATGAAACCGCTCAGGATGGTTTTAATCTGAGAGGAAAAGCGAGAGAAGGTAAAAAATATGAGAAGGTGTTTGTGTGCACAGGGATTAGTTTGTGTGTGTAGAGGGGATCAGGATGTGTTTGCACTCGTGTCTGTTTATGGTGGCGGGGGGGGTGGTTGGTTTAGATATGCCTGTGTGAGCGTATAACCAAGGGAGAGAAAGTGTAAACACTAATACGAGGGAAGGAACGAAAGTGAGGTTGGCGCTTTGGATATTTTTCTTTAAAATAAGTGGTTAATCTGGTGCAAGGCTGCTGACCACCGTCTGGCCTGACAGGGAGCAGACTTGTGAGGAGAACAGGACTCAAGTTCCACGAAATGAACGAAGCTCTTCATTTGGAGGCAAGAGTGAGACCGAGAGCGCTTGTGTATGCAGGAAAGGGTTGTGTTTGTGTGTTTAAATCTGTATATATGAAATGAGTGAATCAGTTTGGATGTGTTTGTGCACAGTCAGGTTTTTTCCCCTCGCATTTCCCAAGCGTAAAACAAATCCTCAGCTTTTAACCTCCTCAGAAAATGAGTAACAGAAACAGAGGACAAGAAAATGTAAACACTGATGGACAGATGGCAAAGAGCTGGATGTTAATAAGTTCATGGAAATAGATGCTGTAATAGAGACAGGGGGGAAACGCTTAACTGAACTAACTTCTGTCTTTTACATCTTTGATTTTCATTTAAAGAGCATTTTCATTCAATAACATGCAATAATAATGATATAGAATTATATGAAAATAGAGATCTTGTTGAAATTCCTGTGCATGAACAAACACGCAGCACGAAAAAAAAAAAAGACATAGCTCACCTCTGGGATTCCTGAGCCACATGCATACGGAGCAAAGGCTCTAACCAGTGCGACGGCCAGGAAGGAGAAGAGCAGAGCCCAGAAGATGTACATCAGGAAGTTCACTATGTAGGCGAACGCACCCTGCAGGGGACACAAAGACACACACAAACAAAGAGGAGATATATGATTTC
Organism: Remorina albescens; assembly: GCA_034769265.1. Classification (NCBI taxonomy): domain Eukaryota; kingdom Metazoa; phylum Chordata; class Actinopteri; order Carangiformes; family Echeneidae; genus Remorina; species Remorina albescens. The sequence goes on from CM068495.1 coordinate 14,451,386, forward strand.
TCAATATTAAAAAATACTTACATTAAAAAATTTAGTTAGAAATCAAAAAGATCTTTTTAGTTTTTATTTAGTGTCATGACAGTTTATAACCAGTAGACGGGGCCAAAGGACCATGACAGCTCTTTACAGGCTTTAAGCATCTGTTAAATGTGCATGATACTTTTTTCTATTTATTCACAAGGAGTGCACATGACTACTTAAATTATGAGAGGTGATGAGGTGGGCTATGTAAATCTGTTGTAATAGTTTGATCATGTTCTTCTACCTCTGACGTTCCCGTTATGAGCTCAGCCCAGCTCTGCCACTGTGGACAATGGTGTCTCTCCTGGAACGTTGTCTCGTTGGACGCCCAGCAGCAGTGCTCGTGGTTGTACCAAAAGCGAAAAACGCAAACGCCTTCTTTCATGTCCGTCATCCAGTGGGCTGCGATGTCGATGCCGCCAGCCAAGGCACCTGGATGGCCGGGGGAAGAGAGTGAGAAATTCTTCACTTGAGTCAAAAACAACAGAAGCTGATTTTTTTTTTTTTTTTTTTTTTTTTAGGTTAATAGCTTGTAAATGTGTAAATGTCTGTCCCCTTGTATTCTGTCCAAAGTCTCAATTTTTTGGATTCCTTTGAAAAAAACTACTAAAACAGGAAAGAAGATTACTGACCAGGCTCATAGCTAGTATAAGTTACATTCATTTTCTAAATAAATATGTCACTGCTTATTTTCAGTGCCATGCTGGTGCTATTTTGTAGGTCTACACCTGCTGTCTGTCACCACATGGGAATTAACTTTGGCCTGTTTCAGGCAGCACAGAAACGAGAGGAAAGGTAGAAACAGCACTGACATTTTGTCTTTGAGAATCCATAAGATGAAGAGGGCTTTCATATGGTTAATTTTTATTGATCTGGGCCAGCGTAGCAGTATCATCGTACATAATTTTTGCACCAAATAAAACTGAGATGTAGCTGCATAAATACTCATTATAAAACATATGATCTTTTGTGTGTGTGTGAGAGCTACCTGACAGGAGTCCCACCAGCAGCATGAGCAGCCACCCAGAGAAGGCATCACTGACACTGTGCAGCAGATTCACCGTCGACTGTCTGCTCTTATTGGTGATCTGCTCAGACACATAAATGAGGAGATCAATATTGGAGAATGCTCTCCATCACCACCATTATGCTGCTCCTGTTGTTCATATCTGGTGTTTATATACATTATTTATGTATTATTTCATATCATATAATGTTGCTTCACATCCAAGCACATTGGTCTCATGTTTTATAGTTCATACGTTTAAAGGTTTAGTTTTATTTAGTAATTTTTTTTATGGCCTTTCAGCTGTTTCCATTGCTGCTGCTAGACTTTAATTCCCCCCAGCATACTCAGCGAAGTGTCTCATCTATCAGGATGTGAAAGTGGAACACGTAGTCCAAAAACATCCTCTACTTTAATAAGACAGAGATCATTAGTTCTCCAGTTTCCATGTTCAAAACATGTTGTGCAACACGTAAAATAAAACCAGCAGTTTGAAGAAAAACATTCCACATAAACTTTTCGCTTGCTTCGTGTTCAAGTAACCACAAATTCATTCCTTTCATAACTGTGTAGTGTTTTAATCCACATATAAAGTTCCACAATAAGAGCTTTATGATTGTGACCTCTTTCTGCTGAGTAAGGAATATTTGCCAATCTGTTGAAATACAGAGCGTTCTTCCTCATACCTCTCTGTGTCGGTCGCGGTCCTTGCTCTTCTCCCTCACCCAGTCGATAGTGTTGAAGTCTTCATAGGTGCCAACCCCGGGCACTGGGTCCTCCAGGGGGTCCACAAGCTTAGTGGGGCCGTTGCCATTCATGCCGGCTGCTCTGCTGCCGTTGCTGTTGCTGTTGCCGTACTCCTCATAACCTCCTGGGAAAGAGGAAGGGGTGGAGGGAGAGAGAGGAATGAGAGGGAGGGATAGGGAGAAAGAGACTTTTCAGACGCACAATAACATCGTCACACAGAGACACAAGCCTCTTATTTGCTGCCACACTTTTCTTCCCCTGTCATTTTGCGCTTTGTATTTAATTGTTTCAGAGTTCAATTGAAATTCTCTAATTTAAATCATGTTTTTTAACTTTGATGTTACTTTCTGCTTCATTTATTTATTCGTGCTGCCAGAACGCAGTTTTAGATTAGCATCACACACTGTCTGTTTCCTACCTGTGTACTGTGGTTATTTTCATCTGATATCAAAGAGAGGCACTGTGGGGATGGGCATGGCCGGCATGCAGCCGCAGGAGGGATGCTGAGGAGTTTCAAGCAATAAGACAGGGATGGGACCAGATGCACCATCAGAGTCAGAGACGCACAATGGAAAGTAAGATCACAATCACATCAGTAGTGAGACTTGCTACAGGCACAAAAAGCCCCCCGAGGGCAAGTCACACCTTCAGCAGCTTAAAGCGCTGCTGCAAAAAGGCAGATGTCATCAGACCTCACAGAAAACATTTCTTCAAGTAACAGGAGAAGTAACATCTGTGCAGCCATTACCTTTCAAAATGGATCATCAATGGTCAAAATGATTTCAATAGAGACAGCAGCTGTCAAGATATCTGCATCCAGTGCAAAAAATATACTGCCAAAAGTGGAACAATACGAAGTTCACATTTTAATGCACCTTCAATTCAAACATTTAAACAGTATGAGTGTTTGTGAGAGGGAAAGAGATTTACCAGAGCAGGCACTGTTCTCCAAAAAATGTCAGCAGGAGAAATATGGCATCCAGACCCCAGCCAGTAAGCGCAGGCACGCGCACACACACACACAAGCCTTGAGAAAGTGCTAGCTGTAGCAATTCTGCGATATACGACAGTGTATCGATGAGCATTTCTAGGCAAAGCCACAAAGGAAGAAGAAGAAGAAAAAAATGAGATTGTCTCCAGCTGCTTTCTTCCAAGTGGCCCACAATAAAAGAGCTTTGGTATGTAGCAAAGTCTGAGTTGTAGTCAATATAAAATACCAGAGAGCAACAGGCAATAGGAGCAGCATTCGGCAGAAACAGGAAACAACAATCAACCTCAAAGTTGAAGCTTGAGATGAGTCACTGTGCTAAAGGAACAACCATAAAAGCAGAAATAAAGCAGTTTTCATCTGATTATGAGTTTAAGTATAGGTGATGGTGGTCCTTCCTGTCTGGTGCTTTACACCTCGCTCAGTTGTAGCTCTCCTTCAGGACTCCTCCATCCTCACTTCACAAACATTTCTAACTTGACACTGAGGGAGGAGATGGTTGCCCTGCTATTTGCAAACCTGACCCGACTAGGTAAACGTGTTTTAAACATGAACTGGCTCCAAGAACGCCCTGAGTGAATAAATAAATAGCTCCATCACTCTCTCACGAAATCCTGTCTCACAAAATAAACCTTTGTCTATTCTAATTGCCTTAAAGTTACAGCATTTTTAAATACATTTCCCCCCAAAATACCTCAGTGAAAAACTCCAAGCTTTTTTTTTTTCCTTACTCTTGGACTAACAAAGGATCAATAAATATACACGCTCCAGTCATGTGATGGAGTTGCTGAATGTTCAAGTGCCTTGCTCACAGGTCCATTGACAGTATCTCATGAGACAAAACATGGTTCCTGTTTATCGCCTTGGCAGGTCATTCGGTCTTTAGGTTATAAAATTGTTTCAAGTTGCACAACACATCACTTTCGACTAAAAAGGAGTCAGCTGATATTATATGGTAATGAAACACATAATGTAACACAACCCAGTATACACTATACAGATACAGTAAATTATCTTGAACAGCTTGGAACTGTAAACCAGCATAGAGGAAATATAAGCCACACTGAGACAAGTTTAACAGAACAAGTTTGGCATAAACCTTTTCACTTGATGCCTTAAATAATTTTCCTTTACCTCCAAATATCCTTCATGAAAACTTCTATGTGCTCGTGTGAACTGAAGAAAGAGTTGTGTGCAGTTATACTGAAAGATAATAACAATACGCTTTATATGAGACTCTTCTAAAAGGACCAAAAGTCACTGCTCTCATAAAAATGTTTGTGTCCTTTTTACCTCGCCCAACAAGGTCATGTTTTCATAATGTTTTGTTTACCAGCAGTATTACACAAAAAGGACTGAGCCAATTTGTATTGAACTTTGTGGAGGAAGGGGGTCATGGGACCAGGATGAACCCAGTCCATCGTGGTTCATTTACCATAAATTACATTTTTGGTTGTTTTGTTTTCTCTGAGGTCTGATGCACATTGTGTGACACTAGCCTCAGTCTGCCCACTTAGAGATGGATTCACTGCCTTAAATACTCAACAGCTGTGACTGACCTTCTCACCTTCTTAATGACAGCCACAACAAAGACTGAGCAAGGCCAAGAGGAACAACCCAGACACACTTTAAAAGAATAACACAAGGGCTCTGTGATGATGTAAAAGGCCTAGTTGCAACTGATGCAAGGACACGCACCAATGAAAAACCGTGTATGCGTGTTTGACGAGATGTCAGACGAAAGCAACTGCACAGCTGCTGGTATTCACTGTTTAAAAAATACAAAAAGAAAGAAAATGGAGCTATTATGAGTTTGACCTCAGCCATGAGGTCACGATTGAATGAGGAAAAAAGACTTCTGACATGGGAAATACACAGACACACATACGGAGATAAGTGTGTTTGGATTTAAACATGTATCTGTTGCTGCTGACCTCAGTGTCAAATCTGCCGACTGAAACAGCTGTATATACACTGATAAAACACAGACATACACAGGCAAGTAAGTATATAAAAAAAAAAAAAAGCTGCATTTTCATCATTCACACAAACATTAACTACACAGGTGGGGGCCTGATGGACGGGAAATGCTCCTAATGATTAAACTGGACACAAACAACACAGTTGAGCCGCTGTCTGTAATAACATTTTACACAATTTAAACACATGTGATGCATAACACAAACCCAGGCAGCTGCAGCGTTGAAGATGAGAATTGTCTTCCCTCAGATCCTTTTAACACCGACTTGAACTCGAGCAAAGTACAGTTGACGCTTGTCTTCGTGCTCTTCCTCAGTTTCAAACTCACCGTTTTCAACCAGCTGCTCCTCATCCAGCTGCACAGTCCAGAACTGCCAGACCATCTTTTCAACCCTGGACCCAAACTCCCACCCTTCCCCTCAGTATCCACAGTCAAGGCTATGAATCAAACTAGGAATTTCTTCTCCTTCTCCTAAACTTTTCTAGGAAGTGGACTTCAGCCGGGCCCTCCCACATAGCTTTGAAGGTGAGTAATGATTGGCTGATTTGTCTGGGAAACTGATGGCGGCTTGCTGTGCTGATGGCAGTGTGTTTTCATAGGCCGAGAGCATTTATGAGAGCATTTATGAGAGCTCCTGGTTTGGCCTGGGTATTCTTGTGTGAAAATGAGGTAATGTGTTTATAAGGTCTTTGACCTTTTGAATCCTGTGGTGACAGGACCAGGCTGAGTCCATTCTGCTTTCCATTCAGTCCATTCAGGGATCAAAACCCTTTTAAATATCAAACTTGGAAAAGCTCTGATTGTGATAAGGAGAGCTGGGGAAAGAAAATCTGAAAAAGCTGATGTATTATTTAAAAAGGGACATGTTTCACAAAAGGGATGGCAGAGCACAGTTAAGCAAACCAAAGTACAATCAAAGTCCTTGAATTCAACCATGAAACTCTGTTAACAGGCCAGGTGGTATCTCAGGGGGTCCAGTCGGGGTTTGAATCCAAACCAGGACTTCAACAGCAGTAATTAGAGGCAAAATCTGCCCAAAAATAACAGTTCCTTTATATTCCATTAGCCCAGTAACACTTAACGAGCTGTGACCTCAGTGTCACAGACAAAAGTCTGAGTCACAGCTCCAAGAGATATACCATGCTTTATATTTTAAGTAGATAGAGCGAAACCAGAGTCAAATTCCTCCGACAGTGGTGACTGCTTGCAATGGGAAGTTGGCGCTGGACTCTGGCAGTTATTCTACTCTTTACTTTCCATCTGATGCTTTGGTTTTCTTTGGTGAACAAAGCCAAAGACTAAGACAATTTTACAGTATGAGTGGCATTTCTGCAGAGCATGAATGATGCGATTTGACTTGTAATTTGAGAGAGGAGGAAAAAGCACATCTATTTGTCCATTTGAGATGCTGAAATGAATTAAACAGATTGTTTCAGTGGGCTGCAGAAAGAACAAGAGGAGTTGCTGACACAGCTTCACCTACAAAGAGGGGAAACAGTCTGATAGTCGTGACTCATGCAACACTTGTAATGAGAATAACTTAACTGTGGCATTTTCAACTTTGTAGTAAACTCTGATGAAAAGCCACGAGGCAAAATGTGATTTTCTCAAGGAGATACTGAGAGGAAGTCAAAAGGGGTAATGTCATTTGAGCCATGCGGTTATATGACGCTGAGTTTCCTTGTATTTCAGTCAAGCATGCAGGAAGTTGTGGAGAATCAGTAAGTCCAGCTACGCACAGGACATGTTATCACTCAAACACAAAGTTCACACACGTGTTAAATATTGAGCAAACTGTGCTGCAAGGAGACAGTCTGCTGAAGTTATTACAAAATAAAAACAACCCAGCTCCAACCAAAAAGACACGAGACAAGAGTCATGTCAACAATTTAAACTGCAAAAAGAACCAGCGTGCAGACTGAGTTTGAGCAGCACGTTTCACAAAATGGGTCAACGACACAGAGATATCATACTGAGCTCTGTACTCGCTGTGTCTGTGTGAGTTTATCCTGAGGGGCAAAACATGACTACAATCTTGCATTTTCCGCGGAAGATGCAACACACCCCCCCCCCATCCTTAATTCCTTATAGAAAAGAAGAAAATTTGACACACACTTTGTCATATGACCACAGCGTCATCTTCGAAAACTACACGATGTGTCATCTATTGCACAGGGCTTTGCAAATACACAAGGGCATAAAAAGGGTCAATGGCAAGACAGTCACACGCACACATGGTCTCCAGCAAGGGTTTGAACTTTGAACTTCTGAGGTCTGGTTGCCATGGGAATCGGCATACCGTGACCCCTGTGACACTTGGCGACGACAAACGAGCATCTCAGGGACATTCTGCTATCATATCTTAAAATCCTATTTACTGGGTCAGAGGAAATTGAATAAAGAAGGGAATGTGCGTCTCTGCAGTTGATTCGATTAATTTTCATAAAGGTTTCCACATGCTGGAAAGAGATTTTAAAAACCCAATGGTGGCTTCATAGGAATCAGCCTCAGATGAAGGGAAACAGAGGAAGTTCTTCTGAGGAATTGCACCACTGTTTTTTTGTTGGACAGATCCAGTAATAAAGTCTGGGAGGGAATTGAAAACCTTTTACTTTTCTATGACTCTAAGTAGCTTTTAAAATACTGTGTGTAAAAAAAATAAATAAAAAAACTACTTTTTGAAGACCTGCCAAAATGCGAGTGCAGCATTAAGTTTAAAAAATCCTGAATGATGCGAGTGCTTGGCCAGATTTTTTGGCACAATTTTTTATTTCCTATAAAGGAAAACCTTTTGTCAATGCACAATTGCCTGTTTAAGGTGAATAACCCTTTTTTATTAGATGCTGTCACTGTGTATTAATGCACTTCAAGAAGACTTAACTTTAAATTAACCCAGTGAAGCATCTTGGGGTGTAACTAACTATGAATGTGAAGGAAGCCAGAGCAGTAAAAGGAAGATAATGTGAACTCAGCAAATCCCTTCCTCCTTGGTTGGATATAAGAAGCGAAGCCATGACTGATTTGACAGCTGTTATGCCAGTCGGGCCTTTAAAAATGTCCAATGTTGCTAAACCCACATTCTGCAGGAACCAGCGTTGTGGACTACGTTGTGAAATATCCCATAATAATGATAACAAAAAATATAAAAGTTGCTGGGATAATAACAGTGCAATGTTTAATGTTTGTTAGCGATTTAAAAATCTGCTCAATGTTCCTTATGTCAAAACCTTTCCTTTCATTTGTCCAAACTTACACTCATCTCTCTTCATTTTTTGAATCTTTCCCTCTTTCCTGTTCCACCCTTTCCACACAGTCAGACAAACTGTACCCAAAACTGTGACTCATTCCCTGTCAATCAACACAATGTGAGCAGCAGTAGTTCTAAAGTGCTGACAGCCATAGGGAACAAAGTCTGCTGCCTAAAACAGCAGTGCCAATGTCAATACACCCAGCAATAAAAAGGTTATTGCCATAAATGATAATCCTCACCTGTGATGAACCAGTGGACTGGATATAAACCAAATGAAGGTAGTAAAAAAAACAAACAAACAAAAAAAAGAACAGTGGAAGCAAATTGATATAAAAGTGACTGATAAAAATAAACCATGAAAAAGCAAACATGGAAGTCAATTCATGGATTGCCGTCAGCAAGTGAAGCCAGTGAACCTTGGATACAAAATATTGTGTATTCGACACTGCTTTACCATCTTGGTAATGAATTCCCTGTCACAAGATCCTCATAGCTTTCTTCTTAATTTGATTTTTAAGTTAATGTCATTCCTCCTCAAAGCTGGATCAGTTTCTGTTTTAGCTATAAACTACTTCTTGCCCTTGGTGATGATTTTATGAAATCTTGACGCACTTTCTAAAATTCACATATTGTATAGAATGAGACGCACGTCTGTTTTCATTATTAAGCATGTCTCTGTGAAAGTGTCAAAGCTCTCAATCCATAGTGAAATTTGCACAAGCTGTCCTCAGAAACTGAGCTGTAAAACGAGCACTCAGAAAACAGTCAGCGAGTCGAAGAAATGACTCAAAGCCTCACTTCTGATTGGCTGACAGTTATCTGCTGCTGCTAGAGCTCCAGAGAGAGGCTGGAAACGAGACATATATGTTTCAAGATCCAAGCTGAAGCTCTTGTGCCATCTCTTCACCTGTTCCCTCCTTTCAATAAAACATGACTCAGATGACGGGGGTCATTTGGTGTCATGCTTGTAAATGTTGAGCACTTAGGAGTTATCAGGAAATTACGGTGCAGGTTTAACACAGCATAAAATCACCATGGATAACTATGAGGTGAAGCGTTAAGCGTTTTAACACTAATAAATGTCCGCGCTAATTACAGTCCATCAGTTAACTACTGTAAATACAAGCCATGCATTTGATCCTGTGCCTGTATGTCATCTCAGTTGCAAGTCTGGTCTATGTGCTGTTTTTTTTGTTGTTGTTATCGAGTGCTGTTATCGCATAGTTTCTGTCTTGGTGTTTTTCATAATAACACGTGTTGTAGAGGCTAAAACAGCAGGGACAAGCTGCAACACGTTCACTCTGTGTAGACAGCAGAAGATTTCATGCAAAAAGGTCGCTGTAAGGATTTTATGGACATTTCAATGGGGTCTACAGTTAGTTTAGCCAGGGAGTGTAGAGAAACCTGAGTAAAAACTGCTAATACTCTGCAACTGGGGCATTTACAGATCAACTGCCTTGCTCCAGAACAGCACCCGCACACACAAGTGGTCCACAGAGGGATCAGCAGGACTATATATTAATCCCTCCTGAGCCCAAACTCTCTTCTGGAAACACTGGAGGCTAATGAGTCCCAGAGCGAAAGGTTCCACACAGCTAAATTATCGCGGCTGCACTGGCAACAAAGTTAAGTACATGCTAATGAGCAGTTAGGGAACTCAACAAGACTCACGTCAAATGGAGAAAGTAAAGGAGGAAGTCTGAGCTGAAATGCTTAAAAAAAACAAACAAAAAAAAAAAACCCACAGAGTTGGGGGGCAGGAAATAAAGTTCAAGTTCTGATAATGTAACTCTAACTGGTCATAAAAGGCTTCACGCTGTTCGAGATACAACTCAGAATGAATGTTTGTTTCTAAATTCCGGGTGGCCTGCATGAGCCGCCTTCTGACATCAGAGATAAGACGGCTACAGAGAGACTTTAATGATCAATTCTGCACCGTGGCGGGTGAAATGAAGCAGACCTTCCAACCTAAAAACCCGATTTTCCCGGAGCCTGGCACATAATTATAACTTCAGACTGAGGCAACGAAGCAAAGCCCTGCTGTCTGACAGAGGTTACTACTGATTGTACTGATTGTTGAGTTTCTTCCTGAGCTGAATCACAACAGACTCACTCTGCGGCCTAGTTTTTTTTTTTTTTTTTCACAACCAACTGTAACAACCAACAACCAACTGTGTAATTTAAAGAATAAATGGTTAACAGTTTCTGCATTTCTTCACTTGGTAAAAAAAAAAAAAATTGCCAGTGCAGCTCAGCGGCAGCAATTACATCCACCAAGAGAAAATCTCGTCCCCAGACCTCCTTCCTCTTGGCTCAGTCTTATCTCTGCCTGTTTCAAATAGGGGGGAGGAGATGGAGAGGGTGATGTCACGGTGACATCAGTAGTAACCAGTCAGAACTGAGATCACTGGCTGGCATTGCTACTCTCTTGTCTTAACAGTAAACACAATTAGAGGCTTATTTTGGCCATGATCTTGTCAGATAGACTTAGAGCTGTGTAACAATGACATCTCCAATAACTGGTTTAACAGCTACCAGAAGGCGGGGGAGAAAAAGGGTTCTACTGTTGCAATTTTATTAAATAAGGCCACAGTTAATGCCGCAAACTGAAGCAGCTTTTCAATATAAGAAACAACTCTGAATGTATTCTGTTTGCATCAAAGCCACAAGAAGACCAGAGTCATCAGACCACTGGTCAATGTTTATTTCTGTTAAGATGTAGGAAGATTTTAACAAACTTCAGAAAATCAGACCCCCTTAGTCCCATTACTATGTTGGTGCACTGGCTCCCTGTGAGGTCCCCAGTTTTATTGCTGACATAATGAGCAACAGATCTGTCTGATGCAATTCCAACCACTGGTGTTGTTACTTGGTGTGATTATTCTCCAGATTGTGTATCTCAGGTTAACCAACTCTGTAGTTAATCATTAAAGCATTTTCTTACTATATCTGTATTCCAGTTTTGGTCTCATATCTTTATGCTCTTATTCATTTTCCTGTTATGTTCTGAACTGCACCTTTAATTCTTCTTGTGAGATAATAACTGTTTACCCCTACGTTTCTCTAAAGCGGAGTCATTATTTAGAAAAGTGCCAAAAAAATTAAAGTTATCATTAGTTGACTGCTGTCTCTGGATCCTCACTCACTTTTGAGTGGAACTAAAGCAGGATTAAAACTTCACCACAGTACAAACGGGCCATCATTCATCTGCAGTATGAGGAGGTTAATAAGGTTGTTAATCGATATCAATGACTCATCGCTAACTTTGCCATTAGCTGCAGGCTTGGCAAACAAAAGCTAAAAACCTCTTTCTGGAGCCAAATGTACAACTCAAAGGGACTTCAACTCTCAAGACTTTGTATTAATATTTCTCTGACTACTCCAGATGTTTTATGTTACATTTCTCTTCTCGTAACACAACTTCAAACCTCTGTACAGTGACCTACTGTCAGTAGGTCACTGTACAGAGGTCACTAACTCCTCTCCAGGTGCTGTAAGTGATGCCATCATTACTAACCAGGAAGTTGTGATGCAGAAGCAGAGGGGCCAAATGTCACAGATTAGAGGAAGTCACCCAGCAGCTAACATGAACACAGCTGATACTATTCCTCACTTTAATTATTGTTTTCTCTGTACCACCTTGACGCAGTAAATAGGGATTCAGTATGTTTAACACAGCCTGTTCAAGGTTGCAGTGTGTGCGGGGGTATGTTATTCCATGTTTACGTCAGCACTCCATAGACTACCATGGAACAAATCAACATCTGAGACAGAGATGGCAGGGCAGAGACAGACATTAAGCCTCTGAACCAGGAATGCTTATCTAAAGATCCCACACTGGAGCTGCAGTATAGTCCGATCTGCGTGTAAAGCGATCTAAAGAGAGCATATACCAACTGATTATTCAGATGTGTGACTATGACTTACTAAGAGAATGTGACACACACACACACACACACACACACACACACAAAACAGTACTCTGCTGCTACAGATACATCTTATCTTGAGAGAACTTTTTTCAGGGCACTAACAGACACACACAGCACTCTGGAAATGAGCTAATCTCACATGTGGTCACATGTCATTCAAGCTTCTGCTTCGTAAACACTTTACAACAGGACATAAGGTGATAATGTGTAGCTGTGTCTTGTATAGTGTTGAAGTCTTTTCATTCAAAAGGGGCATCAGACTGCTAAAGAAATGTTTGATGCTCTTTAACAACAATAAATGTTATTCAAACATTATTATAGAGATAGTTGGTCATTGGTAACATGATAGATGCCACCCCTTAAACCCTGAAAACAGACAAAACCTCCAAAGCAAGGATTAGAAATGACACCGACACACATTTTCAGTGGGTCATTAAGAGCTGACGGGAAAATGAGATGAGGTATCAGAGATTTCCAGCTCGATTTGAACTAGAGATGTTAAGATTATGCAGCGAATGTCTCCAACTCCGAAGTGCCACCTCATTTGACTCTTGAGTGTTTCACTCGGGGAATTTGAGATTGACTCAACGTTACAATAGCTACTACAAAATTTGAGATATTTAGTGTTTTTACCTTCTGAAATATGAGAGTTTGAAGCTTTTCTAATTCGTGAATGATAGAAAACCGAATCGAACTGGATTTTAAGGCAAAAAGAGAAAATGTGAAGATGCAACTTTTGTTCTGTGGGAAGCAAAAACAAACCATCTTACCTATTATTTGGTGTCTGATTAGAGTTTTTCCTGCAATCCTTACAAAATCAGAAAGATTGACTAAAAAAAGGGTAAAACCCTCGGATGGGACACAACCCCATCCTCGGACCGTGGATGGACCTTTACCTGAGCTGAGGGGGGGGACGTCGTCCGTGGTGGAGAAATCCAGCGTGGCTCCAGCGATGTCCACCATCTCATCATCATCATCTCCATCGCTGGGGTGATGAAGGCCATCGAAGCTCCCGGTTCGATACCCGGGGTTCTCCATCCCTCCGAAATCTGAAGAACAGGAACAACAAGGAAGCAGGAGCAGTCAGACTCCGGAGCTGCAGGACCAGCTTTGAGGGGCTCAGCTTTAGTCGGTGTTACCTCTGTGACTGTCGCCTGAGTATTCCCGAAACCAGCTGGACCAAATCTGAGACATTGTAAAATAAAAACACAGCAAAAGTCAAAGTACAGGTCCGACCTCCGACCTCCAAACGTTAAACGCTTCCCCGGAAAAGGGGCTCTGCTTGTCGGAGACGCCGCTGGGTTCCTACCGCCCGGTGTCACCGTGGACGGGTAATGACAACACATCTCCGGTTACAGGGCAAGTTTTTTTCACAACCATCTCCGCCTCCTCTTTTCTCCTTTTTTTTTTTTAAATAATGTGGTGTGTCTCTACTCTTCCTCCAACTCAAAACCTCAAAACCAAACCAGCAGCAACACGAAGCGGCGGTTTGGAGGAGCAGCCTGTTATTAGCTTAGCCTGCTTTAGCCGTTAGCCAGCGAACGAGCACCGACCGTTGAGAGAAAATTAACCTTTTTTTCCCTTTTTTTTTTTTTTTTTTTTAAAAAGGTGAAGTTTGGTACTTTATTTATGAGAAGTCGGTTTGATTTTTACCTGTGAAGGGAGGGAGTGGAAACAGCCGTGGAGCCCCGGTGGAGAAGTCTTGAACCGACGCCGACGTCTCCGTCCTCCGTCTGCAGCTTATGTCAACAGCAGCCGGGGGGAGAAAAACTTAAAGCTCCCCGGCGGAACCTCCGAGAAAGCCCTGAGTCATACTCCCTAATAAAACACCCGAGGTGTGAACAAAAAAGAAAGACAGCACTGGGAATTATATTTTTGTCTGCAAAAAAAATAAAATAAATAAATAAATAAACTGGATAAACAGAAAGAAGTGTCCGACTGTAATCCGATGTTTTTGTTATGAGAGCAGAAAACGACGAAAAGCTAAAACAAATTAGCAACGACTTCCGTTTACGGATTTTTATTAAAAAAAAAAAATCAACACCCTGACACATTTTATAACTTGATCTTAATCTATTTGCGTTTAATTCAACCCCATCCAAAAAGTACGTTTTTTTTTTTTTTATTTGTAATGAATTAAATGTTTTTCAGACACGTCCCGATTGTGGTGTTTTAATTTGAAGTCCTCAGCACCCGACTTCCGGTTTTGTCAAACGATTCGAGTCCAACTGGTTCAGTGGAGCAGTTCGATTAATCGATTATCAATAATATCTATTATCAGCAATGATATCTGTCCATTGACTGCAATGTTGTTTTAATGTTATTAAGTCAAATATGAGGCTGACATTAGAACATTTGGACACAGACACTGATGATTAATGAATCATAGTTACACTTATTATACTGCCCACTTCATTGAAATAAAAAAAACTCACACAGTATAAAATAAAACATTAGAAGTAATTCCATTACATGAAAATAAATGGGCATGTTGGGCTGAAATAACGTGAAGTTTAACTTACCCTTTGTTACTATATCTACATTTATTCATTGATGGCTAACTCTGCTGCTTTAGGTTCTGTTGTTGCTCTTGTATACCAGATTATGAAATAAAAATGCAATAAAAGATCAATATTCAGTTTTATTTTATGTATCTTTTATGCTGTTTTCCTCCAGTTTGTACTGCAGACTTCTTTAATGTGCTTTAACATAGCATTCTATATATGTATATATATATATATATATATATATATATATATATAATTTTTTTACCCTTATCAACAAAATGTTTATCAGTAAAATAAAATAACATACTTTGTGTGGGAGGGGGGTTAAATAATGAAAAAAGCTCTTTTGCACTGGCAGAGCTTCTGGAGAACTTGTGTTGAAGTTGTGTATACTCCTTTTACTATATTGTGTGAATATTTCTATTCTATTTCTATTTAAGTGACTTTATGGTCTTTAATGTATCTGAACAGATGAAAGTTCCTGTGGGTTCACTTTAATGGTTGACAGACTCCTAAAGGATGACACCTTGTGGTCACTACTAGAAATAAACGTGGGATATTTAAGAGGACACAATCCCCAGAGTCACAATTTATGAGTGTGTGCACACACACCGCATGGTTTATGTCTGTCCAACTCAGATTAATTACAGCTTCTTACTTCAATAATTCCCCTGATATCTTGTTTCTTTCTGCACACCTCCCCCTCATCCATCTGCTTCCCTTCCTCCGCTCCCTGATGCCCAGCGTAAACACCCCTCCACCCTAACCCTGCCTCCCGTGGAGTTTTTTGGCCCGAGTGGTTCTGTTTCTCTTCACTTCCCCTTCGTCCCAAATGCAAACTCATTCACGTTCTTTGTTTGTTTACAGTGATAGGGCAGACATTTCTATTTGAATGCCCCATAATTCTTAAGTCTCTTTATTGCTTTGTCTTCAATCTTTCTTCTTCTTTTTTCCCCCCCAGCTCCCCTTTCATTCCCCCAAAGTCCTCTTTTCCTCAATCTGGGTCATGCAGAAGAATGCACTCCCTCGCTTCCCTAAAAAAAGGCAGATTCTTCATTATCTGACAGCTGTTTTCTCTATTATTCCCACAGAGCAGAAACCCAACACCCACCCCCACCTAAAACACGCTTCTCTTCACCCAGTTGTACAGTTTTATTGCAAAAACGCATCAATCCAGCCAGGATCAAAGCTTTACATTGATCCAGGAACAATATAAAGCTTTGATGTTGTTTCTGAAACTGGGATTAGTTTTGACACAAAGACAGATTTACTGAATGGGAGCACTAAAAATGTTAGCGTAATATGAAAACAAATACACACAGTCCTCTGTTGATTCTTAAACATTCCTCCCAGTCAGATGTCCTGATAGGAGCTGAGGTTGGTGTTATTTACTTCACTCTGAGGGAAGTAGACATATCTCATGCAGACCTGTTGACCCTCATCTGGGTTTTACCAGACCCAGATCATTCAGCTGAGCTCAGTACCTTCCAAATGGAGCATTTTGGAAAGCAACAACAACGTGAGATCATAAATGAAACGAGGAGCTTCAAGCGCTGCAAGCATTCCTCATTTTTTTCATCAACATTCAAATCACTGTTGTGTGATCAAACATGAAATATAATGTTGTATTTCATTTCAGCAAGAAAAAGCTATGACTTTTTGACTATCATGTCCTTCTAATCATTTTTACTATCCCATTTGTAAATTATTTTCCTGTTTAAATCTGCACTAGATGGAGGTAGGTCGCAGCATATCTCTCACTCATGCTTGATTAAGTTCATATTTTGACCAACATGAGATCACAAAGTATATTAAAAATATAACATATTTTTTCTCCCCCTCTGTTTAAGTCTAATCCTTTCTTCATTATATTTCCAACAATGAATGAGTACGTGTTTAACATTTTCTCTTACATTACATGTGCTGCATTTTTTGTCACTTATTGGGGAGTTACACTCGTCAGACAACACACATCATGACAACACAACATTATTATTATCTCCTAATCAGGGCACCTTTTAGGGGCTGGGGGGTATATTGGGCAGGAAGTGAACATTTTGATGCGGTAGGAGGAAAAATGGTTAAGTGCCACCTCTAACTATTATTTATTAACGCACATTAACAGTCTTTACATCGGTATAACTGTGCTGTGATTAAATAAAAAAGGCACAAAGGTAACAAAGGTTCTCTCAATAACTTTATAACATTTCAAAACAGTCAGTGACTCATCAGTATACACTCCACCCCCCAAGCCGGGAAACTGGTGCAAAATGAAAGTAAAGGTTATAAGTCATGTCAAATGCCGGCTTGACTTCACCGTCAATCTGTCTTAGTGAATTTGATCTACCTCAGATTTTAATCAAATGGCAAATTTGAAATTCACCTTCATTGTCCTGTTGATCTTTGGCTGTGTGGCAGCACAAACAGGTAAATTCTTTTACATTTCTTCATCACAGATCGTTTCCGTGATCAATCTGTCGCTTTAGCTTTGGTTTCATTTGATGAATTTCTCCAAAACATGTTTTGTTTGAGTCGAGGAGATAACACATGTAACATTATAGTTCTTATGTGATATTCAGACACTTGGAAAATGTGTGTAAGTATTTAAGCAGCTCCTCTGTCAGTGTGTATTTAACAGGAGCCCATTTTCAGTCTATTCAACATGTAATGTAGAAAAAGGCCATCATGTCATGCAAAGTCTGTTTTCCTCAGGAAAATCTGTTGTGACCGTCCCAACTGACCCAGTCACATTTTCTGTTGGTGAAGATGTGATCCTGCCATGTGAAGTGAAACCCCCCTTTAACCTGACCAAGAAAACAGTGGAGTGGAAATACTTTGACAAATCAACTGATAAAAAGCTCCAGGTGCACGTGTTCAGAAATGAGAAGGATGATCCCGATTCACAGGATGAGAAGTTTAAAAGCAGGACCTCTCTCTTCCCCGATGAGATGACCAGAGGAAACCTTTCACTAAAACTCCGCTCAGCAATTAAAACTGATGAAGGAATCTACACATGTGTTGTTAATAAGTTGGACAATTCAGACAGGGAAGGAGACATTCAGCTCATCGTCTGTAAGTACAGTCAATATAGCAACAAATCCAATGAAATTATTTGTGTCACTGTCATTTTCTACACAACAGATTGTTCAGTCCATATCAAATGTTTTTTTGTTTTACCAGGATCAGAATGTGGCTTATTATTATTTGTTTCATCAGCTGAAAACAAACTAAATACAGACGCTTCTGACTGAAATGAACTAGCTTTCAAACGGAGTTAAAGTCAGCCTCTATCAAAGGTTCTTTCTGTAATAAATCATCTCTTATTTTTTTCAACAGACACTAAGGATCAAGCACAACAAAAAAATAAGTGAGCGAATGATTTTCTCCTCTTTAAAATCTAGCTAAGTTCTGGTAATAATGAATAATAGATATTATTTTGGATGACAACAGAATAACACAACTCTTGACTCCTTCAGGTCTGGCTCTGTCTCTGACCCTGACTCTCGCCTTGGCCTTGTCCTCACCAGCCTCGTCATCATCGCTGTCATTTTACAGGCCTGGTGTTGTATTATGTAAATGTAAATTTCTCATTTTTCCTCACTGTGAATTTGTATCGAAAGTTTTTATTCTCTTGCCATGAATGCTAAATGATGTTTTTTTTTTTGGATTGTTGAACAGTTTTAATCTGATTAGACTGAACAAAGAAGTGATCTAGACTTTTAGTTTGATTTCTAACCAGCTGGTTCCTCCTCATCTTTAAAATGTTTGGAGAGACACTTTAACATGTCGACCACGGTTCACCAGCTCTCACATGAAACTGACAAATGACTCTTTCTCTTGTTCAGCTTGCAGGACGAGAGCAGACAGACAACAAGACGCTGATCAAGAAGAAC
Organism: Remorina albescens; assembly: GCA_034769265.1. Classification (NCBI taxonomy): domain Eukaryota; kingdom Metazoa; phylum Chordata; class Actinopteri; order Carangiformes; family Echeneidae; genus Remorina; species Remorina albescens. Next base: position 14,469,711 of record CM068495.1, read on the forward strand.
AAGTTGAATGGAATATTTGTCCTCAGGAACAAATTAATGAACATAACTAAGTTTTTTGTTTGAAATCACTACAGATAAAAAAAATGTTAAGATTGAATGAATGTATTTAATTTTAGATCTGGTACAGCATTATTTATTTCTTTGGAATGAAGGAATCTGAACTGAAGAGCAAATACAACTGCTACAATTAATTTAATACATGTGGTGACAGTGTTACTGATATAAGATTGTGCTGTAATTTATATTATGTAAATGAACTAATTGTCAGCTTTGTCACACCAACTACCTGGATCCCAGCTCACTAAAAAAGGACTTTAAACACTCATCTTGTTGTTGAGTATTTGCTTTGTAAATATTCTGCACGCTTCGTTTGTATTTGTTATTTTTTTTTATTCCAAATACTTAGTGACTACAAAGTGATTTTTACCATCAAACATCAACCAATCACAGATTTTTGAATGTTTCATCAGCTCTGATTTATTCTTTATCCTTCAAATCCATTTAATTCCATTTTTTTTACACTCTCTGTGTGTAAATGAGTTGTCTCTTCCCTTTGGCCTGTGCTTAAACTAAACTGGGGTAAAGAAAATGTCCACCAGATGGACGTAGAAAGCAGTGTGTATACAAATGTAACGATTTTTAAACAAATACAGAAAGCTGTTTAATGAATGCTGGATTTTAACCAACATAAGATCATAAAGTATATAAAAATATAACAACCTTTAAACCAGAAGAACATATTTTTGCGAAGATAATATAGAATATATGAAAATAGAACAGAATTTTAAAGTCATATTCACATACAGTGTGTCAGCGTAGAAACAAGTCAGTCGTTTCTCCATCAGCAGGAAATGAGATCACAAAGATGACGAGGCTCGTTTTCTCTCAGCTCGAGCTGCAGGAATAAAAACAAGCAAAAACATAATGAGCCTTCATGAACGTGAAGAATTACAACTTCTCTCAGACTTTAAATCAGGTTCAGGTTCAGGGCCACCATCAGGGACTCTTACTGAGCCCTTTCCATTCTGATACTGTTTTCCATTAAACTGCATTTTAATGACTTTGTTGACCATCATTTCCATATTTGTGAAAAGAACAACACAACAGGTGTTTGTAGGGGAAGGACTGAACACTGATCTGATAGACACACTGACCCTCAGCTGACTGAATACGAACAGCTTGCTTAACATTTGCCTGCATCGGTTATAAAACTAACACACCAATGAAATGTAAAATAAATCCAGTTCTGTGGTTTCAAGAGGAAGTCCAACCTTTACTCCACTTTATGTGGACTCTGACACAAACTGCGAGCAGCAGGAGGTTGAGGCTGATCAGCACGATGCTGCACAGCAGCCTGGGCATCGACACGACAGGAGGAGGAGGAGGAGGAGGAGGAGTTCTGTCTGCATACATGATTAAAAACAGACAAACAAAAAACAAACATTAGATTTTAATCAACTATCAGCAAGAGTTCCTGAAAAAAGTGTTGATCGCTGGCTGACCTGTCGTCAGATGTAAAACCACCCTGTGCTGGTTTTTGGTGCTTTAAATCACAGATGGATCCATCTTATGAATATCAACACTGTTCAAATGTAAAATATTGGACCTTTACCACACCGGTTTGTAATAATAGATTGGTAATTCTTAAGATGACCCAAACCTTGTCTGGAGACTGTCAGCTTGCTCTCGGCTGACTGACCCTTTGTTGGGTGCTCACACTTGTAGAAACCGTCATCAGACATGGACACTGATGGGAAGGTCTTTTTTCCTGTGGGGTGACTTCCAATGAAAACATCATCTTTGAAGAACTTTGTTGGGAATTCAGAAGTGGGCGTGTCTTCTTCTTTGTAGAGGCAGAGAAGTGTCACTGGATCTCCCTCCGTCACAGGAAGAGGGGGACTCTCCAGAATCACACCTTCATCTGGAAAACAAAAAGTGTTTTAGTGAATGAAAGCTAAAAAGACACCGTTCAGAACTATAGAACTAGAACTACGTTACCGATAACACTGATGTTGATGGCATTGCTACATTCTCCACGCTCAGACTGGCACCAGTACGCCCCAGTGTCTGATGGGAAGGTATCGTCAGTGCTGCAGGACAAATGTTTTGACTTCCAGATTTTGCTGCACGGCTCGGGACCCCGAGGGGAAGTGTTTCTCATCACTCTCCAGCCAGTAGAGTTTTCTGGGACCGTGCAGGTCAGAGTGATGGTGTTGTATTTGAAGAACTGAAGTCTGTTGGGATGGATGTTCAGCGTGGCAGCTGATGATTGAGACAGTTAGTAAAACACCTGAATCACAGCTTCTCACTGATGCCGAGATAGGACAGCTGGATCAGCAATTATCTCACAAATTCTGAGAAAAGAAAAATGATCTCAGACTAATTTCTTATTTTGCACTTGATGAATGAAGCCAAGTACATTCACTTCAGGAAGATCTACCAGATGTTATATTTTTTTAACACTGAGCTGAAATAGCTGCAATGATGTGAGCAAAAAAAAAAAGTTTCCATCCATGTTGTGGTTAACATACTGAAGCTGCTGCAGAGCTCAACCAGCACAGCGTAGAGCACAAACTGAAGGCATCATGCACACAAGAATAAGCTCATTACAGGCTTTATATGTTCATAGAGATATGAGATAGTGACCCTTTAGCTGTGATAGTCGTGTGAGCAGCAAATACATTCATTCCGATTGTTAATTCGTAAATTGCATTAAATCTGAATTTCACAGGAGGAAAGAAGCGAGAGAAAGCAGGAAAAAAAGAGAGCAGGAGGTGATTAAAAAAAAAAAAAAAAGATAGATAGATAAGTAAAATTTCTTACAGAGCACCAGACAGAGTGAAGCGATCTCCATTCTTCAGCTAATGCTAATGCTCCTCCTCTTGGTGCTTTCTTTAACTAAAGCTGTATAACCACATCCTGATTTAATAGAACAAAAAACCCAAAGTGAGCTTCGTCACTTCCATTCAACAGCACCTGACACAAGCTCCTAAAATGATGTGACTAAAGCAACAAATCACTTTTCAATTAGTGGAGTTAATATAGAAAATGTGTTGCAGTTTGTTGACGCTCTTCTGCTTTATGTGTGAGCTTCATTGATCATCTTTCTACTCATTTCCCGTTGTTGCTTCTACCGAGCTCAACCTGCACAGTATAGACCAAAGAAAACACAAAAATAAGCAAAGTTCATCACAGGCTTTATAAATATTAGAGATATGAGACAGTGACGCTTTAAAGGGGAATAAATCTGATCTGTCTGATCTGATCTGTTGTGTGAGCTCTAGACAGTGTGAAGTGATTTACATTCTTCCTGTCATGTTTGTCTTCTTGCTCGTCAGTCGAACTAAAACACAGAGCAGCCTGGCCCACATCCTGACTTGTGAATCTGAAACTAGATATCACAGCGTCTGACACAAATTTTGTTGGTCTTTGTAAAAATAAAGTGCACCAACGGTAACTAAAGTAACAAATCATTTTTGAATTATTGGAGTTTATATAAGAAATGTGTTACAGTTTGTTGACTATCTTCTACTTTATGGTTGAGCCTTATTGATCACTTTCCTACAGTGTCCCCGAAGGCTCGACACATTACAACACTGTTTGTGTTGCGAGTCTGCCATTAAGTTGTGCCTCTCGAAAGGTACAAATACAAAAACAGGGAGTGATACTGCACCCTTTTTCATTATGTATGTGACCTCAATCCTAGCCAAACCTCAGTTTCCTGCAGTCTCTTTCTCTGTTCTCGGACAAAGCCGTAGGGAGAATAGAGACAAAACAAGATTGAGGAAATGATCGACAGGTGACTTGATAATTCAGCCGGAGAACTGTCATTTCTAATTTTACCGTGGTATTTTCATGAAAGTCTTTAAAATTATTATCACTTAGCCCCTTTAAAGGATTTAGTGAAACAGAAAGTCCTCGCCCACTTTATAACAAAGCACAGCAGATCTTTCTAGCTGGCTCAGTCTGTCATTCACGGGAAAGACTATTTCCTGATGAAACAGACTAAACACAACCAGCAATACCACTGACGATGACAACATCATTGAGATGTAATTAATGCAATCAATACAAATGGCTGATACGTAACTTGAAGCGAAATTCTTGCAGGTACTTGTTGATATTTTTAAACCACAAGGTGTGGTTTTCTGTACGTTTGCGGGAGAGAATGAAAGTAAAGCAGAACAGAAGCTTTGAAAGTTCCTCATGATGATCTTCCTTTTTTCTGTCGTCAGTGTTTCTTAGTTTACATTTTATTCAAATGGGGAGACTCCTGCTGCTGCTGCTTTGCTGTGTGGTGACGGTTACAGGTAAACTCTTTTATTATTATTTCTAAATCCTAGATTGTTTCTGCTTCACGAGGTGGATCAGTTACCTCCTCTTTAACCAGTGTGAGAGCCCTACTGCATCCCTTGGCATTATTATTATTATTATTATTATTATTATCATCAGTAATGCATCGAAGGTCATATGTAAATCTGGTAAAGGTCAAACTTAAATCTGTTGGCCAAGATGTGAGCCTGCCCTGCCAAGTGGACCCCCACTGATCTGACCTCTGAAACAGCCCCGTGGAAACACAGCAACAAAGCTCCGGGTGTGGAGGAATGATCCCATTCTGCAGGACAAGAAGTTTAAAAACAGAGCCTCTCTCTTCCACCATGAGATGATGGTTGGAAACCTTTAACTAAAACGAGGATGAAGGAACCTGCATGCTTACTGAATAAGCATCAGAATATAGGTTATTATTCTTTTTATTTTCCTACAACTGACACACTAAATGCAGCTGCCTGTGACTGGAATTGATTAGCTTGCTTCCTTTTGTTGCAGTAAAATATTTTTGAAAAATGCAGCAAATGGAGTTAAAGTCATCCTGTTTCAAATATGTTCTGGCTGATTTATCATCTAATTTATTTTTTCACCAGCCACTCTGGAGGTGAAAAAGCCAAGTGAGTAAATAATTTCCTCCCTTTAAAAAACAAACAAACAAAAAAAAAACAAACTAAGAGTTGTGGTAGTAAAGAATATTTCATACCATTTTGGAAGACAACAAAACAACACAACTCTTGAGTCTTTCAGGTCCATGGATGAGCCCGACGCATCCTCCGAGCACTGGCCCGAACTACGGCCCCATTGGGATTATCGCCATCGTGGTGTGGTATAAGTGTCGAAGATGTAAATGTAAGTTGGAATTTAAAGTTTTTATTCCATCGCCACGACTGCTAAATCCCGTAGTGTGACTGATTAGACAGAACAAGTGATGTAGACTCTCTAACCAGCTGCTTTAAAATGTTTGGAGAGACTTTAACACGTCGACCCCAACTCACCATCACTCACATGAAACCGACATGATTTATTTTGTTGTTCAGGTCCTATGACAAGAGCAGAAGGACGACAAGAAGCTGATCCAGCATAAAGTTTTGGCATTTAATCATCTTTAAGCATTGAAGTTGCAGCATACATAAGATGGGCTGACTTCCAGCCTCCTCCACGCTCTGTGAACGCATTTCATTGTGCAACTAACACACATTTTAGTAGAAAAGGGCCTCGAGGGAGACAAAGATATTGCCGACTTTCTAAAGTGATGTTTATTCATTCTTGTGCATCAGCAAGACTGTAGAAATAATTCCAACTGTTTTCCAAACAGTTTTTTTTTCTAAATACATAAATGAATTTGGATTTTTACATTCCAAACATGTTACCTCATGTTGAGAAAGTGTTTATTCTAAAATCATTTGGCCTTAAATAACCTGTTGTCCGTTGACTTCAGTCACTGAATCAAAGCTCAGCTCGAGCTGCTTAACAGGCCAAACAACTGTAGACTGAGCAAGACAGAAATATTTTGTTTGACAATTAAAAACTATTCCTGAATAAATGCCCAGGCATGCACAGAGTTCCTTCCCTGAGTCAGTCACATATTTTCGTTATACCTGAGCTCATCCTTGCTGTTTCCCCGCAGCGTTTGTTGGTCTTACATTAAATTCAGGACACAAGAATGTTTCTTGGGTGTAGCACACTAAAGATTAAAATACAGATTACAAAAAAAAACTTTTTTTTTAAAAAAAATCTTATTTTTGTGGATCTGTGGGGATGTGGCCCAGCAGCGGCTCATCATCATCAGATAAGTCTGCAAGGGGGCTGAAGCGGTTTTGGTCCTTGGTGCTCATGGTGTTTCTGCGGGGGATCTTGCTTAGAAAGCTTGGACGAGGGCAGGATTCGGACTGGCACCTCCAAAGATCTGTTGAGGCGGATTGTTTTTGATTCTGTTTTGAAGCTTTCTTCTTTGGGGCCTTGTCACCGTTCGGACCGATGCTGTCGGCTGACGGTGTTAGATCTTGATTGTTGCCTCCAGATGGATTATTGTCAATCAAAGGGTGTCCATGCTGGCAGACAACACGAGACTTCTGAGCTTTCAGTTCTGTCAGCTCTTGAGTCATCCGATCGATGATCTTCTCTTTATCCTGAAGAGCCGACTTCAGCTCATCGAGTTCCCTCTGATGTTCGGCGGAGACATCATCACAGCTGTTGGCCCTGTTTGGCAGGTTGTGACTTTCCGGCATCCTGTTTGTTGTAACTTGGTTGGGTGGCTGCTTGTACTCTGGACATTTTACTCCCGATACTAATTGAGCAGAAAAATTATGTTATCGTTTTTGTTCTTGTTATAAACTCTTAAACAAAGCAACATATTTTTGAAATATGCCCCTGAAGGCGTGTTTGGCTGCTGTTAAAACTGATACGTCCTCATTTCGAGGAGATAAGGATGCTTCTACATTTAGAGATCACAGATTAAAATCTAACTTCCATTTGGTCAAATCATAGTGTGAAAGTGTTTCTGACTTACCATATCTGAAAAGATATATGACAATTAAGACAAATAGTGTTACACCCGTAATGATCCAGGAGACAAGACCGGAACTGGTTTTGCTCACTGAAAAAACAGAAAACAAAAAGGACGTGAAAAAGAGGCACCTTAATAATGTGATGTTTAAATCATTTGAGTCTCCTTCTCTGACACAAGAAATATGAAATTCTGCCAGTGAAATGTGATATCGGACGAATAAGACAATCACATTGACAACTTTTGGATTTAGTGAATCTGTCTGATTAATCTGGATTGTTTGTACCTGATATCTCAAGTTCTGTGTCCCTGGTCTGGTTGGTCTGAGACTGGTTGACTCTGCAGGTGACCCTGTGACCAAAACACATCACACGGGCTCATGTAGCTTTATATCAACAAATTAAGTGAAAACCAAATCAACATTTCTTCTTTGTGATGTTGAGCTTTGAAGCTAAATAAAACCTTTTGGTAGCCGCTGGTAGAGTCACGTTCCTTCTGACGGTGAAGCAGCCGCTGGCCTCTTGTTGCCTTTTTGGGTTTTCAGGTGGGATGTTGTTTCCTTCGTCATCAAGAAAGGTAATCTGAGGCTCCAGTGTCCAACATTTGGCCTCACACTGTACAGTCACTCCATCTCCAGCAAATCTGACGAACGAGAACTTTGGCTCAGAAACAGAAGCTATAAAAAAAAAAAAACAAGGTGAGACTGTAAATCTGATCTGTTCAATCCGGTCATCAATGTTGGAAATGCATCAGAAGTATTTGGGTAATTCATTCTTAATGGACGTACAGACGTAGAGCTGTAGTGTTTTGATGACAACAGGTTCCGTCCTGTCGATAAGCCTGCACTGGTATGTTCCTGCATCGGAAAGCTGCACGCTGGAAATCCTCAGCGAGATGTTTCCGGTTTTCATCTCCTTCAGGAAGAGGTTTGTTCTGAATTTGAAGACCTCGCTCTTCATGCCAAAGGTCTCACAACCGTCCCGGTAGACGAAGGCATATTGTTGAGGAGGACCTTCCTTTGTCCACTCTATCGTTTTCTCATCGTGGATGGTGATGTTGCAGGGAAGAATTGCAGTGTCGCCGGCGGTCGCCCAGATCATCTCGACCTTGCTGCCCGAAGTTTGTCCTAAGAATTGAAAAAGAGGAAGTATTTCCTACTGAGCTGTTTTTAACGTTAAGTCTTCGGTAGAAACAATAAATGAATATCATATAACGTTATTTCGTCAAAGCTGAGCTTGCCAATAATATTTTGATTAAGAATGGAAACATTTACAACACGAGTATGAGAAGTGTCACCAACACAAATTAACCTGGGTGTGGTCCCCAGAGGATGAACCCTCATGGCTTTGGTGGACTTCAACTATTGAGACACTTTTCAGTTTCAGTCCACCATACAAACACACACATCTTAGCATGAAATGCTTTCTTGCATCACAAACTTTATAGACTGTTTTTAAAGTAGCATCACTTTTTTTTTTTTTAAACCATTAAATGTGCAATGCAACCTCTAAACATCCAGGAACACTGACGCAACACCATGTCCTGACACGTGTTCTTTTTTTTCTGGGCTAAAGTCCTAAATAACAACATGGAGGCTTCTTGAAATGTCTGTTCCCCAAAAAACAACTTTGACGTGCTGAAAGAATCTGAACTAACTGGAAGTCAACTCCAAAACATGCTGCTGTGTGAAGCTGTTCAGGTGACGGTACGTCCTTATTCTCTGAGTTCCAAACGCAGTATGATGAAATCTCAGGATTTACAGTTACTCATTCTGACGGATGATTGCTCCATTTGAGGATGTTGATTCAGTTCTAACGAGCCGGTGGGCGTAAAGCTGGTGTATTTGTTATTTCTCATATTCCTCTTTACACAAACCGAGAGTTTTATTGTCGTTAGATTAGGTTACAGCTGCATCAGCACTACTGTTAATTCTAATACTTCATGTAACAGTCAGGCAGCTGCTGTGTACATTTGCACATGCCATGGTCATGGATGCTTCATTTGCACACCGACTATGACTGTTATTGTCCTGTTTTCATTCTATTAACATATGACAGTAAACACTTTGAATCTTTGACTTTCCCACAATCTCTTCTTCTGTTCCTGTATAGATGTTTCCAAATAATGAGCTCATTGGGGTTTTTTTTTTTTTGTTGTTGTTGTTCCTGGTTGATGGCTGAATTACTAAAAAGTGGGACTTTAGTTGTAGCAGCTTTAATTAACAGCAGTTGTAGTAAAATTAGACATAACTGCTATTTTAAGCAACAAAACTGTTGCTTAAAATAGCAGCTATAGTAGAAGTTAACCAACTAGTGTGAATCATATGACATCTGCAGGCGAAGAGAGAAACTGTCTGTGGTCTTCTGTTGGATTTTCAAAACTCCGAAGACGCTTCATATACACACACACACACACACACACACACACACACACAAACACACACATTTCATTGTAAAGTACAGCACCAAAAATAATTTCATCTCTATTATATCAGATACACTTTCTTATTTTATTTTATCATTTTATCGGTTAAAAGTAATTCTAACTTTGAGTTGAGTGAGTTTCTGTGGGGGAAAAACAAAAGTTGTGAAACTCTCAGTGGTTTCTCTCTCTTTGTATGGGCCGCTTCTCCATGAATTAAAACCTCATAAAGAAAAGGCGTGGACGCACACACATTCCTGCAGCTTTCTGTCTGTTGTTATGACCCATTTAACCGAGAAACTAAAAACAACAACAACAACAACAACAACAACAACAACGACTTGGGCTCTCAGACATACCAGCCCAGGAGAGGACGAAGGCGGTCAGCAGGAGAAATCGGCGCATGTCGGAAATGAACAAAAGTGAGATATTCCGGCAGGAGGGTGAATGTGAAAGTCCGATCCGTGCCGAATTGTTAAAACTCAGACAGCGACTGCTGACAAGCTCGTTTTCTTGAACCGACTGGAGGACATCACATCCCGAGGAGGGCTCTGATTGGTCCCAACGATCTGACGTGAGAGACGTGATTGGTATCCGCCCCATCACTACGAGGGGAGGCATGATGCAAATATGGGAAACGTGGAATCACTTGACAGACAGAATCACAGACAGACAGTTACAGTCTGTAGAAGTCCGCAAAGTGAGCTCAGCAACACAATATGGAGCCCTGAACTTGTGCTTCCTTCACAGCTGGATGTTTCCTGCAGCAGGATTTTGGCCTCAGTAGTTCAAATGTAAATGACAGTAAATAATAATGAATGAAATAAGGACCTTAAACAAACGACTCTCTTCCTTGGATCATTTTGAAATGAGCATTGGACTAATTATAAAACGTACCTAATCTTAGAGGCTACATAAATTCTGTTAGTGTGCTGGTGGTAGGTTGTGTCAGTGAACGCAGCTCCAGGCTGCCTCCTCTAATCAGAGCCAGCTGGAATCTGGCCCATGTGTGCTTCCATCTTCGTAGGCAGCTGGTGTGTGAACTTCAGGCACATTTTCCCCACTGTACAGTCCTCCATAATGCGTGCTGCTTCCTGCACACAGTATCTGTGTCTTTTCTGCTGTATATAGTGTTCTTTCTTTGATTTGTTATTTCCCCAAGTGGGATCAGTAAAGTCTCATCTTATCTTTAGATTGCTTGGAAATGCACAGATCTGTAGTGAAAATGTGTTTTTGGTGTTGAAGGAAAAATAAAGGCCTTTAAATTCAGTCAAAATGTCTGACATTGTTGGGCATCAACATGTGTAAAGTTCAGCTGCTCTGCATTTCCTGTTTCATTTTTTTCCTTTGCAATAGTTTGTTACTTTTGAAAAACAGGCTACAGGTCTCCAGCTTCAGGAGAGTCAAGCAGATTACAATCAACTAGTTTCTATGTGACAGAAAAGCAGCTTCACATGATCTTCCACAGCAGGTTTCATGTTTCAGTATTTGGTCACAAATGCTAAGCATATCCGTCTTTCGAGGATTATCGTGTCATCTGCTGTTTCTAAAGTGAAGACTGAGCTTTCAGTACGAGGCCTGTTTCTCTAATGTGATGTTGGCAGATCTCAAGGAAATATTTAGAAATCCCAGCATTCATTCATACATGTTTTATTTGTTTCCCACATTTAAATTAGCATTTAATTCAAAGGGGTTATTGTTCACAGAAAATCAAGAGTGGAAAAGCTACAGCGAATAAAATCTACATGGTTTCCACAGACATTAAAGAATATACAACAAAAACATCAATCTGCTGCAATTAATCTTTGTTTTAGAAGCATCGTAGCTGTAGTGACAGTTGCAACAACACAGTTGACTTTAACGCGACACATCGGCGTGCTTCAGGTGGGAATGTCAAACCGATTGGTTGTGGTACATGAATCGTTCTCTCTAAAGGCACACAGTCAAGGTGCTTCACCTAACCTGTACGCAACACAAAGTGAGTGGCTCCACAGTCACTTATCACAGGCAGACTGCCAACATGATGAATGCTTTCAGGAGTTTAAGACAGCGAGGGGCCGATGCTGTATCGTAACAAAACAAACAATATAAGAAAGGACATTAATGGAGAATATATTTGATAAATAACACGATGACAAACACAGAAAAGATAGAAAACATTGGCAATGTACAGCGTGTAGCAGGGAATGGAAATGAAGGGGTGTCATTGTATGACTGCGCTGAACACAAGCATCAGCAAGTCGTCACATTTTTAAAAGCAGGTTTGAACTAGCGCCTTACAGATCAGAAGAGTTTTTGTCTTGTTAAACTGACAAATTAAAAGTATGCAACACACATCTCAAGTTTATAAGTGGCGTTGTTTGTGTGTGTGTGTGTTTTTTTTTATAGATTAGGTGAAAGTATTATATTTTCCCACTTTTATCTGTTAAACTTAAAGGTGATATGTTGGGCAATTTTAAAACAACGTGTTCTTAGTTTTAGTCCTGCTACTTCCCATTACCACAAGGTCAAAGATGCAAGGTGCCTGTTTAAGCAGCTTTCTTTCCTTTTGTTTTTTTTTTTTTATTGAACACAGCATTTGTTGTGTTGGGTTGCTGCTTTTGAAAAATGCAGTTTCATGAAGAATCTAACACAACAAAAGAGCTCGGGGCTGGGAATCAAAAAAACAAACCAGAGTTTCTGTTGTGTACAAGCACAAGGGAAAGCAGAACTTCATTCATTCTATTCCCCCCCCCCCCATCTCCTCTGCTCAGTGCACCAACTCCAGCTGGCTGGTAGAGAAAGGCAGGACCCCGCTGACGTAGTAGGCGATGCCGAGGGAGAGCAGGGCGATCACCACGAGCAGCAGCAGGACCCTCCAGAAGCCCAGGTCCTCCACAAACTCCTGCCAGGTGGTCCTGAAGCTGGACAGGACGCCCTCGCTGCTCTGCAGGTTGGGGTTGAGTAAGGAGTGACTCTCCATCGCACTGGGAAAAAAAAGGACAGCCAGGGTGTTAACAGAACGCACAAAAAGAAGAAATGAATGCTGAAAGTTAAAATTACAACCTGCCAAGCTCAAGTAGAATTGTGAACATCAAAACAAAAATTACATCCAATCTTAAAGCAACATCCTGAACATGGATGCTAATACTCCCATAAGTCTGATTAAACACCTACAAATTCATCTTCTGAATTAGCCTACATGCTATTAGGCTAATGTTGTTTAGGGTAAAGATTTCTCTAAAAGCTGGCAGGTCTGGATTTATGATTTAAGACTGTTTACATTGTGATGTCACATGAAGAAGCAGCTGAATGACAGCTGAGAGGAAAACTGGTTTCAAACTGCTGTTCTTTAAATGAATGTCAATCAACGTCAACCATCCTGTTTTAGTCGAAACACCTTTCACACAAACTCACTCTTCTCACGCACCTCACCTGTTTTGTCATAATCCTTTAGGATACAGATTGTGCTGTGTTTCGATCATGTGAGTCCACTTTGTATACACCTTTAGGGATTGTTAAGTAGCTCAGACTAGATTTTTTGTTCTAAAAACCACATGGTGTTACTTGTTGGCCACAGTAACTGTGGCCAAGTTTTGCCTCTTTTATCAACCAAATCTCAACAACCCACAGATTTCAGATTTCAGTGAGACGGCCTTACAAGTTATTATCTCTGAATTCAATCACTAATAAGTGACATCACTCCCACAAAATATAAAAATAAAGAGGCGCCTCCCATCTCTCGTCTGTAAACCCATTGCTAAATAAGCTTTTTTAAATGGCCTGATAAAACCTGATAAAATTCACACACATGCCTGAAAGTCTAAAACCAATGAAGTCGTACCTCACAGCTTTGATTCAACACAACTGAACCTATGGTGACTTTATAATTCCTGTTTACATCCTCTACGGGATTTTAAACAAAAACAGGATTATCAGACAAAGACAAAATATCCATATCAACATTTTCAACATCATCAGACAGTTTGAAATCGAATGGGATTGATCAGATGAGCTGGAGTGTGCGGAGAGGGGAATCCCTTTCACAAGCAGAACCTTAGTGTGACACGCATATCAAAGAGACGTGCTTTGTAGTCATTGAAAGAGGAAGTTTGGTTTTCTCACACACATTTTTTTTTTTTTTTTTTTTAAGTGCAAGTATGAAGACACTAAGCTGCTTACCTCTCACTGTCTGCCATTTGCATGGTCTCCAGTTTGGAGTGGGGCCCTCTGTTGAAGCCCTTCACTTCCTGCTCCTCCAGCCCCTCCAGCAGACGAATGGCGTCCTTGTTAACGCCACGTCTCTTTGCCAGCACCAGGGGAGTCGATCCATTGTGGTTACTGTCATGGGGGACAATTGACGGACAATTGACGGACAGAAGGAAGTTAGACTCCTAGAGGAAGGAAATATTAAAGGACCCATGTCTCACACTTTTAGTTTAAGTGTTGATATCCAGAAAGAGATGTATTATTATAACTTTTCTTTGGAGCTCTCATGACATTGATGAGCCAATCAGAAGAGAGGATCTGAGCCTTCTTCTAAATGGCTGACTGCTTTCTAAGTGACTGAATCCAAGTATATTGAGTTTCCAGTACACAAACAAACAAACACACACACACACACACACACACACACACACACACGTTTTGACATCACAAAGTTACAGTCCTGATGGCCCTAACCCTAACTGATTTTCTAAATACAGACTGTGAGCATGTTTGTATGACCTGAGCACTTTAATAATTTCACAGTCTAAAAAAAAAAACCAAACGTAGACCTGATTTATAATCAAAGTTTTAGACATATAGGCCCCTTAAGCCTCTTAAGGAAAATGTGTGAATTATGATATTGTTACATAAAATAATAATATATAACATGTAAAAAACCAGTTGCTATATAAGATGTTCATCATTATTAATCAATGTGGTACATGAGCGACACCACAAGCACACAACACTGCGGTGAATGTATGCAATGGGGACCATCAAAGCAAACACAGGAAATGAGATCATTACCAGATATCAATCTTCAGCCCGTTGGACACCAGGAACTGTATAGTATCCACGTGCCCACACAGATGCAGAGCTGTATTTCCTTGGTAATCCGTGGCCAACAGGTCGGCGCCGAACTTGTGCAGGAGGCGGCATATGTCCACGTTTCCTCGGGCTGCAGCTAAGTGGAGGCCCGTGCGACCCCGGTTGTCGCGGATGTTGGGGTCGCATCCCGTCTCCAGGAGCCTCTTGGCGAAGGGCAAGTCTCCATCGATGCAGGCCTGCAGCAGAGGCACGTTTGTCTGCGACGAGTCGTTGATGAAGACATAGGACATGTCCGAGTGGGTGTCAGAAAATTCCAGCGTACCTGCAGAGATGAACATATGACATGGCTGAGATTAAAGACTGAGAGGGTTTTCTGTTTTCCTTCTATCGTATGAACTTCATGTTAGATGTGCATTTGAGTTTTGTTCAGATTAGATAAACAAACAAAACAAACAAAATAACTTGGTAGGCTGTGGTAGGACTGAGGATAACCCTACACAAAACTATCTAGTGTTTACGTAGGGGCTAGAACAACTCCATATGGACACAAACACTCTCACCATTGATTTATAATGATACGAGGCAGTAAAACGAATCACATACAATGACCAAAAACATTGTAAAATGTCGATTTGCTCCACAACAGGCCCTAATTGCCAACTGCTGTCAAGTCAAAATGGCTAAGCAGTGTAACCTGTAATACCGGGGCTTTCATTTCATACCTGGTACAAAAAAAGAGGTCAAGCCAGGTCAATATAAAAGCTGATTGCCACAAACAGAAGAACAGCATCATCCAACAGTAGATTTATTCACTATATATTCAGTTAATTTTAAACTCTTGGGATGATATTCCAGAATAAAACACAGGATAAAAAAACTAAATTAAGCTTCACCAGGTTACACCTGAACACACAACGACCACCTTCAAGTCAACTTTCCTGATTTGTGCCCTCCTGAATTCGCCTCACGGTGTCATTTACATTTATAATTCGGTGTGCAAATAACGATTAAATATTATTTATGGCCTTTTACTTCCAACACAACAATTTTACACGTTTTTTTTTTTTATTTATCTTTGTACATTCATATATTAAACAATTAGCAGCAAAAGGTCTAATCTCTGCAAAGCAAAGCTCCTAAAGACTCCTTTATTATGGGATAAAGATACAAACCCACTTTCAGTAACTCATTTTAGGTTAATATTTCTGTAAATTTATATTTTTGTGCAGCAAAGAAGCAGATTACAGTGAGCAGTAGCCTGCTATTAGCTAGCGATAGCATCAACCCCTCAAATTGATCAGAATGGCAGAAAGTTATAATTCTAATAATCCACATGAAGCTGACTAACAGTGAAATGATATTATGAGAGTGAAACTGTATTCATATTAAAATAAAACATCAGCTTTTTTCACTGTTAGCCGAGGAAAGCTAAGAGGCTAGCGGAGCTAATGTTAGCTGGGAAGCTAACGTTCAAAGCCCGAATGAAACGGATTAAAAACGCGATTTGACAACTTTGGCAGCAAACGAGTGCGTTTAATATTAATAAAGTCTACTTTGGCGACCGTCCACTTCGGTGCTCACCTGTTGATATGAGCCAAACCAGCAGAAAAAAAAACAAAACCTCGCTTTCCTCGGAGCTAACGTCGCTAGCTGTGCTGCTCTTGTTGTTGTTGTTGTGTTCCTCTACTTCCGGTTAGCGACTTTTCATCTGTCGCCACCTAGAGTTGGGGATTATTAACAAAACATGTAAAAAATAAAAATAAAAATAAACAAGAAGAAGATAAAAATATTCTTAAATTCACCAAATTAAATAATACCTATTTATATTTGTGCAAAATTCCGATCTAAATAAAGCTGAATGGACAGCTCGTTATTTATTTTAAGGCTAATTTAAATTGCTGTGTTTTTAAATTAATAAAACTTGCATGTCATTTCTTTTATGAAATTCAACAATGAGAGAAATAATAATAACAATTTAACAATTATTTTTGATTTGGAAGCTCATTATTTTGACTTTACTTTTACTTAAAAAAAAATACTTATTATTATCCTATCTATAGCTAACCAAAAGAATGTCCAAATTTTAGATGAGCTATGTATTTTTGAAGAATATGACTTTATTATTAGCTTTTACTGACCTGTTTTCTCCCCTCCTGATCATTCTTAAATGCTGATTTTTGGAAAGTCTGATTTCATCGAATTCATTTCCTTAAAGCCCAAACGATCAGACGGTCAGTGTTCTTGCCTCTTATTCCAACATGGGTTTAAACCCATAACATAATTCCAAGTGTTAATAATTTATGTATTCTTCTCAGGTGTTTCTGCCTTAAAAATAACATTAAACAATGTTTCCAGCATTGCAAAATTAGTAATATGAAATATCTGACAGCAGCTTGGTTTCGCACCGACTGAACAACATTAAAGAGCTACATGTGAAGCACTTTAAAATATAGCTTTGGCTTATTTTATATTCTGCACATCGAGCTGAGACATCACATAGAATAATAATCCTGCGTTTCTCCATTAAATTTTGAAAATTTATTTCAAAGTGTGAGCACAGAAATACACAACAGTAACAGACATGTATATTACCTTTTTTTTTTCCCATTAAAGATCCTCTTTGAGGAAAAACTGCATTTTTTTTCTGTCACTCCAGCCACTTTCAGTAATTTGCTTTCGGATGTGAACACGGGGAAAAGAGCAATCAGATAATAAAATCTATTGTTACGTCTGTTAAACCATTAGCTGTGAATATACTTTTTCATATAAAATCATCCTAAAGGCATTTTTTTTTCTCCATATTATTTAATGTACACATCATCATCTCCCGTTCCCTCCCAGCCCAGTAAATAAAACCAGGGGATAGTATAAGTAAAATAATTACAATCTAGATTACAAAACAACAAATGCAGACCAAAAAAAAAAAAAATAAAATAAACAAACGGAAAAAAAAACAAGAGGGAAATAAAACAAAAAGTAAAATGTGACATTTGAATAAAATCAGGGCTACCGGCAGAGAGATAGAGCTATGTGCTAGACACAGTGGTCATAGTGGTTAAAAGTCACCCTGTAGCCTTCACTGTCCAAACATAATAATCACCAGAGAAGAAAAGACTCATTAGATTTTCAATTTACAATGCAAACCCAAATCAATGTAAAAATACATTTTGGAAAAAAACTTTTAAAAAAGTAATCTCTTCCTGTTTATTATCTGAAGACATTGAAAAGATACAGACAGTATTTAAAAAAAAAAAGAGAGAAAAAGAAAGAAAAATAAAATAAGGAGCAGGACCTTTGTTCTAACACACTTTGCTGGGAAAAACAGGAAGCACTACTATGTACAGCAATAATTAACAATCTACCAGAGTGTGTTTGGTTTCCTGTTGTAGATTTGATGAAAGATTTATTGATATTTAAAAACACTTGTTTGGTCACAATATAATGAAGGATAGTGAAACTGGAGATATAGTGGAAATATGCCCCCTTTTATTATTTGACTTGTTTATGGTTCTAACCCACATGAGATCATCAGTGCAATATAAATGAATGGGTGGTCTCGTTCTGGTATTAGCTGTTTAGCAGAGGTTCTGCTTTGGCAGTTTTGAGGAAGAGTGTTTATTGTGTGCAGTTTAATAAGAGCGCATTGTGTAATGTCGCTTTGGAGCACCAGAGTCATGCTGTGAAATGTGCAGAGATCACAGTGAAACCTAAAGAAATGCACAGTAAAGCTTCAGGATTGTACTGGTTGTTCTGCATGTTTTTGCACGAAAACTAAATCATGAATAGATTAAAATGTCGCTGTGCGTTTTCCAAAATACACTGATGGTTTAGTCTTATGGTCAACTGTGTTGACAGCTTTTAAATGTAACGTACACTGTAAAGTAACAGCACCTAAATTGGTTGCAGCCGGCGGTTAATACAAAAAGATCCAAAGTTTCTTAGCGGCCATTTCTAGCAGTAAAAATATGTGTGTGTGTTTGTACCATCTACTTCAGTTAAACCAGCTCAGAAAAGAATGTAAAACACCAACCGTTAAGACCTAAATCAGACTTTACTCTCTGACCTGACTTATCTGGAGCAGATGTCCACCCTGACGTTTGAGCGGGGCAGTGCTTTCCAAAGGGGTGGCACGCTCCGAGGTAGCCGAGAATGAGTCTCGCCAAAACCGTAACGAGAAAAATAGACACAAAATAAACAACAAAAAGAATATGAACAATAGCACCATTGTCAGTGATAATCGAGAGAAGAAGCCTTCTCTTCCCATTTCCTGTCTCCAACACTTCTTTTTCTTTTTTTCTTTTTTTTTAATTATGAATTTTTTACCTAAATGGGATAAAACAAACAAACAAACAAACACTTTGAAAATGAGCAGCCGTCGCTCGACTCAGTTGTGAAACCATCAGTGAAGCAGCAGAGGGGTTCGTTTTCAGTCAGTCACATGTTCCTGCTATTCAATCATCTCATCCTCCATCATCAACAGCTTTTTTTTTTTTTTTCGTTGAAGTGATATTACATCACCTACTGACGTTTCCCCCTCCGTTCCTCCATCCTTCACCTCCTCCTACTACAAGATCTTGCTGCAGACTTGGCAGCGGCTAACTTTGGAGCGCTCCTGGCCTCCCTTCAGGGTTTCCTGCGCCGGCGAGAACAGGAACTCCTGGCTGGGCTCCACGGTGGTCAGCCAGAAGCTGTATTTGTTGGCAAAGTAGTGGCAGGTGCCCTTGGCACCATTGCACTCGATGAATGGTGTCGCGCGGAAATCCTCCAGGCAGGAGCCGGGAGACACCAAGGACTGACCGCCACCTTCAGCGCCGGCTGCTGTGTGCTGCGGTGGAGAAAAAGCAAATGATAGATGAAAAGTGGGGTCTCTAAAACCCCGCAAGATTGATGTACGAATCTTTGGAGGACCCAAAAACCTGAATGTCTCAGTTTAAAGCAACCGTAGATTTGTCGAATTTGATGATTAGCTGCTCTGTGGACAAACTGACGTAGTTGACACTGTCAGCTGGTAATTATTTGCATTTTACAGATGAAATTATTTATTGAAAACAGAAGTACTTTTTGGCCTACCATCAGGAAGGAGTATCCTATCCAGAGACTCCTCCAGCCGGGGGGGCAGTTGGGGATGTTCATGTCCTGACTGTGCATTGCCACGGCCTGAGACGGAGCCTCACAAACTGAACATCTGGACGAGACAGAAAGCAAACACTTGAAAAAAAAAAAAGCGGAGCCAGCCAAGATGGTCAAAGCTGCATTGAGCTGGACCTGAGATCTGTACCTGCTGATGTAAGGCTGGATCTGCTGCTCAGCCACAGGCATCATGGGGATGGGTGCGGTCGTGGACAGCCAGTAGGATTTGTCGTTGCGGCTGGCGTAGTAGCAGACCTCGTTGGGGGAGCAGTAGAGGAAGGGGATGGTGCTGAACCGGGGGAGGCAAGAACCAGGTTGACCTGGAGAGACAGAGAGTATCTCACCGTATTAGGCGTGTTTACTATCGACACCATTAAAGTGAGAGCACAAGTCCAACCAGTTACAATTTAACTGCCGAAACTTTCAACACAAAGAAGTTTATTTCCGTACCAAGATCCTGATTGTGCGCTTTCTCTTGTCCCTCCACATACAGCAGGCTGTATCCGTCCCACAGTTTGGCCATTCCCTGAGGACACATGGGCACCTGGGGGTTCTGGCTGTGTTTCACCAAAGTGTAGCCGATGCTGAAGCTGCGGCCGACGCCGCCAGGAATTCCAGGAAGACCGACTGTTCCAGGAGAACCTGAAGGAAGAGGAGCAATAAAAAGTTTGGGACAGATGCTACAACCGAGGGGAAACTTGAAATTGTCTTTTGATGGCATTCATGTTAAGATAGTTCAGGTACTGATGTATTTTCTGTGGATTTCTATCCACCAATTTGAAATGTCCGTGCCATGCATCTTTTAAAGCTCAACATTTTATAGATATTGAACTTATTGGATAATTCATTTACTAATTAAATGGTATTATTTTATTATATGTGATGAAATTCCTACAATTCACCTTTTGACCTTTACAGTTTCTTTAGGCTTGTCTAGGTAAAACACACGCAGGACTGACCTTGCTCTCCAGTGGGTCCAGGGAAACCAGGGGGTCCAGCATCACCAATAGGTCCAGACAGACCAGGAGATCCAGTCCTGCCCAGTTTACCCAAAGAGCCAGGACGACCTTTGGGACCTGTAGCAGTGGAAGAGTATTTTAATCAGGTGCATGCATATTTTCAGCATATATACACATTTCCTTGTATCCAGAACTGGACCAGTTCTTTACTCACCGGGGCGTCCAGGGTTTCCAGGTTGACCAGATTCTCCACTAACCCCAGGGCCCCCGTTGTCACCCGGGAAACCAACTTCTCCGGGAGGTCGTGTGTAGTCTCCTGGCGGAACAGGCAGCATAGCTCCAGGGATACCTTTCCGACCGGGACGTCCTGGGCAGAAGGGGAGCAGAGGAGGACAAGGTCAGAGAAAGTTCATAAACAAATCCAACTTCCTGTTCCATCTAAAGGCGCTTCCTACTTGTAGGAAGACCAAAGTCCTCCTACCTCGTAATCCCTTGGGTCCCTTGTTTCCATAGTAACCAGGATCACCGGTGAAACCCTTCAGACCAGGACCTCCGCTGAAACCAGTCTCACCACGAGAGCCTGAAAAGCAAAAACACAATGTTATACTTTGCTATACATATATGTTTATGAAACTAACAAACAGGAACCCAGAGTGTATTTTTGGTTTTTCCACTTCACCTTTGGTGCCAGGGAACCCACTGCTTCCTGGGCCTCCAGAGAGCCCTGGTTCTCCTTTCCTTCCTGGGGAGCCAGGGAAGCCTGGGAGTCCAGAATCGCCTCTGTCTCCTTGGGCTGTCCCGGGACCAGGTGGTCCAGGTGGGCCTGGGGGACCTTGGAAACCTGGATGAGAAAGCAGATAAGGTTTAGAAGGAAGGCGGAGGAAAGCTGAAGAACTCAAGAGATGTATTTACCATATTCTCCATCCAGACCAGGGAGGCCAGGATCTCCCAGAGGTCCGGGAACATTTGACCCAACGGTCTCACCAGGAAGTCCAGGCCGGCCGGGGAATCCTGTGAGTCCAGGAGCACCTGACATACACGCAAAAGAAACAAGCAGCGATTTTAATTTTGTATTTTCTCATCCATATTCAACCAGCACGTCCTTGAAGTCCATCTCACCTGACTGTCCTCTCTCTCCCTTTGCTCCAGAGTATCCTGGAGATCCTGGATAGGAGACGCCTCTCTCTCCCTTCTGCCCTGGAATTCCTGGGGTGCCTGGACGTCCTCCTAGACTTCCTCCTGGACACAAAAGCAACAAAATTTTTGTCTTCAACATTGGCATGTGCATAAGTGATTAATTTTGGTCAATTACTTTAATTTTAAGCAGAGCTTAAAGAGAATTAAAAAAAACATTATGATGAGGTCCTTGCCTGGGTTTCCAGGTAGACCTTTAGGTCCACCAAGACCATTGAGCCCATCCAAACCAGGAGATCCAGGCAAACCTGCAAAAACAACACAAAAAGTGGATTTGTCCAAAACCTCTTTATTATAGTGTTACCTGCTCTTATTTTGAAGGAGAAAGTCAAAATGGATTTGACGTTTCTGTGTCACCTTTGGCTCCAGGTCCTCCAGGACCACCAGGGAAACCAGGACTCCCATCTGATCCTCTTCTCCCCGGGAAGCCGAATGCACCCTTTGGTCCGGGGAAACCAGGGGAGCCTCCAAAGAGATAAATATGTTACTATCAGTCTTACTAATGCACTTTTTAGGGATGAAAGTTGCGTCTGTTGAAGCGTTGGTCCCTCACCCATTATTCCGGGCCGCCCCGGTTCACCAGGAGCTCCCTTTGCTCCAGGGAATCCCGAACTTCCTGAAAAGCCGTTGTCACCGGGGGTGCCATCAAGACCCCGACCACCTG
Organism: Remorina albescens; assembly: GCA_034769265.1. Classification (NCBI taxonomy): domain Eukaryota; kingdom Metazoa; phylum Chordata; class Actinopteri; order Carangiformes; family Echeneidae; genus Remorina; species Remorina albescens. The sequence goes on from CM068495.1 coordinate 14,491,930, forward strand.
ATGAGAGATAACCAGAGTAATCTGTGACGGATCCTGAGATATCTTCATCACTACAGTCTGGAGACTAATTCTCATCATTATCACCAAATATTCAGGAGATATTGTATATTTACTATTTTTAGAACCTGGTAAAACAGAAACAAACAGGAAGGCCAGAAGAACAAAGGACAAACCAGATCCACATCAACCTGTACAACAAAAAGACTTAAACTGCATCTAACGTTCATCTGGAGGAAAAAACTATATCTAGGTGAGGTGGTGGTTGGTTTTTAGCTTAGCCAAACATGCAACAAGTCTCACCTGGGAAGCCTGAATCTCCTGGCTGGCCTTTAGCTCCTGGTGCTCCAGGATAACCATAGGAATCTCCAGGTATACCTAAACAAGAAGTCAATGAATGGATGGATGCACGATATGAGAGAGTCCATAAACAGGAACCAAGTTACGAGCAGATTTGTTAAAAGATTTTTTTCTCTGTCTGATCTTTGGACTCACCTTTGGTACCAGGTCGGCCAGGTTCTCCAGGATTTCCAGGCAAACCAGGTGCACCATCATCACCCTGAAAGAAGCCGTCAGAAATTGACCACCTGATCTTGTTGATGAATTTTATACCTGTGTGTATTTGTCTTACCCTTGATCCAGCCACACCGGGGAATCCCACTATTCCACCTTCTCCCTTTGGACCAGGGAAACCTGGAAGTCCTGGAGATCCCGGAAACCCGGGTTGTCCCGGCTGTCCTTTACTCTGATCAGCAAAACCAGGAAGTCCAGGCAGACCTTGACGACCAGGCACACCTGGGAAACCCTTGTCACCTGAAACCAGATTGAGAGTGGGAAGGTTTGACGGGTGCAACATGGAGGGAAGTCATTGAATAAAAGGGTTGCTATCAGAAAGCAAGGAAATTGTCCGGGATTGTTTTTTACGTATTCAGGGCAGGGGGTCGTTTTACCTCTGGGTCCGGGAAAGCCAGGAAGGCCACTGCCTCCGGGGTTTCCAGAGTCTCCTTTCTCCAAACTGTGCGCTGGAACGGGAGGTGAAGGCAAGCCGGGAGGACCAGGGAATCCTCTTTCCCCTGACAAAAAAACACGGATTTTAGTGTGACTCAGAGGGTCTTTCACAGACTTTCACAGATGCTGGCCTCTGTGTAGGATTGCACTCCTTTCCTGGTGTTGATGCTTTACCTTTTGATCCAGGGTATCCTGATCCACCAAGGATTCCATTTCTTCCAGGGCCTCCAGAGAGTCCTTTTCCTCCAGGAAATCCTGGAGATCCAGGACGTCCCGGAAGTCCAGGGAAACCCATCAGTCCGGGGAAACCTCTCTCACCTGTGGAAAGACATAGACACCAAATATGAGTGCTGTTCATTCGAGTTAGAAACCTTTCAGCTCCAGCTTACCCTTTGTTCCTGGTATTCCTGGGACCCCGTCTCTAATTCCTGGTCCTGGAGGTCCGATGGGTCCCCTTGGCCCTGGTGAGCCAGGGGTGCCGGGCAGTCCTGGGGTTCCCTTCATTCCAGCAGGCCCTGGGAACCCTGGGTCTCCTCTGTCTCCCTTCCGACCGGGGAAACCTGTTGGAGGACGGATGGTGACGCGACACGTGGAAAGAGTTTTAGTTTTAAATAAAAACAATCATTTACACACGAAACTAAAAAGAATATTAACATTAAAATATAACAGTATAAAAATAAATGTCAGTAATTTGGATAGAAATGTATTAATATTGGGTAACAAAAATAAACTTACCTTTCTTTTTTATTATAAATTAACTTACCTTCCATTAAGTTTATCAATAAATATTAAATCAATTTCACAATTGTTTCTAAGCTTATTATTATACACAGCAGCACACGGACACAACTGCAAAAAGCAGACAACAATGTAAATATACACGTCCCATTACATTGTTTATGACCTTGGTTAGGATGTAATTGCACTGAGATTGAACATATACAAGCGTGATGTGGCTGATTTCAGATCGATTCGGAGGGATTTTGAATGTTTGCTGGATCAAACCTGTAATTATGTTCAATTTCATGAGGACATAAAAGAAGCTCAAGTGCAATTTCGGACTGAATTAGTGCAGATCTACTGCCTAAAGTCGGTTTGTCCGACTGGATTGCGTACTAATCACTACGAGTCTACATTCTTAAAAAGAAAAGCCTGTTTTCAACACATCTGGTCTTTTAATTTCTCTAATTTGTCACAAATCTGGGACGAGACGGGGATGTGCTGAAAATAAAAAGCCCCTTTAAGAGTGTAGAAAAAGCCTCTAGTCTCGATGCAGGAGCAGCAATGTTAAACAAAGCTTGCACCAAAAAAACGTGTGTTGTCACACAAACCTATTACAATAAATACATTATACACATCCGGCAGAGATTAAAGATGAGTGTGTAATTGGACTAGAAAGGTTAGTTCTGGCTGCAAAAACAAACGCAAACATTGGTAGTCATGTTTCTCAAGAAAATGTTTTGTTTCTGAGTCTCTCACGACTAAAATGTCCATCGTAAGCCAACTTGGACCAAAGTTTGAGTGGGGTGTGATAACACAGTACATCAGTGATACGATGCAAAACTGAGGTATAAAGGAAGGTGTGACCCACTGTGACCTAGTTCTAGTTTGTTTTTTTTTTTCAAACCAAAAGTAACCACATCAACTTCAATCAGATTTTTAATTATAGAAGCTTTGAAACTAGCGATTGAAATCAATAAACTCCTGAGCAAAATGTTTTACTGGGCTAGTACGTCGAGTGAGAAGTTGGGACATTATCCCATAGATTTCAATAAAACCTCGGCTCTAAAGTGCATTAAAGGAGCAAACTTTTAATGACTAACCATCTTAAGGTGCCTCTAAGGAAGGAAAAAGTCAGCTTGTTTCAAGATGATCATCGTGATTATTTGATTCCAGGAAAATTCAGAATTATTCAGCGTATTTATATCCGATTCCTTCGCCTGTTTCACACCCCAGCAATGACTCCAAGATTGATTGAATTACGGAGCCGGACATTTGTTTTGCTGCACAGATGAAGAGTCGGCAGACACTTTGAGGGGGGCAGCGCTTGAAGCGTTTGGTCTTATGCGTAAACAGCGGGAGGACGGAGGGATGGAAGCAAAGGATGAAGCAAATGGCAGAAGGGATGGATGGATGGACGGACTGATGGATGGGGGAGAGAGTATCTCACCTTGGCAGCCTATAACGAATGACCCAACACCAAAAACAAACAAACACAAAAAAAAAAGATGGAGGGGTGAGAGGATGGAGAAGATGATGATGATGATGATGGTGGTGGTGGTGGTGTTGTGTAGGAAGGAGGAGGAAACACAGGACAAGGAGAAAGAAGACAAGAAGGAGAAAAATAGAAAGAAAAAAGACAGGGATGAACCAACGCTGGTAAAAAGTGAAGGGATAAGTGGTGAAAGACATCAGTGATGGCTGAACTGGATCACATTATATATAAATAAAGCTACAAACAGCACGTGATCTCGCAAATATAGAAAATCTATTTTACATTTTTCTAAAATCCTACAAAATTCAACAGAGGTCTGGTCAGCACCGACAGGTTGGTTGCTGAATCTTTCCCCTCACCTGGTGATCCGCTCAGCCCTTTGGCGCCGGGAGCTCCAGGCCGACCGGGAATGCCGCTGGTTGGGTCGCCAGGAGGTCCAGGCGGGCCGGGGAAACCGGGGAGACCGTCAACTCCGCGCTCTCCCTTCCGTCCATGAACACCAGAACGTGCCTCAAAACCTGAGAGACAAAAAACGCTGACATAAATAAGATGGAGAAAATAACAGAGACGCCTGATTGATGATTTAAAAGTGGGAATCCTTCTGTTTAAGACGCACCAGGTGATCCGGGTCCTCCTGATGTTCCTGGTTGCCCTTTGTCTCCAGGGAGTCCTGGTAAGCCGTTCTGCCCCGGAGGACCAGGTGTGGTTCCCAGGACCTCTCCGGGCTGGCCTTTGGCTCCAGGACGCCCTGGAACACCATCCTTCCCCTTGCCTCCATCAAAACCCTGACCTGGGATACCTGGAACTCCAGGATCCCCTCTGGGTCCAGGGAAACCTAAAGAGAGAGACGGAGTACCGCACCGTTGCTCCACTTTGGGTTTTTTCCAACATAATCACGGCCGGGACTGACCTAGTAGCGAACCACAGCAGTTTACCTTGTGGTCCAGGTTGACCTCCAGAACCAGGATCTCCTCTCTCTCCTTTGGTTCCATCAAACCCTGGACGTCCTGACCCTCCTGGGAAACCTGGCTGACCTTTAGAGCCTGGCAGGTGCACACAGATACGACTTTAATCCTATTAAGCTTCCATTTTTCACTTTAATTTATTTTTCAGAAAAAGCTGATTAATATCTGATTTGTTTGCCCAGAAAATGTGAATTGAATCTGCAAGTGAATCAATTAAATCAATCAATCATCATCCGCAATAATCAGAAACGGTTGCGGTATATTTCCTGTCCTTCACGCTGTTGTTAAAACATTGAAATAAATGCAGAATTCTTTACTCACTCTTTTTCAACAGAAAACACAGAGCTGTTGCATTTGAATTTAAAATGATCAAATATAATGTCAACAAAAAAAAAAAAAAAGATTACCTGGTCGTCCAGGTAATCCAGGTATTCCGGGGTTACCGGGGTCTCCAGGTATGGTGCAAGGTAGCACTTGGCCTGGCAGCAGTCACATACAGGTTAGCAAACACACTTTGTGAACACCAACAAACACATATGTGGTCACACAAATGTAACATTAATCACTGTAGGTGTTTAAAAAATATCTGAAAGACACGCAGGCAATAAACACCAGCGCTAACCTCAAGTCTGCTACGTTCACTATGTTAAACACAAAAAAATATATTTGAATTAATTATAAACATTTAAAATGTCTTCCATATTGTTGATTGTCTGTCGCCTCCATTCACACCACTGGTGTTTTCAAAGTAAAAGCTTTCTACTCGGGTTAATCTTGAGTCCGATCATGAGAATTATTGTGTGTTGGATGTCGTTAGTAACATATTTGTCATATTAAAGGGAGGCTCCAAAATTAGGAAGTTATAAAGTCAGTGTGGATTCCGTGTTTGGGGATCAGTGCTATTATTTCCCGCCCTCCTTCCCTCTCCAACCCCTCACTGGTTAAAAGCACTTAGCAGAGGCAGGGCTTGAAAACATGCGCCAGGTTTCAGCAGCTTTGATTGGAGAAAGAAGAGAGTACGAACAACCGCAGCTGTCCAATGATTGGACAAGAATGTGGTGCATGTTTCAAGGAGTTGGCCTCACGCTTGGCCCAAAAAAACCCGAAACCCGTCCGTCAATCATCGACTGGCTCCGCCCGGATGGAGTCCCTGAGCCTCAGGGAGCGAGACGCTTCCATCGGCTCCGCCATGAACAGATGATTGACGGGGAGCTGGCTGGTTTCAGAAGGAAACAAACAAACAAACAAAAACAAAGACTGCATTTCCCAGAATGACTTGCTATAATGCTCTTATATATGTTGGTACCAAAAGATAAAGGTGCCATACTGTATCAAAGTGAGCGCTCTGTTTTTAATTCTAAATCACATCTGGGCTCATAATGTGGAAATGTTCTGTTTGCTTTCAGAAACTGAGCCTTTTAACAAGCTGGCAGGACTTTGTGAACTTTGTGATGTCACAACAACAAAAATGGTGAGCCAATCAGATTGGCAGATTGAGGAGATGTTTTTGCTTCGTACCAACAAAATTATATTTTCTTATGAATATAAGCACTCCAAAATAAAAGTAGTTGACGGATCCACCAACGGCCGGGCTGCCTAAAACTGAAGCTACCCTTCCTGTCCCAGACTCATTACTCTGGCTGGTGGAGGAAAAAGTTAGTTACCCACCCGTTCCCTCTCCGACGTCATTAACCCCTCCACAGCTGTTTTCACCTGGATAGATAAACATGCACAAGGAAAGTCAGACAGATGGAGGGATGGGTGAGAGAGAGAGAGACAGAGAGGGGGAGATAGACAGAGAGAGAGAGAGAGAGAGAGAGAGAGAGAGAGGTAGAAGATGGCAGCATACAAAGCCAGTCAGGGTCATTTGCATGCGCCAATAAAGCAATTAAATAGATTTTCATCAGATCATCAGCAAATCAGTTCAATTCAGGGCTCATTCAGTTAAGGCAAAGGCATATTTAAATGCTTCAATGTAAAAGTGCTTAAAGGCAGATTATTTCCCCTCGACGGGAGGAGAGAGCGAGAGAGCGGTGGAGAGAGGAGATGTTACCAAAACCGACTCTCTCCTCCGTTCTCTCTCTCGGCGCCCGCGAGCGACAATAACCTTCATATGTAAAGCAAAATGGCAAAATGAATCAGTCGTTGAGCATAAGCATCGTAGTGCGAGAGCACACACAGTCATACTGAGGATGAGCGGCCAGCTGCTGCTGAAGACTTTGTGTCATTTAGTCTCAGAGATCAGAGATTTAAAAAAAACAAAACAAAAAAACAGCAATATATTTAAATCAAATCTATCCTGAAGAACTTCCTTTAAACTTTCAGGTCAGGATGAAACTGTTTTTAATAAATATATTTTTTGAACCAATAGCTCCCAACGTTCTGGACGATCAATCCCTTCGTTGGTTTACATCTTGTGAAAGCCTTTTGGGAGGTTGGGAGTCAACGCATATAAAATATGTGTGCAGATTCCAGTGAGACGGACGTGGAAAAGCAAACTTTGTGGAATAATTCAGCATTTAAAATCCTCTCAGCTCCTCTGAGACTAAAGAAGCACAGTAGCTGTTGCACAATCAGCATTAAAAAAAAAAAAAAAAATCCGGTCAATGTGCATCAATCAGTCATCTAACAAAGCAGTTGATGGATTATAGATTATTGGCTGCAGAAGAGGTGTGTAAGCACATTAATGGAGACCATTAATCATGAAGTTAACAGCGTGCCGCTGCAGCCGAGGCATGAAGGGCAGGAAGCTGCTTTGGTAGAGAGAATCTAACAAGCACCGGGTCGTCCCTTCAGGTCCTGCAGAGCTGGACTGCTACAGCGAGGCAGATGGACCGGGATCTGACTGTCCCCTACGGATGCCCTCTAATGGTTTAGGGTGTTAAGGTGGTGTTGCCGTGGCAACTACAGTACATGGAGGATGGGCGATGATGGGATGAGATGGATGTAACACACTGAACACAACAACATCCAACATCCATATTCTTCTGCTCCTGCTCGCCCCCCCGTCACCACTTACCTCTCAGTCCGGGTAAACCTGGTTGCCCTGGCAACCCAGGTACGCCGGGGTCTCCGGACTCTCCTCGGAAGCCCGGGGTTCCGACGTAGCCGATGCCGGGATCGCCAGCGGTGCCGGGACGACCCTTGGATCCCGGGAACCCTGGGAAACCTTTCTCTCCAACTGTGCCGAAGCCAGCGTCGCCCTGGAGACGAGACGAGGCAAGATGAGAGGATGCATCAAAATCCTCGTCTTATTTGTTCTTGCTTAAACGTGTCGATTGAGACCAATCCTCTGTAACACTCACTGGGGGCCCTGGAGCTCCAGGGAAGCCAGGAAGTCCGTCTCTGCCAGGTTTTCCGGTTTCCCCCGTGGGTCCTCTGGGCCCGGGAGCTCCTGGCTCTCCTTTCACCCCAACACCCACGTTGGGGTGGTAAGAGGCTCCCTTCTCTCCCTTCCGACCAAAGAATCCCGTCTCCCCACGTCGACCCTGGACAAAGAGACAAGTTTGGATTAATTCAGAAAGCTGTCATGCAAACAGCGTCAGCGTTTACTCCTCCGGACTTTTCCAGAATCCGAGTTTTACTCACAGGAGGTCCCTGGACGCCATTAAAGCCGGGCGAACCGGAATCGCCCTGCTCACCCTTTCGTCCGGGTAAGCCGGGGCTGCCATTGGCTCCGGCGACTCCGGGTAGTCCAGGCAAAAGTGCACCGCTGCCGCCTGCGCAGGCACAGTCGCCTGGATCACCTGGAGGAAACAAGGCAAGAGGGAAGAAGTTGGGAAAGACATTATCGGAGATAATCGATCAGAAGTATCGGTGTACAAACAAGCATCTTGAAATGACTTTATGTTAAAAAGAGCTGCGAACATAAAAGTGTGTGTGCGTTTGTGTACCTCTGAACCCTTTGTATCCAGTGTTACCCGGCGGTCCTCTGGGGCCAGAAGGACCAGGTGGTCCTGGGAAGCTGGTGCCGTCATCGATATCTGCACACACACACACACACAAAAAAAAAACAAAAAAACCATGCACACACATGTTGAGATAAATTCACGGTAAATTCACGGCCATGTTGGTGTCAGTTCTGTGATTTTCAGATTTCACACTGTTCCATCTTCAGCTGAGTTGCACTGACTTATATATGACAATGCAACTTCCTGTCTTATCTTTTGTTCTTCTTTCACTGAAATATTTATGTCCTATAATAAAAATAATAATAACAACAACAAAAAAAAAAAAAAAAACACTGGACGGATTGAAAACCAACAGCTCGGTGTCACAGTGTGAAATCAGGGTTAGTTTGCCCAGTTTGTTCATGAAGATTTGAGCCGCTGCTGCTGCTGCTGCAAGATGACAGACGCTTATTTTATTTAAAGCATTAAAATGTTTATATCATTGTAGAATATAAAACAGCAGTGTCTTTAGCGTGAACTCAGTGATTTTACATCGACTATAATGGCTAAGAGCTATTCGCCGCAAGCAGCATGCGGTTTGGCACCGACACACACAAAGGAAACAAACCTTTGATTAAAATCCGTCCAATCGAGACTTTAATTGTGAAGAGAATCTACTGTAAGGACAAAGGTCCACTCACTAAAACACAAAAGTAAACCTCTGAGCTCAGATTCTTATTTTTGTCATCTTTGATTCATTCACTAAATAAAAGAAACTGAAAGGAAGCATTTGGTAACAGTCACTGTTATTGTTAATGTTACTTTCTTTCAGTTTGCATCTCAATTCTCTCTTTGCCTTCTTTAAATGTGTTTGTGCCAACAATAAAAAAAACAAAACAAATCCCTGTAGCAAACGCTGCCAAGCATTAACGTCCATGTAAAATCAGTGAATTCAGACCAGAGCAGCCGACGCTCGGTGGTCGAAGATGAGAGCTGAAAGCAGCTTTGGAGCAGAGAGACCTTCCCATCAGAGTGTGAAGCCAGCGGAGAGCCAGCTCTCCTCAGCTGTACTTACCGCAGCGCCCTGCAGAGAGCACAGCGTTGGGAAAATAAAAAGCACTTTGGCAGTGAGGTACTGCCGGCTGAAGAGATGCGTTTGTTGCTCTGATTTTTGATTTTGTTTTGATTGGCTTTTTTTTTTTTTTTTGGCAGGCTGAACGTGAGTCGTGTTACGTCAGCCTACGACACCCGTATGTGACTGACCTGAAAGCGGTGGATAGATGACGCAGGGGCCAGTCGAGCCTTGGAGGACAGTAAAGTCAGTCAGCCTTTATGCTTTAAAGTCTGCTTCTACCTTGTCTTGTACTTTTACTGTTGACCTGGATTTTTTTTTTTTTTTAGAAAACCCATTTTCCCGTTGCAAAAGTTTTTGATGCCAACCACAGAACGATGCGGCTTCTCCAACTTGGAGTTGCTCATTGTTGCATGATCTTATCCATAAAAATTATAATAATAACCTGCTTTCCCACAAGTTAGGCACCTAAAAAGAAAACTTCAACAACATTCAAAACACATGCAGAGGAGAAAGGACTTCAAATGTTACAAAGTCAAATCATCTCTAGACTCAACTCTCAAATGTAAAAAACATCGGCCCCACTCATGAAGGACCTGGGAGGGACCACAGAGCTCTCGTTAGGTGATTCTGTGTGAACATACTAGAAGGTCCTGGGGGTCCGGGAGGTCCGACGGGTCCGGGGAATCCAGGGGAGCCTGGGCTGCCTTCGATGCTGTATCCCGGTGCGCCGGGGTTTCCCTTCTCTCCTTTTGGGCCTTCGGTCCCGGGGAAACCTGGAGAACCTGGTCGACCTCCGTATGAGGGATCTGGTTGGTGCCGATGATTGACAGATATATTTCATTTAGTTTTCTGACATCAAAATAAAACAATTCTGTAACTGAGGAGAAGTTTAAAGCAACTTGCCCAACACTGTTCCCGGCTGGCCAGGTGGTCCTGGGAAACCTGGAGCTCCCTGGTCGCCCGGGGTACCGGGCAGGCCGCCGAGACCTGGATCACCTTGGGTTCCTGCAGCCAATCACAGAGAAGATGGTTACGCATGGTCAAAGGTAGGTCAAAGCCAAATCCCATGAAGTTGTAAGTCTGTGTAACCTTGAACAGACAGGCCCAGCTCGTTTGTGTAGGCAGGAGGTCCTGGTAGTCCGGGTTCTCCCTGGTCTCCCTAAAGACACACACCCCCAAAAGTGAGTAAGTATTTTTTCCATTATCTCAAACTGTTCCTTTAAACTTATTTGTACCGGATATAAAACACAAAATGAATTCACTATCTCTAAATATGAGGGATGTCCAAGAAGAAGACGAAACGCTGCACACTCCATCTGCTGGTCAGATACTGGAATTGCGAGAAACTGCAAACAGACTGTCAGGGATCGAGCCTCAGAGCGACGTCACGCTTGTAGTTGCCCCAAAAAAACATCTGCTGCAACATTTTCTTTTTACATTTGTAGAAGATTTGTCTAAATAACAAAATGAAAGCTTCACGTCACGTCGGGGGCCTAAATAGTTTTGCAGGACAGGCTTCATTCACCTCCGACTGCTCTACTGTAACAAAAGGAAACACAAAAACACAAACAAACTCTCTGCTTACCTTTGCTCCGATGTATCCTGGCTGCCCGGGAAAACCTGGATTACCTCTGTATCCCTGCACCGGAAAAAAACCCACTTAATTTAATCCAATAAATACGCATTTAGTTAGATTTTACTGTCAAGTTATTGAACTGATCGTTTTGATGCTTTTGTTTAAAGAAAGGACATTATTAATAATTCTGGCACTTACTATAGCGTCTGATAACTTTTTATACAGCTGCAGAACATGTTTGAAAGCCTACCTGTTGTCCGGGCGGTCCAGGTGGGCCGTTAAAACCTGGAGGACCCTGTTTGGTGGAATCACAGCGGACACCCACCACAGAAGAAAAAGGAAAGGACCGGTCAGAGACACGTTTAACGACAGAGGAAGACAGGAAACAATCCCTCTTCTAAGTTCTGAAGAAAACATTTCTACATCCTTCCACTTTGTTTTTCTGCAATGCAGTCAGCTGTGAGCTCTTACTCTTGCCCCGGGGTATCCAGGGATGCCCTTTTCTCCGTATTCACCGCGGTAACCGAAAGGTCCCTGGGATCAATTGGGGAAAAATGCGTCCAGTGTTTCATTTGCTGCAACCAGGTTTCTTTGCTTTGATACGATTAAATGATCAAATTACACCGACAATGAACATTTGTAAAAATAAATGTAAAATACGTACAGGCTGGCCAGGACTGCCGGGAAATCCTCTGAATCCCTTTGGGCCCGGTTCACCCTGTGACACAGAGAGAGCGAACAAAGACGCAGAAATGTGAAATGATGAGCTGCATGGTGTTGTTAGATGGACGGATTGTATTCAGATTTCTGGGTTCTTGCATCATTAACACATTCGTATGATTAAAACTTACCTTTGCATGTATAATCTCACTTACAAGAGAGAAGGGGACAAAGAAAAGTGGTCCACTGATTTATTTCAAAGTGGCCTAATGAATGAGGGTATTTATATTCTGACCACATTTCATCATCTACAGGTTTTTTTTAAAGACAATTCATGACGTTTACACTCCTTGTTAGTGAAGTTAATGCAAAATTTTAAGTTTTAAAAAATCATTTTAGAAGTTGAACCAAAGAGAGAAAAATTTCACATGATGGATGGAAACTTACAAAGCTGATTCCAGCGTACCTAACTGGCCTGATGTTTACAGACATTAAAACCACGTCGCTCATCGACACACTGTCGGCCACAACCGGCTGCTTTTTTCCAACAAACCTGCATTCCTTTGTCTCCTTTGGGTAAACCCACAAACTCCACAACGCCATTGATCATCGGCTGGCCGGGGTCGCCGGGCAAGCCCACGTCGCCCTGGATGGCGTAATTGAGGAAGAGAGAGCTGTTTAAAACGGCTACGGCGACCGTTTGGTGGAGGCGGGAAGAGGAGAGGGAAAAGGTGTCGGGGACGTCGACAGAAGTTTGGGGGGCGCTTGAGGGAAGATGGACGGACTGTTGGCGGGAGTGTGGAGGGGAGGGAGGAGTTTGGGTTGATGATGATGAAGAGAGGCTTCGACTTTACGTTACCGAAACTTTTGTTAAGAGTTCTGGCAGAAATGATCTGGTTGTTTGGAGAGGGGCAAAAGGACTGATGCTCCGTCTGTGGTTTTAAGATCAGGACCGACCTCTCCTCCATCATCTTTAAACTTCTTCCTCCTTGTCCTCACGTTTCTATGGCGACACATCCTTCCCTCCGTGGATGTAAAGTTTGCCGTGATCACTGCTCCTCTTCCTGTTTGTGTCATCCTGCTTCCTGCTGCATCTTGACCTTTTTCTCGCTTTAATAATGCAACCCCACCACATCCATGTATGTGTGTATGTGTGTGTGTGTGTGTGTGTGTGTGTGTGCGGAAGCGCTACAACCTCAGCTCCTACCCTCTCTTGCTGTGTTACCTTATCTCCTTTGTAGATAGTGAGAGGTTGTTCGCTTCTCAGCGACCCGTCGCCGGGAGTACCGCTGGGTCCGGGAAGACCCACGTCGCCCTGAAGTCCGAGATACACACAACACACCGTTAGCCAATCAGAAGGGGGAGTGAAGGAGGGGAAGAAGGAATGAGTAGAGGAAGCAGGGCATGATGGCAAGTGAAAAGGAGAAGAGGATATAAAAAAAAAAAAAAAAAAAAAAGGAGGAAATGAGAAAAGAAAAAATGAGCCAATTGAAAATAAACCGCATGGCCAAAAGTGTGTGGACACATGAACACCGTTGAAGTCTGCAACATGAATCAGCTGATTAAAGACCATCCAGCCATCCACTGAAATAAACATGGGTATTTACTGACTTGCTTCATATTTAGTATAAAGATTTCCCTTAAATGGAAACCAAAATAAAACGTCCGTCCACATACTTTTGGTCAGATAGCTTTTACTGAATTGTAGCTGTGAATGTAAAACTGGACCAACAACATCCGCTGAGGAAGACCACCAGATGCTGTTGAAAGCTCTGGAAAAGCTTTTGGGTTCAGGTTTATTTTAAAATTAAAATAGGTTTAAAAAAAAAAAGAAGAAGAGAAAAGAACAGTGAGTGAATCCCAAGATGGAAAATAGTTGAACAGGCACAAAGAAAGAAAAGAAGAAAAGACTTACTCCCATTATTATTGTTATTATTATTATTATTATTTTTTTTTTCAAAGTTGCTGTTTTGACTAGATCCTGAATTAAAGCTATTTCAACAGGCTGACAGTGAATCCAGCTGTTTCGGTGCTCAGGTCGGCCCTGACTCGACTCTGTTTGGTGCTGCATGCAGTGACTGTTAGTACTCGTGTGCGACTGTCCGAGTGATGGCGATGGTGGGGGGTTGGTTTGGTGAGTGGATGGGAGGTGAGGAGTCAAGGAGGAGACAGTTAACAAAAAAAAAAAAAAGGGACTACAAATCCCACCCCCAGAAGATTCCCAAACAGGAATAAAGAAGGAGGGAGGAGGGGTGGTCGTGCAAAACAGGAAGTAGGAGCGAGTGATTCCAGCAACCAGTTACAGTCCACAGATCGTCCTCAGGAGACAGCTCAGAACTTTTTTTTACTTATTTTAATCTGATTTTTTTAAAATATTACTGCCACAAAAGGTCAATCTTAATTTAGTAAAAAAAAAATTTTCAATTTGGGAGTTGTGTAAAATTTCTGAACTGTCATCCAACGTGAAGGGAAATGAGTTTGTGACGCCAATGGACAACTCGCAAACGTCTGATCGGGGAATAGAGGGACAGTCAGTCCTCTGAGAGTTCAGTAGTTGTGTCAATCCGGGGATGGAGAGAGGAGGAGGGAGGATGGATGGATGGATGGATGGATGCAGGGGAAGGAAGGATGGAGAGAAAATTAATGTGTTGGACGGAAGACATGCAGGTTGTCAAGCCTCCACCAAAAAACGTCAACATGCACATTATTAACATATCTCCACCACACACATCCAAACACACAAAGACAGACACACACTGTAGACACAGCTCGAGCACTCTAAGCCTGCTGTTGAAAACCACTAATCTGTAAAAATGTTTTATCCCAAAAAACAAAGCAGAGTCTGACAGAAAGCAAATATTTGACTGTGACGGGCAGAGCAGAGAGAAGAGGAATATTAAAGAAATCCTTATTTATTATTTAACCAGGTTATAAATGACCACACACACCATTTCTGCCCCGATAAAGACGGTCTGAATAAATAAAAGATGCTAAAACAGTTTTTCCTGTTTTCTCTGCCTGCAGTTGGGATTTCCTTTTTGATTTTTTCTTTCCCGACCACTAAAGACCTGAAACGGTCTTTTCAGTGGTCAGTACGCTTTAGCTTGTTAGCCACGTGTAGCTTAGCACAAAGACTGCAAGAAGCAAGTAGTTAAGTTGACAGATCATCTTTTAATAAGTTCGCTGTGAGCTTTTTACATCAAGTGGCTGAAAAAAGGGAAAACAAAAAGTGGTCCGCTTTTTTGTTTTTGAGTTTATTTTACATAAAAGCTCACAGAACTACCTGCTTCCTACATTTGTGCTAAACTAGAATAACGGTGGACTCTTAGCATGAAGCTTAGCATCGTGGGGTTTTTCTTCTGGTACTCAAATATATTTCAGACTTCCCAGAATCTCAGGAAATTCTGAAACTGTATGTTGTTCATCCATTTTTCAACCTATCCAACTGCTCTGGTTGGTTTTTTGATGAATTTTCAGATCATTTTTTTAGGCCACATTATCAGTTTTTTGACAAAATACAATGCCAGCTTCACAGGAAACAAAACACTCGTGTATGCTACTTTCTGAATCTTTTATCACAGATGAATGAGCCTTATATGTAAATAAATCTCCGCAGACAAATGAGTCAACGTGAGCTCTTCGGGTCACATTTCATACCTTGTCTCCTTTTTCTCCTTGATATCCGTCACTACGGCTCCCCTGAAAACAACAAAGGTCAACACGGGAAAAGATCCAAAAAGGGAAAACTCCTGATCAACCATCGTTTACTGCTTCACCTACCATCAGTCCTGGTGGACCAGGAGGACCAGGAGGGCCCTAAACACAGACGACAAAATCCAGTTTCACACACACACACACAAAAAAGACAATGCAACATTAATGGTGGAATCTATTTGTGCCATCGACTGTAAAAGCTGCTTTTGTCACATCAAGAGTGAATCAGAAAATCTGTGTGCTATAAAGCTGCAGAGATATAAATTAGTTTACATACAGGGTATCCCTCAGGGCCTCTTGGACCTGGATAACCAGCCGGACCATCAGGACCTCTGATTCCCTACAGAGCACAACGTACACAAAATACAATCTAAATTTAATTTACAGCCACAGATCTTAAACTCTTCAGTTTTTCTCTGGCCTCACTTTCCATCTAAACTTTATTTAGTTAACGTCAAATAGAAATTTCACATTATCACAGATATTCATTAGATTATTTCTTAACAATTTTACATTTTACAGTAAAGAAAAAAAAAAAGTTAAAATCTTACAGGTGTGCCGTCCAGTCCGGGGACGCCGGGGTAACTCTACAAAAAACCAAAAACAAAAAAGATGAATTAGCTGCAGATGAGCAGAATTGGTTCCGACTTACATGTGAGCAGCAGGACAGATCGGACCTTACCGTGATACCGTTATCAGAGATGTATCGCGGTTCTCCTTTCTGACCCTTTGGCCCAAAAGGCCCCTGTTGAAGGAAGCAGCACCATCAGGGCTAAACTATATTTGATAAATAAATAAAATGTATGTAAACTTTGAAAAAAGAGTCCATCCTCACTGCAGGTCCGGGGTATCCGGGTGATCCTATACCGTATCTCGGCTCTCCCTGATCTCCTCTGGTCCCATTACAACCGTCGAATCCCGGTAAGCCTCTGCCGCCGTCTGCACCGGGGTGACCCTACGGACAGGAGAGAGGAAGAGGAGGCCGGACTCTTCGTGATCTGTTATTATACGGTGAACACGTTTGAGGGAAAATATCGTGGTTGGCTTACAGGCACTCCATCAGATCCTTGAAACCCTGGAACTCCCATCGGACCCTGCACGAGCAAATAATCAATATCATCACTAAAAGTTTATCAGGTTCAACAGCAACACCTGGTGGCAAAAGTGTGTTACTGCTTGATGACACATTTTGTGTTACAATCAACGCGGCACATCAAACTGAACTCACTTTGTCTCCTTTGGGCCCAGACGGTCCTTGCAGTCCCACGTGGCCCTTTTCTCCTTTAGGCCCTGAAGGCCCCACGTTGCCGCGGGGCCCTTCTGGTCCACTTGGACCAACTTCACCGAGAGGCCCAGGACGACCCTGAGAGACGAAAGAAGAGCAAACAACCTGGTGATAAATTGGTCCTTATTGTGCCGGCAGTGTGCTCCTGATTCTGATCTTATGGCCAAAGTTTCCTCAGCAGAAGTTTGTCCAGTTCTGATGGAAATGTAGATTCTGTAGTTTCCAATTTTAGCCCCTTTTTATGCTTGACAGAATAAAGATAGAGAGACAACGAATGAGATCGAGAGAAAAGGCAATAAAGGTAAGAAAGAGCCTGGCTGGGTGGGAATCGTGATGTGGAAATGTTTAAATGTGGATTATGAAAATCACAGGAAACTTAAAGTATGCAAAATTAAACGTACATTTTTTTCAGGTTTTAGAGGAAAACATATTTTATGAAAAGCCCCAAATCCACTATAAAGTCTCTGTTCTCTACACTAATCTGACTCTGCTGAGGTGGACGAACTGCAGTATGGACTTCCAGCCATCTGAGGGCAGCAAAGAAGCAAAGAGCCAACGCTAACAGCTGCTGACAACCTGCCATTAGCTCATCTTTTAGGCAGGATAACAGGGTAAGGAGAGGGAGGAGAGAGGGAGGAGAGGCGGACAGATGTCTGTTTGGGTCAAAGGAAAGTCAGAGGATTTGATTTCAGAGCTACGGCAGCGCGTCTCTAATCTGTTTTATATAGTTTTGACAACATTTTTTTACAATATGAATCCATTTAAAAAGATTCCTCCCTGTAAAGCCGAATGGGCGTGTCGAACCGCCGTTGCAGATGTACATTTAACATTTAAAAGACATTTTGCAGACACATTTATAGAGCTGAGGTGCATGCATGCACACGTGTGAATGGATGAGAAGGACCAAATTCAGCTGCTAGCTGACGTCACAGGGCAGATTATCGAAGTCTCTAAATGGCCACACATGACCGTCCATGACATAAACATACAGTGTACGCTCACACATTTCATTCTATACAAAGCAGACTCTGTTAGGTCCATTCACACATGTAGGCGGACGCACAAAGAAAGAAAAAGGGAAGGTAATTTTCTGCAGCCCCTCCTGGTGCCATTCTTTCATTCATAACTGCCCTGCCTGCAGACACAAATTTAACTCCACCAGATTCTGAAATAACAACTCTAACACCAAGGACAGTTATAAACTATCTTCAGTGTTTGTTTTAGCCAGCAGGGCAGAGTTTACAGCATCCGGATTATTTACATGAATTCAGCCGATAACACAAAAGTAAACGTCGCTGACTCTTGTGAAAAGCTGAACTTTATTTAGGACAAAATTTTAAACTGGAGAAGTAATTAATATCAAATTATATTAATTATAACACAGACTGTAAAGTCTTCTGGGACAAGATAGCAGTTTAGTGATGGATAAATATAAAATATGGTTTCTTTACATCCGTCAGTCAAACCAAACTTCATAGTTGTGACTGCCTTGATGTCACTAAAACAAAGTTCCTGTCCGCGTACTGTACTTGTCCTTTTAAAACGCTGGTGATCCCGGATTAGCCTCGACCACGCCGTGCGTAACGTGGAGGCTGCAGCAGCTCCACGTGGCCTCGGGGCAGCCGGGGAGCAGTAATGACAGGGCTGTGCCCGGTAAAGGCGGCCTGCCGGAGCTGTCTGGCTCACACCTGGTTTCACCCGGGGAAAATATGCAGGGGTCCCACAGGGAGCCACTTTCTCTCACGCCTCGCCTTCCGTCCACCTCCTTCTCCGTCACAGCTTCACTTTGACTGCACCTCCTTATTTCTTTGCCAGTCGTTCTGCAGCCTCTCCATGTCTGTCTGCGTTCATGCAACTCATCCAGGAGAGGAGATAGTTCAGAGGGTCGAGGGGTCGTCTCCTCAAGAGTCTCCTCTCTAGTTTACATTTTTCAAGTGACGGGTCACTTTGAAAGACTTTTCTGGGTATCATGTACGTCTGCTGTGAGGGGACATGTTGAGGAAAACAGGAAACTCATGAAAAACTACTTAAATCTAATCTCTTTGTTAGTCTGCATCTTTGAGTGTGTGACGGAGGAAGCGTGGTGAAAACTACCCCCATTTCCTAACATGGCATGGAATTAAAAATGCAGTCTGCAGAAGATCACAGAGGGAGAGGAGATAAAAGGGAACAAAACTTGGCAGAACAAGGAATAAAGAAACAAACTCCGCATCCAGACAGTTTAGAGCATGCCGGTGGAAGAAATCCGAATGTTGATCATTTTTTTTTGCCACTCAAAAACATCTCGACAGCCCGGACGAATCATCACGGCCTTATAATGCTGCTAAAACTAACAGCTACCTGAACATCAATTCGGAGTCTTTGGCCGTCTAATATTAACTTCATTAGCACGTTTTGCTCTTCACCAGTGATGGAGACCTCTATCAGCTGCACTTGCATGATTTCAAACGGTCCACGTCTAAAGCTGGCACAAGAAATAAAAATAATTGACTTGGTAGTTTTAGTTTGGTTTTGTTTTTCACGCACACAGAGACACATTTTATCAGCCATCAGTCTGCCCCCCATGCCAGTGTCTCAACACTATCACATCCTCGCCAGTTGGCACCCTCGTCTGTTTTCATGCCAGCCCAGCGGGTCTCCACCCGACTCTTCCAGTCCTTCCATCCTCATCACCTTCCAGCAGACTGGTCAGTTTGTAGGTCCAAATCCCCCCCAGCACAAAGGACACAATGGATCCCATTCTGGGGCGCTAAGCTCTCCGGACTAACTGCTCCCGTCGGGCCGACCTCACTTCCTGATAGAGGAGAGTGCTTGGACAGACAGATTCAGCGTTCATGAGCGCACACGCCCCAAAAGCGAGGCCGTGCACACATCCCCCCCTTCCGAGGCTCTCCGAGGGCTTTATCGGGACGTATTGTTCTGACGGCTGGGCGGGCCAGGGGGAAGATTTCAGCTGTCACACCGCATGCTCACTGGGGGACGCTGATGGGAGCGAAGTGGGGGGACGGGTTGGCAAACGTTTGGACTTTTGGGTGCGAGTTTAATCAGCAAGCCAGTTTGATAACCTGGTTACAGTTTGAGCCACACAAACACGCAAAACGGCACACATGAATCAGCAGAACATCGGATGGCCGGCCCTCGACGAAAAGGCAGGCCGACCGGTTACGAAACGCGAACGAGGGGGGGAACTTTTGATGCCGTAAAAAGATGAAACAGCTGAGACGATGGCAGCTCCCTCGCCCGTCCACACATGCACAGACAGGAGAAAGAAGGATATCCTCTCTAGATGGGAATGTTTAGGTTGTGTCGACTTCTCTTCCTCCAGCAATCAGACAGTGAACCCAAACACCTTTGTTTATCTCAGACATGTTTGTCCTGCTCAGGATGAGTGATGAGACCGAAAACAGGAGAGCGAGAGAAAGAAAGTCTCACACTATCTGAGACGGAGCTCAGGTCTTCTGAGATACTTGGATACCTGAGATAACACCTTTTCTGAAATTTTATCAAAGGAAAGGAGGACATATATCTTCATAGATAGTCGGATGGTGAAGAATAACATAAAACTTGAGCAAAGGATCTGCTCCCCCGATTGTGAATCCTTTTTTTTTTTTGTTTTTAAACATCATTTTGACGACATTGTAAGCTCGAATGGCACAACATACCATCATCATTACTGATTCTACACCAAATGTTACAAAGTCATACATTATCTCCTGAGAAAATGGAGAAAATCTGGTTTTGGGTTGGAGGTCAACTTAAAAACATCCTTGTTGGAGGTAAATAAAAGTTAAAAAGAAGCAAAAGAAACTTGTTTATTGGATGTGATGTGCTTCAGATGAAACGTTTCTCAGCCATCAGACTGGATGTGTCTCAACAACAAGAACATCTGATACCTCGAATAAAGTGAAATATAGCACTAAACCCTGAAAGCTTTAATGCTGGTCTTTTATAGCGTATTAAGTGGCTGGTGTCCGTTTTCCTGTGTTAGTAAAACCAGATGGAAGAGAGGAAATGTGATACAAACACTTTATGACTTCATTATTTTTTGTATTTAAGCTTTGAAATGACTCTAAAAAGCTAAGAAACCAACAAGCTAACCCGAACGTCTATGGATGAAAGGATTTTAAAACTGCTTTCATGGAGCCGGTCAAACTGCCATTGAAGGAAAATCAATCTGAAGACCGACAACCACAGCTACATTCTCGGCGGGGTTTCCCAGCAGCGCCGGCTTTTCTTCTTCTCTCTCTGTCTTCCACGGACTGAATGTTTTCTCTGCCTGTGTGCTTCCCAGCCCTCTTATGTCCATCTGCCTCATCTGTTTGCCGTGATGGCCGCCATTAAACAAACAACCTGTTCTCTCTTTTCATCCAGGTGCTTTCCCCTCCAATAAAAACCCCATTAGCGGTCAGCGGGTCCTGCTGTCCCACGGTGATGATGTCATAAAGTTGAGGGGGTTTTTTTTTCTGCTGAGACAGGGACAAAAGATGGAGGTCAAATTTAAGTTATTACTCTGCTGTTTTGTTAAAAAACCAAAATATGAGCCAAAACCACAAAAACGCTATTTAAGATGAGACATAAAAATCATTTTTAGTCCCCAGTCTTAGTGTCGTCAGGGCTAAAACAAAGTGTCCACTTGAAAAACTAGCCTGAGGTCCAAACAACAGATGTAATTGGCACGTAAGACCTTTTGGCTAACAGCTCCAAAAAAAAAAAAAAAAAATCAATTACAAGGTGCAGTAAAAGTCAAGAAAACTCTTCGAGGCAGCTGACGCAGACATTTAAATCAGCTGTTGAGGAAAACAGACCAGTTACGCTCTGCACCTCAGATACCATCTTGGTTTTCTTGCTTCAAACTATTTTTATTTATTCTTTTTTTAACCATGACGCAGTTTGTTTTGGGTAAGAACCAGCGAGGTTTGGTCATGGCATGAGTAAAAGAGGAACGGAGTTCAGGGAGACGGGGAGCGGTGAAAGAAAGTTTCAGATCATATCATGAACGACAAAACAATGTGACGCTGATTGGGAACGATATGAAGGCAGCTACAGATCGCTATTGATGACTCATCATTACATTTTGTAGCTCGGAAACATCAGTAGGGACATTTTCCCATTGACTTCAACACAAACTGACTCCTTTTTTCTCCCCTTCGGCATTGGCTTTTTCTTTCCAGACCTGGAACCCACATCCACTTTTATTTAGTCCTTGGATTTGAAATAAATGGCTGTTTGTCTCAAAGTGTCAGTTCTGTGATAGACCGGCGACCTGTCCAGGTTTAACCCCGCCCCCCTCCCTAATGTCGCCTGGGATCGACTCCAGCCCCCCCCACTAATCCAAAAATATGAGCCGTCTGGGTCAAACTCTCGGTTACAAACAGCAGAGACGGCCAAGAATGCGACAAATGAAAGGTGTTTTCAGATTTGATGCAGAATTATGTGGTTTTGAAGAAGGACCCTCCTGGTTCTGTGTTTATAAGGGGGGGGGGGGGTCACGCTATCCTGACAAGAAAAAAGAGACATGTGCGAAGACGAGCTCCGTCCAGCTGTGTTTAGTTAGCCAGAGGATTGGGATTCCTGCAGAGATTGTTAGCACTCGGCTAATGTGCATATTTTTTGTATCAGGGTGAGAGTGTCAGCAGCGTGGGACTCCCGCTCCTCCACTTATCTGGTTCAAAACAATAGTCCGGAGGTAGACAATACAGCAGACGGTGGAGTTTGTTCTCCCGGCCTCTCCCCTTTCACTCCCTCCAGATACCATCTGACGCCCACCCAACCTGCAGCAGACAGACTGACAACATGGTCCAGATCAAAAGCCGCAGAAAGTGACATCTTGCAACAGTTTGATCGTGCTTTGGCAGACTTTGAGATTTAAGATGTACCACACACACACAAAAAAAAGGTCCTCTCATTCGGGTTTAAAAAGGTGATGAGCATCTACATGTTTAACTGCATTTCACCAACTTTAAGCTTCAGTAACGAGCAGGGCAGGGCAACTGTGCTGAAAAGAAAAAATGCCTTAAATGACAGTTTGTGTTAACTGTGTGTGTGGAAATGTCATAAAAACTTGTGCCGTCATCATCACATCAAATCACAAGAGCCTGTAAAATCACTAATAAGCACTTTTGTACATTCCTGCACGTATTTGGCCTTTTTGTACAGGAGTGTGTGTCTACGAGGAAGAAAAAGACTAATGAGAACGTCCCCGTGGCATTTTTCCATTTCATTCTTCATCTACTGTGATTTTCTGAGCTCATTCTTCCACTTTGAGCTGCACGAGCGGAAGACCACGACTGACGTGAGAGCACCAAAAATAAAAACAAGAGTTTTGAATTAATTAAAAAAAAAATCTTTGTATAAATCTTCCGCCGTCAGGACGTTCACAGACTTTTTGATTTGTTTTGGAATCGCTAAGTTTGCAATGTTGAAATTTGCTCGTACAAACTGAGCGATGCTTACAATGCTGAGAGAAAACATCGACGTCCGGGAACAGAGCATGAATTTAGACACACACAATCTGCTGAGAAACACAACCAAGCAGCTGAGGGTGACCGCAAGTCCTGCAGCCGCCATGTGAGGGCAGTAGAGCAGCAACAGGTTTGAGCCTGACAGCACTTTTTCATCAACCAGAGCAGGAAACAGGTTTCACATATAAACATATTCCTCATAAAAACAGATTTCCTTTTCTTTTATTGCTTTGTTGTAGTTTTACCTGAAAAGTCTCTTTCTACTGTTTGATGTCTCTTTTCCACCTTTTTTTTTTCGCCCCCTTTCTTCACTTGAGAGGGATGAGAAATAAGAGACAGACAGAAGTTATAGAGTAACACACACACACACACACACACACACAGACACACACACACACTTGGCCCTGTCTCTGTGTGAGTCTGTGATCCTGGTACCCCTGACCTTCTGGGCTACTGTGGCCTTTGTGTTGCCTGTGACCTTTAACCTTTCCTAGACTTTGTGTCGGGTGAAGGGATGAGCCGACTGTGACTGTCAGGTGTGTGTATTTGTGTGCGTGTGTGTGTGTGTTCAAAAGAGACAACAGAGAGGTTGGGGCCCAGGAGAGTGTGTGTCTGTGTGTGTGTTGAGAAATGAATGACAGGACACGACTGATAAGACTGTCCTGTACATTAGTCTGCTCTGTAGGTACATCATCACACACACACACACCAACGCTCACTCAGCAAAACCCAGACGAGCTTAATAATCACAAACACAACAAATTAGACAACGCATGAGAGAGAGAGAGAGAGCGAGGAGATAAGGAAGGACAGAGGACAGAGGAGACAAGGATCAAAGTCATCATTCATGCTCGTCTCAGTTTTCGCGCTGCTGCTGATTATCTTTGTGCGATCTGAACCAGCACCGTTCCTCCAGCTGGTGCCGACGTTCACACACTTTAACATCCCAGAAAGTTGAGTGAGAGTTCAATGAAACGCGAGAACAAACAAATATTCCTGCTCGTGTTGCACCTGCAGGTTGTTTAGCACCAAACCGGCTCCAGGAGGTTCAGCTCTGCTCTTTCGTTTCATTTTGTGTCTTCTTTGTCGTCACTTTTGTGTTGCCAAACCTGCTTTGTCTCTGTGTAAATCATCAGAGGGCCGACACTTATCTCTTACAGCTTGACGCTCAAATTTTCTGTCTTCGGTCATTTAGCATGTTATCCTTGTGATTTACGGTCTAAATCTATCACAGTTGTTTTATTTCCTCTCCTGGTCAGACAGCAGCCTGACCCCGTTGGCCCCTGGTGGCCCCCGGGAGCGCCGAGAGCCTGTTCACATCTATTTATTCCAGATGTATCACCCTCTGTCTTTGTTTTTGACGTTTTCCTCTTAACCTCTTGAGTTCAATCAGACTTTTACATCTTCGTTTCTTGGCACCTTTTCTTTTCTTCTTTTCCTTTCGTGTATCAAACTTGGACCTCGTCTTTCTCCTCGACTGTCACTCTCTCATCTAATCTGACGCAAAAGGGATTGTGCATTTCTACCTGCTCTGGGATTAAAGTTGAGGAATCCAGGGGAGGGATGTGGAGAGACGGCCTTTCATCGAGGGGCCCCGCAGACGGCTCTTCTTATCTTCCCATCCCACCGAGACGGTACCCACTATCACTTTACCGTCATCTTTTTTTTTTTTAAGGGTCGGGCGCTGCACTCTCTTTTCCTTTCTATTCATCCTCCATCCCTTTGTTGTCTGAGATGTGTGTGTGTGTTTTTGCGTTACCCACTTACATACTTATCATGCCGACGGCTTCAGGTCAATATTATATGACTCACTGGACCCTCTTTCGGCCAATCACAGCTTTAAAACTAGCACACGAATCACCCTGACTGGAGGAAGGACTCTGTAGGATCTGAAAAGCCCCCTCCCCGTCGATTCATCAAAATCCGGTTCTGATCGACGCAGACGGAGGTCCGACAAAATGAAATAAAGCGCCTGCTTCCTGCCCGCTCCTCCACATGAAAAGCTCCAGTGTGTTGACCTAACCATCACTCGAACACACACAGATGCAGAAAAAAGCCTGCTGTCATCCTGAACGCCGACCTCCGACCTTTGCGGTTTACCCAATGGGAGCGGATGTTATTGGTCTTAATGGATCCAGTATGTCAGAGCTATTAAAGCCAGGAAAGACCAAAGTAAAGAGACACGGCTCTTTAAGTTGAAGTAAAACTGAGGCCCTTCGGCTGTTAATAATGAAAACCAACACACAACGTCTGGGTTGCGTCTCTGGTTTGCTTGAGTCGGGGCCGGACATGACATCATCCGAAGCGGAGGGTCCGTCTCAGCGTGGATTTAAGAGTCACTAAAAGCTCTTTATTCCTTTTATTTTTTTAAACAAATAAAACTGACAAGGGGCGTGTTTGTTCCTCCCCTTCATAGCAGATGTTTGTTTTCATGCCACGTTTATTGGCTGCTTCATCTCAACCATCTTCATGTCACATTTCTCTGTCTTGGCATGTCAGCCCCTATAAGACGCACATTGTTCCTTCGGCCTCGAGAGCTTTTGGCACAACTGTCAGCAAAATGAGGGATATTTTGTTTTCATGAAAAGGTCGATCGGCTGATATATCTTATGTCCTCAAAGCTTTTTTTTTTTTTACTTTAAAGTCAATTTGCAAATAAAATAACTCGATATATATCAATTCATTTTCATACTGAACTCTCAAAATGTTGAACGACGCCTTTAAAAGTCAATCTCACGCCACATTTTATTTTTTTCCTTGTCGAGAACAAAAATATGAATCTGAGTAAATTCCAAATGTTTCTCTTGACTTGTTGACATCAACGCACACAAAAACAGAAAGGTCCCAGCAGAGCATCAGGAAAATCACACATGACAACATCTACAGGTATCAGTTAGCATCAGCTGCTCATTACTTGTGTTTTCTTTCCAGAAGAAGGTGCCAAAGTTTCTTGCAGGCACAGCTCCTGCATGACTTCACCAACAGATTGCACAACCATGTGAACTTTGAAATCACACAGTTGACAGAGAAAATGGATTTATTCTGGTCCAGAGCCAACTCAGCTTTTTATTTCTCATTTTTCTGTCTTATGTGAGTGTTTAAAAAAAACACGATGAAAATGATGACGGACTTCTAATTAAAATAAGTAACTTGGATTTCCTTGAATGTAATTTAATATTTTTGTTTATGAGTGTTGTGTCATAAAACATGTCAACCGGTTCCAATTGGAGTCTTTTGGTTTTTTTTTTGCTTTATATCATATTAAACTGAATATGTCAGTTTTTGGAAAGCTGGTTGGACAAAACATGAAACTCAAAGCCGTCATTTTCACTCTGGCTCTGTTTTCTGACATTTAATCAATTGGTCATTTCATTTGAAATGATTCATGGATAAAAAAAAAAGGTTCCATTTCCATGAAATGAGTGGCCTTTAGAATTAACTGGTGAATTAATGCCTAGTGAAATAAAAAAAAAGTAAAATAGTCATAAGTTTTCCAATTTGTATGAATGAAGGATCCATTTTTTATAATCTCACCTGCCTAAACTGGACTTTTCGATCTCAAATACTGCAGCCCCTTGTCTTAAAGTGGCTCTGCAGTTCGCTCATCATCATCACGGACCTCCAAACACGACGGCGAGCCATCCGGGATCGAACCAGGTCTCCCTCAGCTGCCTTCTACCTGTGAGCGTCGGGGGCCTGTTAACAGCTATGATCGAGAACACGCGTCGCCTCGCCGACTCGTGAGTACAAAAGTAAAACTGAAAGAAGACAAATAAGCACCTTAGAAACTAAACAGCTCACAACTGTAACAGTTAAATAAGGTAACAGAGCTGCTGGCTGTGTCATTTAGGCCACGCGGAGAGGACCCATACAGGGGTAGCTGCTATTACCTGAGCTATATCATTTACCTACAGGTACCTGGCTGCAATGTGGCACTCGTCACTATATTATTTACCCAAAGTGGCGTACGGTAGGCAGTAAGTGTAGGCTTCTGTGTCAGACAGTAATTGTTGTTTGGATACAGGCTGAAAGAGACCGAGCTACAGTGTGAAGCTTAGAGTTAGTCTGGTTTTTAGCCAGAGGTGAACACACACACACACACACACACACACACACACACACACAGGTTTCAGCAACATTTTTTGCATTTTCTTTCCATGCTGGGGGTAAAACACAACAATAAAAGGCCGAATGATGCTGCAAGGTGTTGATTAAAAAAAAAAAGATTAAAATGTCTTTAATTCAAGAACATATGATTTCCAGAAGTGACGAAAGCCAAAAAAAAGAAGCTCCTGTTTTGCCACATTGAACAAATATTTAATTAGTACTGATAATTTTTTTTATACATTTTTTTTTGGTTTAACCCAAAAAAGGGAACAGGTTCAACCACAATCTGTACTTAGCCTGAGAGGCAAAACCCAGGAAAAAAAAAAAAATCAGGAAATCAGTTGTCAATCAAATAAAGTTTGATCAAAATGAAATAATTTGAAATCAAAATGCTGAAACATCAACTTCAGTTTTAATTAGCAATCCTGAGCCTCGTGAGAGGTGAATTGTTTACCCTGGGTTTTGTCTCTCAGGCGCTTGATAGAGATTCTGCTCGTTGATGCTGTCAAATATTATGAAAGAGTTCCAACTGAGCGCTCCTCATCGAAATGATCTTTAATATTAAACTGACAGCTGACAATATGTCATCAAAAGCTGCTGTGTCTGAGCATTAATTTATGCTTTGACGGCGACGTGGATCAGGTTTTAACGGCAGAATTCAAAGAACGACCAGGCTGCGCTTTCACTTTCACCGCATGAGCGGCAGCCAAATTTGAACCTGTAACTTCCGCTTGCATTCAAATTTACGGCCGTCACCTCTGACCCGATGATGCCGAAGCATTTGCAGCGGGGCTTGTCAAATTATGGGAATTTTTATGAAGCCAGCAGGTTCATGGTGACATACGAAACACCGGCAGAGGTTTCCGTCCACGCTGCAGCCATAAATCAGAAGGTGGAGCTGCTCTGCTTGTTGCTAATCAAGTGTTAGCAGCTGGCAGGCGGCGAGCGTGTTTATATAACTGTATACGGCGTGCAGAGTGGACTCACAGCGTGGCAGGAGTGATTCTGTTTGGATTTCACTGGTATTCATTGACATGCTGGTACTGATGGTGATGGAAATGGAGGAGAAAAGAGATCAATCTTATTCAAAAGTCTTATATTTTAGACTGCTCATGTGTTTCCTGCTGGGCGATCCATAAGAACAGGAATATTTGTTGGTCTAAAGAGCCAAAAACTTTCTCTTTGGGAGTCTAACTGGAATTAAAGGACTAATCTGCATTTCAGAAGAGAGGATTTGAGCCTCTCTTCTGATTGGACGACTTTTCTAATTTAGATCTAATAGATGTTGTGACATCACCAAGTTAAAGAAGTCCTGACAGGTTTGGTTTTAAGGCCTTTGATACTTGAAATCTAAAAAAGGACTTTAGATCAGATGGGACCTTTAAACCAAATGAGAATTTCCTTCGTCTGAAACCAATCCTAAACATTAAACCATGTCGACCTTTGTCAGGGTAAGATGTTGTATCTCAGAGCGGGAGGGCCGATGTGTTATGACTGCCGGTCCATCGTATCATCACGACCTTGCAGAGCGATCCTCCGTGGAAACAGTGTCTTAATGCTACGTCAATCTGTGCAGGAGGAAAAGATTCCTTCACATTAAAGCCAGGACAAGAAAAATGAATTCTTCGCCTGAAGACATGATCTGCTTTGGGTTTATGTGTCTAATTCCTCGCACGGAGAAATCAGAGAGGGCTGTTGAAGCGTGCATTACACAACCCGACTATGAGCTCCCTTTGACATTAGGCAAATATTGATAATGTTTGTGGGCGGTAATGTGTACAGATGTGATGGAAGAGATAAATAATTCAAATTGTCGCCCTGAGGTTTCTTCACAAACCAAAAAGGTAATTAACTCAAAACAGCAAAAACCTCAACTTAAATAAATGTTAAACAAAGTAAAGTGTGTTGTGGGAAAGTTTTACGGCCCAAAATGACACAATTAACTTCACTGAAACACGTTTGGATTGTTTACGGATGAACATGTTTCATATTTTGTCAGTTTAATTATACATAATAATTACATTTATATAAATGTCACTGCTGAGCTTTGAATTTCCATATTAGTTAACAGGAGCTGTTTTTATTGTAGCTATTAGCTACTTCAACAACACGGAGTCACAATCGAGGCTGATCGTTTAAAGTCAAGATAACAATCCCTTCAGTTCGTTTCCCCCTTTGGGATTCATTTTGACAAGCTCTGCTACTGTGCACGTCCCAGTATTGACAGGCGGTGATTTTTGAGTTTGCAGCGAAGCAATAAAAGGGGATTTACAAGAGTCATGACTCACCCTGCTGCCTTTCTCTGGGTTGCATCG
Organism: Remorina albescens; assembly: GCA_034769265.1. Taxonomy (NCBI): domain Eukaryota; kingdom Metazoa; phylum Chordata; class Actinopteri; order Carangiformes; family Echeneidae; genus Remorina; species Remorina albescens. Next base: position 14,521,198 of record CM068495.1, read on the forward strand.
ACATCCTCTGCTACAGTCCAGGCCTGCACACGGCTCGTCAAACTTCGCACCCTGCAGAAAAAAACAAAACAAAACAAAAAAAAAAACAGAAGAAGAAGAAGATATTAAGAAGTATTCCTCTTTGGAGATGTGTGAGGTAAAGCTTTACAGACACGACACTCAGGTTGGCAAAAACAATAATGTCACAATTTCCCCTTCCTTTTGAGCGAGGCCTTAGGCACAGCATGTCTTAAAATCCCCTCATGAACAAAACAAAACAATCTCACAAAGGGAAACAGGTACGGGAGCATCTAAAGTCACGAGGAGGAGGAATCCCAACAGCTGCGTCAACTGGTATTTGGTAGATTTACAGTAATTTGAAAAAAGAAAAAGGATTAAAATCGGATTTTATAGAGGATCAGATCCAGTCAAGGTTGATTCTGGGTGTTGAAAGATAAAGAACTCGACTTCTTTTAAAGAAAAAAACCTAATCAAGTATCCAAACACAACATGTGGCATCATGTTTTTCAAGTTGTAAACAAAGAAATATCCCCTTCAGCGTCGATTACAGCCTTTATTTTTCTTTTTCCAACAGGGAACAGATGACTCTAATGTGTGGCCATTCGTTGTCCCCTCCTGTGCTCTTATTAGCACCAGAAATGCAAGCCGTCCTTAACTACAACCAGATCAGACCGCTACCTGAAAGAATAGAGCCAGTGATACCAACAGGAGCCCCGAGGAAGCTTTCACTTCCCCGTGACTCCATTCATGAAGCTACTGTGACCTGTGGGGCATTTGTTTCCTCAGCCAGGGCAACCAGGGGGCTTCAGGTTTGGTGTGACTTAAAACACTCAGAAAAGGAACTGAATAGAAATGTAACTAAAGCTTCATGTTGGCTGGAAAGTTGAGGAGCGTCTTTTTAGACAGCCGCTGCGGCGACATGACGATCCTAAAGTACTTCTAACAAACACAATCAGGAGCCGTGCGGCTTTCAAACAACATAACATTTTTATTTTTGATAAAGTTTTCCATGAACTGTTTTCATTTTCTCCATCCGACGTGTGACAAACAAACCTTGTGGTGCGTAAACTCCGAGTGAACTGCAGATTGACCTTCAGCTCACTGAGTGGCATTCCTCAGATACCTCCGAAAACATCACGCAGTGCTTTTAGAGCCTTTATAAGCTGACATATGAGTGGCATAAGCTCATAAAACCAGAGGTCCCCGAAACTTCGGAGCACCAAATGCCTGCCTATTCACATGTCGGGTCTGGGGGGCACGAGGTGACTGACCACATGCTGAGTGGAAATGTGTCTTCTTATCGTGTGTGTTTACACAAGTCGAATCTAAACTGCGCACAAAATACGACACACACATGTACACAGATAATTAATCAACATGCTGGAGTTCTTCTGAGTGAGCGTCTTGTGATTTGGCGTTAAACTCCAAAGGTCACGACTGGCGTCTCAACATGATTAGTGGATGAAAGGGCGCTGGCAGGGCGGTGAGACGGGGACAGGGGGGAGGATGGGAGGAGATGAGGGACAAAAGGGTGAGGACTGGGGGTCTGATGGAGATTAAGAGGAGAGGAGAGGATGAGGAGCAAGTGTGCAGGTCAAAGCTTAAACACGATGAAGAGAGCGGAGTGCGTTAGTTCATATATGTGCATATGAGCCGACCCACAACAACGGAGGTCAAGGACCCTCGCTGGTCTAGACTGGGTCTCCGTCTGATATAATAAGAGCCTGGGAAAGTCTGTATGTAGAAGATGTCGACTGTGATAAAGAAAATTAAAAAAAACTGCACAAAACAGATCTGAGCTGTATTTTAATACTGAAATCGTAATTTTTCCACCATTGAAACACGACAACCGGGTTTCTTGAGTTGCACCTATCGCTGTTATCAAATCCTCAAACCGCAGGAATTTCAGAGCACTCCAAACATGTCGAGATCAACTTGTTTGTTAAGTTCAGTTCTGCATGATTTGAAGATTTATGAGTAAACAAAACTGCGTGTGGTGCGGCTTCACGGGCTCATCGCCACATGATCACACAACAGGTTCAGGATTAAAAAACAATACAACTATTTACAGATCACACATGAATATCACACCTCGTTTGACCTACTACATACAACTTCCAAAATTGAGAACTCAAACCCGTAGACTTGGGTAAGAACTAGTTATTATATATATTCTGTATTGATTAGAGATTCAATATTTTGTCATAAAAGGAGAGAAAATCTCTTGATTGACACTTGAGTAAAATCTGCCAGCAGCCACTTCTTAAACAACTATCACCTGGCCACGACAACACAACTGAGTCATTTGGAGCCACAAAACCTGCAGACAAAAACACAAGATGAGCGTGAATGTGGTGGAGAAAGAAAAGAAGGAGAAAGGGAGCTTGGCACAGAGCAAACAGAGAGAGAGGAAGAAGAAGGAGGGGAAAGGTCAGCGGTGCTGGTCCTCCTTTATTCCCTCTGATCTCCTCGACTCTTCTAATCACAGTGACAGAAGGAGGGCAGAGGAGAGGGAGAAAGCGAAGCAGGGAAACGGGAAAATTTGGGATGGATGAGGGAGGGGAGCGAGGATAGGCGGCGAAAGAAAGAGTGTGAAAGACGTGGTGAGAGAAGGAGGGAAGAGATCCAACTAAACTTTTGGTGACGAGACGAGAAGCTAAAAATAGAAGCTCGCTCATTAGTGCTGGTAAAAATGGAATAAAAAATAAACAAGGTGGGAATTTAATGAATTCTACGGCGGTTTAGGTAAGAAAAATAGAGGATAGATAGATAATACAAAAGATGGACAATAAAGCTAAAGGTCTTGTGCTATTTTAGCTCCCGTCCTTGTATTGTGTTACTCTCATTATTTTGACACACAATCCGCCTTTTTGTTGAAGCATGAATACTTCCCCGGGTTCTGTCCAATCAGAGCAGCCTGGTTCAGACTGTTAATGCCACTGACATCTATTGTACAGAGATATAATCCAGCCTCCACCTGCAGCAGGGCGGAGATGTGCTCGGGCGCTGATCCTCGCTCAATTCGCACCGTCCACACCCAAGAGTTAAAAGTGAAGGATGATACGGGCAAACAGATGCTAAGCCAGCGCCCGAGGGCAGCGCATTCAACCCCGCAGTGGAGGACGTGTGATGTGGTGTTAAAATACCGCAGAGGAAGAACAATGACGAAAACATGAAAAGTCACTAAAGGTCAAAGAGAAACACGTGGACGAGGACATGTGACTTTATCCGGTGATTCATCATCACTCTTTAATCTAAACCTGAAAAAAAATATATATATAAAAAATAAACACACACAATTCAACCATCAACTATTTCTCCTCAAAACAGGAATGTGAGAACAATAAGATGATCATCAGTTCATCTTATACTGACTGAAACACAACCTGTGTGTGCGTCTGATTGTTACCTGAACTAAACTGTCATAAACTGATGTGAAAGAGAAAAAGAAACTGGGATAAAGGTTTTATTCTTGATCCACTTAGTAGCTTCTTTGGGCCAGGTCACAAAAAAGGCAAAAGACATAAAGTTGACTTCATATCTATGACAATATAACATCATTTACTGAACCGGTTTTAAGCTTGATCATAAATATTTGGCTGTGAGATGAAAAGAAAACTCCGTCCATCTCCGCTGAGCTTCATCTTCATCACACTCAGGTGGCCAACGATCTGAATCCACACTCACACTGACATTTATATACGTTCATGATGGAACAGGCGTGTTCTCAACTGTCTGGATGAATTCAACGTGTTCTCGCACATCACGTCCTTTTTTTTTTTTTCCCTCCACCTTGTCACCGCGGCATTACTCAGCTATGCCGTCTCTCCCCGATCAAGCTCTCCTGTTGTTTGCTCATACTTGACTGTCCAAACACTTTGTCTGTGAAGCCTGTCTGCTGAAAAACAACCTCCTGCAGCTCACACGGCCGAGAGTGGCAGCTCGTGGGTGACGGCCGACGTCTGGACTTGCCTGTTCATTCCTATATGGTATGCTGATGTTATCTGGGTGGCTGTTGAGTCTATAGTTACCAGAATACAGTATAAACTGGTGTTTTTGGAGCTATACGGTGGAGACAACATGCATGATGGGACAGGATAGCCTGCTCCTTTTCCAAAGTGATAAAGCCTTGCTCGCTTCATATGTGACAGATATTAAGATACAGCATGATGGATAGATACTCGGCATCGTTGGACATGTTTGTGGTGGTTCTGTTAAACGTCAGAGAGGCAACGTCCCACAATCCTCTGCAATTCATGTATTAGCAGACTGTTCTGTGTGTGATATGTCACATCTGTCAACATGTTCCCATAAAATTGCTTTAGGCATTTAAAAGAACATATCGCCTTAAAACCGAAAATTGACCCTTCATGCTTTCCCTATAAAGAGCTGCACAGGAATCCCTTTAATCCACAGCCTGTCAATGATCGTGTGTGTGCCGAGCAACGAGAGAGCAAAGTTTACGCCAACACCCGTCACTCAAAGTGTCACTGACGAGGGTTAGGAGGAGCGGGCGTAAGTCTTCAACAGCAAAGCCCGACCGAGAGCCGCTGATTGACAGCAAGAACGGTGAAAAATGTATTTGGAAATGCCGTTTGACTCCGAGGGACCTCTTTAAATTTCACCTTTGTCTGAACTCGACGTTGAGGAACGAGGGAATGGGGGAAACAAAACAAAACAAAACAATACAAGAGCAACGAACAGGAAGTTGTGACGGTTTATGAAAACAAAAGAAGACGAGGCCGAGATGAGAGGAGAAAGTGTCCCATTTTTTAAAATCATCTGTGCCTTTTTCTGTCCTCCCTTTCTTCTCCTTCCTCTTCCTCTCTCCTCTGTTCCTGGTCCATCTGTGACCCCCGACATCCACCACAGGAGACAAACCAGCTGTGTTTGAGCCTCCAGCTTTCCTCATTCACTTCTGTTTATTCCGCTGTGTGTGTGCATGTGAGCAGTACGAGCTGCATACAAGCACAGACGTATGGGATTATGTGCACGAGTGACAGATGAGGACTTTTGTCTGCAAGTACAACTCCAGATTTATGCATCCTCACATTTCTGCATTCTGCATTCTCCTCGCATTGTGTACTTTTACACAACAACACGTGCGATGTTGTGCGTGTTCCCCCTCGACAGGGCCACCCAGCGCGGAGCCAGGTCATCTACGAGAACTCGGCGCAGACGGCGGAAATTCGTGACGCTGAAAGGGACCCAAACAGGACGCCGCTCAGAGCCAGCTGTCATGGCCGACGGCTGCGAACGTAAACAGAGCAAACTGCTGCTGATGGAAGACAGGAAGAAGAAGATTCAGAGAGGAGGCTTTTTAAACTGTTCCTGAGGAATATCCCAAATTTTATTTTTAAAGGTGCTGAATAGACAGTTTCTCATCTTGTTGGCTCCCACTCAGTTTAACATGGTATTGAAATCAATACACTTACTTTGTATGATCCCAAACTTTTTTTTTTTTAATGTATGCTAAATTTATTTAAAAAATTTAACGGTTCAGGATGAACGCAGATTGCATATTTTACCCAACCAATAAGCTCGCCACATCAAACTCAAATGACACGAAGCGAGACTCCAACGTTTAAATGAAAGACACCTTCAGATTGTACCTTTTAGTTGGACTACCGATAAACCTACGGACCTATAAATCTCTACTTGGTTGCACGCATGCAAAAACCTGCAGTGTGTACACAGATCCCTCTCTCTCTTTCCTCTGGCTAAAGATTTTGCAGTCATGATGGAACAGAGACGTTGCTATTAGACAGGATTAGGACTCTACCTGCCTCACCTTGTCGGCTCGCTCTCTCTCTCTCTCTCTCTCTCTCTCTCTCTCTCCCTGCCTCTGTACTGGGCTCCTTCATTGACATAATTAGAGACTTAAGGGAAGGGAATTTAGCAGTTTTATAATGTTTTTTAAGGACAAAGGACGAGAACGGGCACGCAGGAGGAGAAACAAAAAAAGCTAGGCTACATGTTTCGGCTAATACCTCTTGTACCGGTTTAGGCAGTATATCCTCAGGTCTTGTGCCTGAGCACTGCAGCCATGCCCAGATCTTTGAAATGCACAAACATATCTGGAGGAAGATGTTATCAGTGAGAGGAAGATTGATCTGAAAAACAAAAATGTTCTGAATCATGACACTGTTGTGATTAATGAGCGCAAAATCCTTCCTTTGTAGCCAAATAAATCAATCAGAGCTTCACTCTTTTTTTTTTTTATTTCTCAGATTTTACGATAATGCAAGTTTTGTTTTATCGAATTGAGCCCTCGCATTTGTCATTCAGAGCCACGACGTGGACGAAGATATTAATCTTTGCTGAGCAATCTATTCAACATATTGATTACAAGCCAAATCCACATTTCACTCTCAGATAAGCACCATCGTCTAAAAACTACTTTGCCCTTCTTTGGGGTTCGTTGACAGTAAGAAAGAAATACTTTGGGAGCCAATTTAGAAAAAATACGTCTTACAGAATCAGGTTCAAGGTTATTATTCTCTTATTGTGGAGTAAATTGACACATAAATGTGACTTGTTCAGAGATTTCTGCCAATCAGATGACTTCAGAAAGACTGCTGCTCTGACAAACTAACATCAGCACCGGCGGGGTGGGGGACCACCGAGGTGTCACATGACCCCCTCATTTGCTCCCATGAACGTTCCAAGTTTAGACTTCCCGTCCTGACCTCCTCCTGAAACAGCATTCAGATCAGCCAAGACCTGACGGATCCAACGGTCCACATCGCCGGAACGCGAGCTTCCGGTCTGGGTTTCGTTTCTCTCTCGCCCTGCCGTCCAAATCAGGGCTATAAATCAACTCTGTTAGCAAAACAGCCCACGAAAATAGACGCAGGCCGCCGAGTCTGGAGTAAAGTATCAGTTTTAAAGTTCATGCAGGGTCGACAGCCATTGCAATGATCTGCCTAGTTCTTTTTAAAAGCTTGTCTCATAAAAGGAGGAGTAGTTTATTTTGAAACTACATTGCACGGGTAATAATTTCCTCAGACAAAACAAAAGAAAAATCAGGTGTGGAAAAATGACAGCCATAATTCTTTCATCCACGCAACAATAAAATTGGGAATCCTCCGTGTTAGGAAATGTCTTTCCATTGTCTCAATCACCTCCTTTATTGCCGGTGGATATGATTAATCATCCAGACTCTGGTCGAGGTCTAAACTTATTTGTACATCCTCCACCTTTTAGCACGCACAGATAAACGCAGCTTAACTCTCAGCATGCCCGCAGGCACAAACAACCAGATACAGGCGGCTTCACAGCAGCTTGGATTATGTCATCCGATGGAAATAATTTAAAATATAAAAACAAAAAGGAGGTTCTGAGACGTTGCATGCTACAAACATCAGCAGCGGCTCGGGTTTTGGTCACAGCCAGCACTTCCTCTACGGAAAGAGAAAGCTCGTTAGGCTAAGTTTGATAATCTTAGCTACCTTTTTGCTATTTTGAAGTTTGTAATTTCAATGTCGCCATCTTGGTTGTTTTTTTTTTGTTTTTTCTTTAGAAAGCAGAAAACACCTGATTTAAGTTTCGATTGGATAGAGTGCAGGTTTGGCCAATTTAAAATAGTTTGGATGATAAATCTCACAACCATTGGTTATTTACTTCATCATTATCCATGCGCATATAAAGGTATTAAGAAAAACTGTCCAAATTACCAGTTCTATTTTCTTCATGGTTGGACAAGATTTGTTGTGCTTATTTTAGATTCACCAAAAAGACACAAACATGTGGCCGATATACAAAACTGCGCCTGAAGCCTCAATCCACACACATCGTCTCTATAAAGCCAAATTAGAGAGGACAGACTCTAATCTTTGACACAGCTTCATTAAGAGCAGCGCTTTTGGTCTCTCCGTCTTTCAATTGGCTCATTGTGTCTTGGCTCACAAACTCTGAGTTCATGTTCTACTTCATTGTAAGCATCAAGTAAACATCCCATCTGTGTTCGGTTACGTCCTGCACTACATCGTCTCGTCTCAGTGAAGGGCTTATTATTATCTGATGAAGCGCCTTCCCCTCCGAACGTTGACAGGAAAAGACTTTAAATCTGGCCACACCAACGTTCACAGAGAGTTTGATTGATGAGGGGCAAAGTAACATCACACCACAAAGAGATATTTATGATTCTGCATCGGCAAAGACACGCGACGTGAAAGAAAATATTTATACACACACTCTCAGGCTGTGATGAGGGACGATCCATTAATGGAGCATAATGTTGAGTAGTAAAAGTGGGATTCATTTATCAAGGTGGTTTAATTTACAGAAAAAGCTCCAGAGAGGCTCCACATAGTCGAAACCTCATTGAGTAAACTCAAATCATCCGTCTTGTGTTTTATTACAAGGAGATGATAAAAGACGGAGACATGTTTCCACCTGAAAATGATGTAAACAATACATAGCTGTGATGCTCTGCTGCGCTTCCAGTTGGCATCTTTACAAAATATACATCAGCTCGGGGTCAAACGAGGCAAACCGAGGACAAAATCATCCCCTCAATCCAGCTGGCAGTCCTCTCATGACTTTTTCTGATAAATATCTGAGTCTGTAACTCAAACCACGCATATTTTCAACTTGTATTATCCAGAAGTTTTCCTATATTCTGTTTTTATAATGAAAAAAAAACAAAAAACAAAAATCTCTCATATGATTTGAAGGCTCAGTTTTGTTCCTGGAGAGGTTTATGATCCAAACACAGATTGAATGGGACCTTTGATCAGTGATTGTATAGTTTCATCTATAATCCAACTCTCTAACTTAAAGTCTTGCAACCTGAAAACAACAACAACTCACACATGAGGTGACAGTGCCCGCCCCTCTTGATAAGTGCTGTGATAATCGCCCCCTTTGAAGTCGACTAAATGCCCCCCAGACTGGGGGGGGGGGGGGGCAGAGGGGCTTTTGAAGAGGAAAAAGGGAGGTGAAAGGAGAGATGGAGGGCCGGAGGAGTAAATTAAACAGAACAAGATACAGTTTGCGGGGGAAAAAGTGACGTAATGGCTTCCAACAGGTAGGAAGCTGCGGGATGAAAAGGGGGCCGTAATGGCGGACAGATGGGACGGATGGCGGGAATACAACGGTGTGGAAGCGGCGAAGGAATGATGGGATGAGAGAGGGATGAAGGAATGAGAGAAGGACGGAGGAACGAAAACGAGACCTGTGGGATTTTACTTTCAAACCTCAGAGCGACGTCGGTTCACAAAAAGATACGAGGAGCGGGAAAAGTGCAATGTGTGTGTGTGTGTGTGTGTGTGTGTCCACCACAATAGAGGAGATCTTCCTGATTCTACATTAGAAGGCGGGAACCTGAGATACAGCTAATGTGCCCCAGAAGAGCAAAAAAAAAAAAAAAAAACCTGTCGCATAGCTTTGTCCTTCCCCAGAGGCCGACACACAATCACGCACACACACACGAAATGCTTCAGTGTGCGGTGTACGGTTTCATCTGAACAACAAGTGTAAACGGATCAGTGTGTCCCTATGGATCATCGTGAGCACCGCTCTGTGTGCGCACAAATATATGTCGAAAGAAAGAAAGGAAAAGAAATGAAGGAGTGGCTTCAGGCTGCAGTTGTCAGGATGACTGAGGATGATCTTCATCTTCGCCTTCGCCACAGCTGGGTGATAATATCAGTTCGAGCCGGGGGGCCGGGGGGCAGATCAGCTCCCATCTGAACTGTAAGATACACAACAATCCTCCGAGACAAACCAGAGACTGAGGAGGGACAACGTTATGACATCACATCAGGAGCTGAAGCAGAAAATTAGTTTCAGGTCTTTAAAATCGACTCCCTGAACATTTCCATTTCTGATTTCTGAAATCACATTTTTTTGCACCTCATGTTTATGACAAAATGCACAAAATTCCCCACAAAAGACAAAAGAAATGTGGACAAACTTCACCGACCAGCAAGAAATCTGTTTCAGCGGTTCTGCGCCGGACTTTTCCTTCAAACTCTCCCGTCGCCATAGTTGCAAAATCCGCCGAGCTGACCTCAGGTTACCTCGCCACATCTTGTCGCTGTGCCAAACAACGCCGAGCTGTGCGTCTCCCCCCTCTGCCAACGAGGACCTATTTTTAGCAGCGGAAGTTTCCCCAAACAGAGGCGCAGCTTGTCGAGGTGGTGAGAACAGACGGTCGCTGGTAATCTGTACAAACTCCGCCGCAGTGTGTCTGTGTGTGTCTATCCCTTAAGAAGGTAAGTGTGTACATGTCCCTAGTTGTGTGTTCATGAATTTAAAGAGCATCTACTGGACGCTTACAATAAAAGAGTGTGTGTGTGTGTGTGTGTGTGTGTTGCCTCCCACGTGTGCACACTGTTGAATACCACACCTGCAAGCTGAAAGTAAACACACAACTCAGGCTCTGAGCTCTTTTGTAGAGTTCACTACTTGCAGAAAACCTTTGCAGGAGTTAGCTTAGCATAATGAATGGAAGCAGAGGGAAACAGCTAGCATTAACGCTAAATCATTCACATCAGTATATAAAACGTGTAAAAATGATGATGTGTGGTTTTAATGTTGGCATATCAATGATAAAATAATAATAAAACTTTTACTAAACGGGAATTTAAATTGTAATTAAAAATTTTAAAAAAGTAAAGACAATTTGCAGAACAAAACTGTTTAGTGATAAAACATAAAAACTCATTATTGTTGCCTCATCTTCCTCTCTCCATTTATTCCTCCCCTTCGTCCGAACTCGCCCTCTTTTAATTCCTCGGTGAGTCAACAGCAACCACAGACCTGAGGACGCCTCAGTTGTGGCTGAAGTTTACTGGTCATCAAAAAGTCTTTCTCTGCCTTTACAACATGTTCAATCCTTCTGCTGACTCATTCTCGGTTAGAGCGTCAGCTGTGTCTGACTCCAGCATGGTCTTGCTTTTGCTGATTGAAGTCAAACTGCCTGTGCAAACACTTGAGCCCGCATAAATGGCCCAACGTGCATTTCCCCGTCACCGCAGTCTGGCTGATCTGTCAACCAGACAGATATATCAAAACTGCAGAGCTCTGAATCATCGGAGGACAGAGAATCAAAGCGCGAGTCCAAACACAACTGAAGCCCTCGCCGCCTGACCACAGGGGGCGGACAAGTGCATCTGCCCCCGCCCCCAAACGGCGGGGAAATTCCTCTGGCTGACCCAAAACACACCGTCACACCTGGGAGAGCCTGCAGCGGCACCACCAGACAATTAAATTTCACTTTTATCCTCCTGATTTAGCAACAGCAGCAGCTTGTAGTCTATTAACTGCTCTGATTATGGTGACTAACTGACTTGGCCGCAGCGTGGAAACGTCTGTTAAAGCCAGACCTGGGTCAGGGAGCGCTTCAGACAATGCTCAGCGTTTGTTTTAACCCGCTCCGAGGACCAGACAGACGGGGGGCGGTCTGGATCGCATCAGAAAATCTGACACAGGGAGGTCAGAGGTCAGGTTTGGTTTCAGCTTCTTGTTCAAGGACGATTTCAGAAGCGCGTTCATATATTCCGACTTCACTCTGATATAAGCCCTCACGAGGACACGAAGAGACGCAGCGTGGGGTCCTGACGCGTGAAGCGAGGCGCCACGATGCAATTTCTGGCCTTTCTGATCAGGTTCAGTGTGAATCGGTCTCGGCCCGACGTGTTTCAAGGTTGTCTGGAAGCTCTGAGATCTCCATAAATGGGAGCCTGAGATAAAGAAAAGTAAATCTGGTTTGAATTGTTCAGCACTGTCAAAAAGACCTTGAGTCTCATCGGGATCGGACTCAAGGCCATCTCTGGCTCGCCTCTTCTTACTCTGCTATAACTTTCAGTCTCAGAGGAGACAATATCTAAGTATTTTAACAAACAGAAACATAAATTTGTGCTTTTCGGGGGTTGACGGATTGATGACACCCTTACTGATGTGACGGCACAGACCAAAAGTGATGCACATGGCGGGGACGCACTCGGCGATCAACACTTTGTGACATCTGAAGTTAAAAGAACCTCGTTTGGGTTCATCCCTTTTGCTTCACAATTCAAAAGGAACCTGCTGAAGGTCTGAAGCATGACGTCTCTGATCTGCGGCAGCAAAGTTTTCCACTCAACGTAGCAGCGTTTGTGTGGGAATGTGTGGCGAAGGATTCGAACAAACGCACACATTAAAAAAAAAAAACACTAACAGTGTGTAACCAGGGCTCAAGAATGTCGACATATAAGCAGCCTGCGGGCAGAAAAAAACTCCCAGCTATGCTATACACCCCCCCCCCCCCCCCCCCCCCCTCCAGTCAATCAGCTTTTCAGCGGCTCCTAAAGCAGCATGGTGAGGTTAAAATATCACCCCGACGCTCCTTCTTTTGTGATCCGATCCGACTCTTTCTCTTCCTCTAAAACACAGTCGGGCGTGCACGTACTTCTGTGTGCGTCTGTGTGTGTCTATGTGAATGTGAAAGAGTGTGTGCATGGTGGGAGAGGAGGAGGGTTGGGGGGGGGGGGAACAAGAGAGTTACCTACAGACCATTAGACTTTGATGGGAGGCAGTAAAATACAGCGTGAAGCCGTGAATGGGCCGGACAGAAAGGAGCGAGAGCGGGAAGAGGAATTTTTCAGTGACATCGGAGAAAGGGAACTCAATTATTTGGACACTTAGAACTGCTATTTATAAATCCGTCTGAAGTTCATGATTAATGACATTTACACAGAACAATAATCAATATAAGAAGGTCAAAGTTTTTTTTTTTTTAAAGTTCTGTGGAAATACGGAAGCCCACGAGTGACTTTTAACATTCAACATGCTTGTTTTTGAACATTTTTGCTTTTTTTAATCTTTGTTTTCTTCTTATATTTATTCTGGCTGCTTTAAATTGAATATAACATCCTAAATTTTAAAGCTAATGGTCTTCACAATTGATGTGAAATTTTAAAGCCCTTCCAGTTTCATCTTGGCTCCTCAGGAAGAAGAACTTTATGGGTGATTGTATGCACACAAAAGTTCAGGTTGGCAATTTGAATGACCTGCATTGGCGTGACTGAAAGGCGGATCGTGGTGAGTTCTGTGCAGACAGCTTGCCCTCAGGTTGTTGCTGAAAAGACGAGAAAGGAAAGAACGGAAAAACGGAGGAAACGTATACATCTCAGAAAAAGAGGAAGATTTAGATGATCTCTTTACAAGATGGAATATCCAAAAACATAAAGATCCCCCTCACTGACGCACAAACTTGTTGACATCTACACAAAAACAGAGACAAAATAACAGAGAGCGGAGGGGGGGGGGGGGGGTCCTGAGGCGATGTTTGTGTGTCTGTGTGTGCGTCTGAGAGGCGAAGCTGCGGTTGTGGTTAGACATGATGAAAGTAAATCTCTATAGGTGACAACATTTAAGGCGGTCTAAACCGCAGATGCTGCTCTTTCCTGAGACTTCCACCTTAAGCTGGTAGGACTGACAATGGGAAAGGAAGTCACAGATTAAAGAACTAGCTGCCTTAAACAAACACTGCAATCTGTTTTTCCATGTCGGGTTCGCAGCTCGTGTTGAGGGTTTGACCAGAGCCAAATACGCTGCTGATGGAGACTCTCATCACAGTCAGAGCTTCCTTCACTGGATTATTTTAGCATCTTTCTGAGGAAAAGAAAACAAAAACCTCTCTGTGCACTTTTATCTTGGATTAAAACTAAACGTCTGACTTTACAGCAAAAATGGTGTTTTACAATCAGGAGGAATCAAAAGGAAAGGTTTTATTCTCGTGTCTCCAAAATTCTCCGATCTCATTTGGATTCAGGTCGCGTATTGTTTAAAAATCACACATTTCAGCGTGAAACCACTTCACGTATCTAATTTCAAAGTAAAAGTCTTTTTTGTGCATCTTATTGTACTTCTTTTGTAAAAGTGCAGATGTGCTTTTTTTAATCTCAGTGACACAAATACATGCAAACCGCAGGTTGTACCCATATTTTAGCATGTTCCAACACAGCTGCAGTAACCCCCCCCCCACCACCACCACCACGTACCTGGAGGCTAGACTGTGTTGACATACTTTTATTATTAAAATAACATCAATCTGGATCTCATAGACAACGACTGGCCCGCAGTAATGTCGTAATAATAAGACCCTTTGGCATGTCGAAGCGACTTCTCATATACGACAGCGATGTACGCAATGTGAACACAAAGAAGAATGTAGATTTAGTTATGTAACTTGACATATTTTCCTTATAACATACAGTAGAGCATTTAAGCCTGCGAGTCAACGCTGAGGGCCAAGCCGTCCGCCCGCAACAGATACCGACATGTTTCTTCTTCTTCTCCTCCCAAATGCCAGTTTGTGTTAACGTACAGGAAAACAAGAATTCACCTCCCTGCCAGAGTGAGTTTCGGCTGTCAGGGCCTCCTTTGTTGGACCAGGATTTAGCTTTTTGGTCCCCTTTTGGTATCCACGTGAACCAGAATCCGAGCATTTCCCTTTCAATAATGAGCACATGGAGCCAGTCGAGGCCATATATCGCCCCGAGCATCCTGCCACATACTGAGGATCAGTGTGTCGTATCCATGTCAGGAGCACCGGCATGTGCTAAGTGATATTTAGGATACGAAACACATGAGCTCCCTATAGATGTGATGCTAGGAGGGCCGATTTCCTCCTTAACTTATGTGGGAAAACACATTAAGAGCTCGACGTACACATGTTGACACACTTAAAGTTGGTACACAAGTGAAATGTTTCCAGGAGCTGTAATTAGACGTTGTCATCAGATTTGTGGATGTAATTTTTATAATTACAGAGATGAGTGTCTTGCTCGAGATTAATGTGGATTTGCTGTTGACAGATAAGTTGAAGCAACAAGATTTGTTACTTTAGGACATTCATTGTTTTGTTTTTTTTCCCTTTTTGTTTTCTGGTCTGCGTCTGTTTTATCTCTTTAACTGATACCTGCAATTTATGACTTTACTTCCCTTACTTTAGTGTCTGCTACATTATTTGTGTTAGATCAGGTTTATTCCTCTCATCTGCATCCAGAAGATGTCAAGAAGGATCACAGGAAAACTGCGGCAGCTCGTATCAGATACGACATAAATATTAAGTAAAAGGTGAGAAACATGTAGATTTATAGGCGGGCGTGTCGGATGGCGAGGAAGTTTTCAGCTCGTAGCTCCGTTTGACTGCTGTTTATCTATCTTTGATCAAGATACTGAACCCGCACTCACTCACTCAGGGAGTCCCTGTCTCTGTGGTGAGACGTGCTATCAGATTTACTTTCATCCTCAATCATCTGCATGTTCAAAACAAAAAGGCACATTAGTGATTCCATTTCTTGTTCTTAGAGAGGCCCAGCTTTTATATCTTACTTCTCCATGCAGGACTAACGTCAGAAAATGCTGTTTAACCTCCAAATAGTTAAAATTGTTAACTTCAAATGGGTCTGATCTCTTGTGATTTTTATTATTAATTGAAATACTCTTACGCTTCAAATGGAAATAAAGGAAATAAAGACAAACTAACTGAAAATGAACTGAAGTGTAGTTTCAGTCTGATTTCAGTCAGATCAGGATCCAGCAGATGTTTTTCCTTCTGTGAGGCGGCCAAAGGTTAGCGGACGGAAGACGCCCGTAAGCGCAGAAACTAATGGATGATGGGACCCCCCCCGGAAATGAAGGGCAGCTCCAAACCAGGTGTGTTACCCCCCCCTCGTCCCCCAACCTCCCCCAACCTCCCCCAAACCCCTCAGGTGACTCCTCTTCTCCCACACTGTGTTTAAGAAGATGGATTTGAACGGTTTAACTCCGGACGCCCAGACACATTCGTCTTCATCAAACCGTTGTGTCTTAGTGAGTCTGGACAGTGACGGGACAAAAAACTAGGTGGGGGGGTTATGAGTGAATGAGACAAAGATGAGATGAGAAAGCAGCTAATAAAATAGAAGTTGGCGGGGGGTTCATTCCTGCAAAGTACACAGAGACTTCAGCAAACGAGCCCTAAAACCGAACACATCAAGCTACACATGTGGAGTTATCATCACCTCACCTGTGTGTGTCTGTTTGTGTATGTGTGACATACATTCCTCTATCTTGCATGTCTTTTCTATCTTCAGAGCTACACAACAAGACAAGAGAGCGACACAGTCATCCCTCAACACTGCCTAAGTGTATGGAAGGGGTGTGTGCAGGCTTGTGTGTCTGTCTGTGTGTGTGTGTCTGTGTGCGTGTCAGTCAGCAGGGGAGCATCTAGACTCCAAACACACAGCTGCTCTTCCTGACCCACTTTCCCTTCAGAAATCAACTGGAGTATTACTTTCTCTTCCTTCTGAGGTTTGAGACCAGCCTTGAAAGTCCTTGGATGTTTTTGGAAGTGCTGGAAAAGACGTAAAGATTTTTATCTTTGTGTGGAGTTTTTCAAACTATTGTCATACTAAACATCTTCAGAGTCATTAAATGTCTTTATGTCCAAACCTCAAAAATAGACCTGACCAATCAATATTAACAAATTAAATCCACAATTACATCATTTTTCTAATCGAACTGCTTTTCGATCAAGTGAGATTCTGTTTGTCCGTCCAACTCCCTCAAACTCTCAGGGATGTCCAACTGAAGATGAAAAACTGAGGAAGATGGTCAAGAATTTTTCATGGTCAAGAATGAATTTCCAATCTCATCATAGCCTCAGAGTCTAAATCCCGATCCGTCTTCATCTCCTCCCTGCTCCCGGTCTCTCCATCCCTTCTTCCACCTCCCTGACCCCGAAACGGAGCAGGGATCTGGGGAGGAAGGTGAGGAATGAGAACCAGGTTTCCAGCGGACGGGATCAGAGCGGATCCGGGAGGTCAGGAATGTCGTGTCGTCGCTGGCGGCGGCGGGTCAAGATCACTGAGCTCAAAGGTCTGCAGGGACCTCATTTAAAGGATCTGGACTTGAGCCGGAGCAGACGTCGGGACAGCTACGAATTCCTGGGAATCTGCAGGAGCCACTGAAGTCTGGATCATGATTAATATGGAGAAATTAAACAGCACTCACATTTTATTTCGCCAGTCGAAACCAAACAAGCGTATATTTGAAAACGTTTTCAGATATTCAGCTCATTACACAGACGGACATTTTTAGATTTTACAACCTGCTGCTGTGTGTTTTCGCACAAAAAGCCGTCGAATCAGACGAGTAAAAACAAAGACGACAGGACGGTATCAGCAGGAGGGGTTTTTCCTCTTTTTCTGCCTTCTGCAGATTAATCCGAAGCAGGACAGAGCGAGCTGGAGGGCTGACAGACGGCAGGTCATATCCTGTCTGGATGTTCACCTGGATGTTCCTTTACACAGGTGCATCCGAGTGTTTGTTTAAGACCTGGACGTATAAAAAGGGGAATGAGGCGAACATTCAGTCAATTTCCTCCCGTACAGTATAACATTGGCGTGCGTCTCGTGCTGCGTCCTATCAAAGCAAGAATGAGACGCATTCGTGTTCTCTTTAACGTCTGCTCTCACGCAGGTCAGACGCCATCTGCAGATATCCTTTTCACATTTTCTTTCATCTCACAGTGCGATCACAAATGCATTGAGGAGCCAACTCCTCCACATGCTATTTGTCTGTAACCCAGAATTTGCAGTTCTGCACCGCCGCAATCCAATAATGTCACACGTGTGCGAGCACGATCTGAAGCAGAACACATCACGAACAGTTAACATAAGTACACCGAGGACAAAGTTCGATGATGAGACGTAATGTGGCGTGGGACGTTCAACACGCGTTCTGCTTTTATTCTCCGCCTGGAACAACAACAACAACAACGAAGGGATTTCTGGTGAAGTGTGATGAACAAGTGAACATGGGAGAGTGCAGGAATGAAGATGCTGATGCTCCAAAGGACTAAACAAAGAAATGGAGAAGAAAAGACAAAAAAAAAATGCACACTTTAGATGAATCTTAAATTTTGTGATTTTTAATAACTGGAGAAAAAACAACAACATCCATTTGGACCATTTGGTTAAAACTGATGGACAGATGGATGTGGATCCTCCTGAACGTGTGCGTGAGCAAATTCTCATCCAGGTAACAAAAGAGTGTAATTACAGCGGTATTCAGTTTGTGTGTGTGTGTGTGTGTGTTTGTGTTGTTGGTATTTTAACTCAAGGCTTCATAAACAGGACCGTGTTTGTGTAGTAACTCTCACAGGAATCACCACAAAGAACCGTTTTGTCCGTCACTCAGCACAGGCTTATGGATGTGTGTCTCACACACACAAACACGCTCATTCTCTTTAAGATCATTTCAATAGTCCCTACGAGAGTGAGAGAGCGTAACCGCAGAGGTCTTTTATTAACTGGATCAAATCTGAATTCAGCAGCGTTTCTATCATATGAAGCATTACTTCTTTATATCGTACAAAACGAAAGGAACAGACGCAAATCCTGGAACGGCGAACAGTTCGACGTGTTTGGAAATTATCCTCAAACTGTCTGTTGGTCCACCTGCCGTCAGTCAGCCACAGCTGGCCAAACATCTGCACGACAAGTCCGCCCAAACACGGAGCGGGAAATTCTCACCTTGGATAAATATGTCCCGTTACTTTCAAATGTGAACCCCCCCCCATCATTATCCTCCCTCACTTTAATTTTGGCCCCTTTCACCCCGCTGTCAGAGCCCTCTGCCCCAGTGCCCCCCCAATGGGCAAAACAGAGAGACAGCGGGGTCAGAAAAGAGAGAGAGAGGGGAAGGAGGGGGGGGGAGGGGGGGGGCTGATTGGAGTCACCCTGATAATTTACAGCTTTTCATAGTGATGCAAAAAAAAGTCAATAAAGTGAGTCGATGCGAGGCCATTGAGTCAAACACACACAGATAAAAGAGAGATGTTTAAATAAAGACAAAAAAAGTTACTGAGCACACCGAGGTCATCTATCTGTGTGTGTGTGTGTGTGTGTGTGCGTCAGTCCATGACCTTTGCACATAAAGACCTCGACACATCACTGACAGATATACGGCGGCATCTTTATATCTTTTTTTGTCTCCGATCTAACAATAACACTCTCTCTCTCTCTCTCTCTCTCTCTCTCTCTCCCTCTCTCCCTCTCTCCCTCTCCGTGACTCTTTCTATTCCCGACTCGCCCGTCACTTCGGCCTCCACTTCCTGTTCCTCTGCTCCACTTCTGTAATTTTTAAATATTTCATTCCTTTTCTTGTAGAGTTACATTTCTTTCTCTCATCAGGCCGTCGCCTGAAAGAAGGCGATGACCCTTCGGATAAAAGTGATGGGGGGGGGGTGAAAGAGAGGAAGACAGAGATGAAGGAGGAGAAGTGAAGCCTTTGACCAAAATGGGCAGCTTTCTGTCTTTAAGTCACTTTAAACTCTCTCTGTTATTCATTCATGAAGCTGCTAAATCGAATTAAACCTCTTTGAGTTTAAAACAAAATGACGCTGGACGAAATCACCGTAACGTCCTTTTAGTGATTAAGTTCTCCGAATATCATTTAAATAATCCAACTTCATACAAATAATCACATCCGAGGCATCTGGGAGATTTATCGAACCTCAATGTTTCATCAGTACAACTGAAAACTGACCTCTTTGACTCTCTGTCCTCATATCAAGACAAATATTAATAAATTCCAATGTTGAAGGATCTGCAGCGAACGGGATGAAGAATTATTCCACTTATTTAAACTTTCATTTAGATGATTTTATTTTGGAAATCTACACGAAGCAACACACACACACACATCATGTATAAAAGCAGCTTGTAACAGAGGAGCAGAAAGTGCAGTTAACCCCCCCCCCCCCCCCCATCCCAACCACGACAGCAGGCCTTTTGAATGGTAATGCTATTCTCTCCTTAGCTACGGTAAAAAACACCACATCACAATGCACTGCTCATCTTCTCCACCACAGTTTACACAACAGGGGGTCTCTCTCTCTCTCTCTCTCTCTCTCAAACACACACACACACACACACACACAGACACACAACAAAAGGACGGGTGAGTTTCTAGCGAAAGGAGCAGAAGCATGTCGGCAAAAACAAAATGAGATGGATTGGAACCTGTTGCAGGTTTTTTTTTTAATGGACTGCAGGCCACACACACCCAAACAGATTGTCTTTTCCCTGACACACACACACACACACACACACACACACACACATGGACAGTGGTGGCCTTTGAGGCTTTAAACAGAACAGTCCCCAGATACCACTTTGCTCCATGTGAGGGGCTTAAGGGGCCCCCGGGGAACAGTTAAGACCTGGTAACTTTGTAGGTCAGAGACCTGTCGGTGGCCTGAGAGCGAGCACACAACCCCGACTCTTTTTGAACTGGAGGGACGATGAATACGATCCGGACGGGGCTAACTCCACCTTCATTGTTCCTAATCTATCAATCCAACTTCCCTAAACTGAGCTTCCGCTTCACGTCTCTGGACATTGCTGTCCCAAATCTTCCCGGCTCAGGCATTGAGGTGAAAACATCCACATCAATCAGCTTTACAGTTTGTTTAACAGATCAGTCGCTCGGCTGACTTAGCGTTAGCGGGACAGGTCAGGTAACAGGTAGGCCCATCTGCTGGCTTAACTTAACTAAGAGACGGTGAATGGTGGTATTGTGGACATGAAGGAGGCTCGGCCAGTGTGAGGGATTTAACGTACGAGGCAGAAAATAGTTAATTGGCTCCCTTTTTTCACAAAGTGTGCTACCTATGACCTAGTAGGTGTCAGGTTGCCTTAAATCTTAGCATTTTTAAATGTACACCATAAAGAGCTTTGTGAAGCTGGCTTCATAGATCTTTTGAAGAAAAAGAAAAAAAAACCCCAACATACCTCAGTAAGAGGATTTACAGTTTATATGCCAGTTTAAAGCAACAGCCCCCTTTTCTCATTTCCTTTCAAGCCCCCCGGAATAATGTAACTAAAACACCAAATGGAAAAAATATTTACAAATGCTCATTGGGAGCAGGCGAAGAACATGCTTCACATATAGGGATGATATAAATTGGTACTTTGAGTGATTTACAAGCAGCGTGAGAGTAAAGCACTGTTAACATGTGTGTACGTTTGATGCCTTAACAGCTAAGCTCCCTGCTGTAGGTGGATACGTCGAGGCCACCCAGGTGGCAACAGGACATCTGCCAGGTTTACTGTGAGTGCGTGTGTGTGTGTGTGTGTAGAATGAGGTTGGGAAATTATCTATAAATCATTTATCCCATCGCAAATCATACAGCTCGTTCCTGGTTGTGTCATCGCTAAAACCCCGAACGCTCGTCTCGCCTAAACTTGCGCAATCTCCTCTGCTGCACAAACATACAAACAAGGGCACCAAAAAAATTTACCAATTCACTTCCTTCACCAGAACATCGCAGCTGCAGATGTATGTCTGATAAATCTCCAGGTTTTTCCCAAATCCAAAAGTTTTTAAAAGTTTTCTTTAATGAAGGTCCGGGAGCTCACAGAGTCCTAACCCTGCATGCACGCAGGAAATGCAGAGGGATGCGTGCACATGAGAAAGGACGAGCCGGCGTGAAGCCTCTCTATGTGAGTTTTGCATGTTTGTGTGTACGTGCCCTCTCTGCGTGAACGGGGTCACTAACGGACATCACAGATCTGGGGCACAGCGAGCGAGGAAAAGGCGCGGCGGTCGGTGGAGGGATACGCGACTGATCCATCGCACGTGAGGAGGCTCATGCGTGCGATCGTGGAGTTCACGCAGAGGATGGACGTGCCAACCAAAAAAAAAAAAAAGCACCATCTCCGTAAAGGAAATCTTATTTTTCTTCACACGTCCCAGGACGAGTCCTACTGAGTTTGGTGATCCCCTCACTTTTCCTTTTGTGCCACCAGCAGACTGTACTCACGCAAACATCCGTGATCTCTCTGAAATGCGGCAGTGCCCTTTTTGACTTAGCGCCTAAAAAATAAAAAAATAAAAAAATGTAAACTGCCAAGTAAGTAGCTTTGGTTCATCTGTCTGGTTTGATTTTCTGGATAAATTGATTGATTCAAATGAACAGCAGCGTGTAAAGAAAATCCAAATAAACAGGCTGCTGGAACGGAGTCAAATATGAGTCCCCTCCCTGTATTTTGGATGCATTTGAAAAAAACATACCGAACTGATGATAATTATTTGTGTGCACTTGCTACTTGGAACTTGCATTGTAATGCGTTGTCGTTCATGACGGACGGGCGCACACACCCACACTGCGACTCAGCCAAGTGCTTCCATCATAGCGGAAATTTTTTTTCTTGTGCAGTCCAGATGTGCTTTATTTGAAAAGTGCCCAGAGATACTTTTGATTTGGTATTCAATAAAGACAATTGACTTGACCTGGCAGCACAGATATCATCATATCCAATAAAACTCTGCAGAGACAAGCCGGTGCAGGTCGCATACTGATGGCTTGCTTTAGAATGACAAATCATCAATGTGTACCACAGATTTGTGTACATGTTGAAAGCAATTCCACTCCTTTTGCCCCGACTTGGAAACGGTTGTGTTTTTACTGCTGGTCTTATAAATTCCAGAGAAGAAGTGGTATCATATCATTAAGTGTGTGGCAAAAAGAAAATTGGGAAATGGTTCCCAACGCTTGTGCCACCTCCAGCTAAAATTGGTAATAAATCATTTAGGTGTTTGAGTTCTGGAGAATGAGTCTCTTGCCAGGAAGATATTCTTCCCTGCTGGGTTATCAGGTTCATTGTCAACATGTCAGGCAGACACCTGAAGGGGAAATATTTCCATCCATTTATCAGCAAACAATTCTGCACATCTGGAGCTCAAAGACGGTTTGCAGTCCAAAATTTAGGCAAAGTATTCTTCGACAAAATACCAATAAGAGACACACAAACAAGCACACGTGTGTGCATATAAAGCCAAATCACTCACTCTGCTGTTTCTCACAGCTTTTCTCAACAGAGTGTGAGAAATGTCACCCATGCAAGATAAACCATCCAAATAAACTGTGGGCAATTTTGAACGAATCAGTCATCTTAACACTGTTGTGACAAAATCATTTATTTCTCTGGAAAATTATCGGACAAGAAAAATATGTCAAAGGTCAAAAACGACATGTATCCATTTATTTAAGTTTTTCAACTCCTAATGAAATTTTTTTTTTATTTTCTCAAAGCTTCTCTGAGAGGAACTAACGCAGTCTAAACAAGTCTGGTATGATGAGACCAGAACATGTTAACAATCAGTGTGTGGGCAAGCAGCATAAACAGCATCAATGCAAGAAACGTGTTTCCAAAAAAATCTGCCAGCCTCCTCTTCCTTCTTTGCAAATATCATCTGGAACCTCTGACATTCAGTGTGATGCACACACATTCAAAAACACACAGTATATCTCCACACACACACACACACACACACACACACACACACCACAGACTTGCTGCAACATGTTACCCACCGTTCTTTTTCTGAACCACGATGGCTGCACGCTGCGATGGTCCAAGGCGTAAATCACCAAAGTCAAATCCAGCAATAAAACATGACAGAAAACATTACAGGCTTGGAACAAACACTGTGATGTGTAAAAAAAAAAAATAAATAAATAAAAATAAATGGGGGAAAGGGCGTGAGAAAGTAATAAAAAAGAGAAAGACACCCGAAGAAGGAGTTTAATCTCCCTTTAGCTATCTTTATGGCTTGTATAAACCTGCGGTCAACAATTTGAGGGGGCCCTGCTGGATGCTGATGTATTGACAGGTTAAAGACCCTGTATAGATGTGTGTGTGCCTGTTGTACATGTTAAAGTGTAGCTGGCAGCTACACAACGTACAGAAATTCCTGTGGAGTCTGCTCATTATGTATCTGGAGGCTAATCCTCCTCAAAATCAAGCCGAAGGGCTTATCACAAGGTTCTGAGTAATGAAAGGAGGAGAGGAATCCAAAAACACAAAGATACTCAGTTCACGATGACGTAAGATGAGAAAAGGATACATATTCTTTTGTTTTAGAGGGTGGAACCATCAAATATTGTGTATTTTCGTTTAAAGTACAAGTTGTTTCAGGGACGTTTGTTTATGTGTTACGCAACTGCCATCATCTTTGTCTCCTCCCGCCCGGCTGAACCGGGACGCCGCACTTGTGGAATTCAACAAACCCAAAATAATCTCAGAACAGCTTCATGTCGCTTGTCCAGAAGCAGGAAGTGAGCGAATCTATCGAAAGCAGTTCGGGGGTCGATGGCGCCCCAGAGGTGGATTGTGGGGTATTTACAACCACACTGACTGACAAGTGGAAGCTGGTTTAAGGATCAATGATGCATCTTAATTTGGTTTCCTGGATTCAGCCCTGAAAAGACAGATCCACCTTCTCCGCCCCTTCAAGTTCACCACCAAGACGGTGCAGAAGTTCAACTGACTTTTGTGTCCCAAAAGGACGATGGTGGTGAGGACATTTATTTTTATTTTGTGAACTGCAGAAACCCTCCACTGCTTTTCTAAACACTCTGTAAAGTAATCTGTACAGCTGGCCGAGGGACGCAAGCCGGGACACAAAGACACAAAAAAAACAAAACTAAAACATACACACATCGACTGCACAGTCAGACTCCTGCGGTTGTGTGTCGAGTGTAAGAGGAATAAGAAAAAGTAACAACACTGCCAAAAAAAAAACAAAACATCACTACATGAGGGTGACAGGAGGATGTGGAGAGTAACAACAGCTTTAAAGACAGTGAACATGAAGGGGGGGGACGGGTCATGTAATTCACTTTAAACACAACTACAGCAAACCAATGTTTGTTTAAAAAAAACACAACAACAACAAAACAAACGCTGGTGGATGTTCTGCCTGACCTCGAAGAGCCCAAAAGTTATCACGCTTCATCATAAGTGCAAAAGCGCAGGTTCAACGCCCAGCGAAGCCTCTGAGCGTCACTGTGATGACACTGACGGGGGCCGACGCGATCGGGGAGACTCGTTGGAAGGCAAGCGCTTCGCTGGGAATAGCAAAGGCGCATGTGTGTGTGTGTGTGTGAGAGATACCAACAGGGGAGCTATGCAAGATGCTGCACAGGCATGCTGCGCAGGCAATTATCAAATTAGCCCCTTAGTGTATACAAGTGTGTGTGTCTGTGTGTCCAATTCGATGTAATGAGAAGCGATTCAGTATCCCATTCTCCATATTTCTGTGGACGCCCTCCGGAGACGAGGCAATTAATGCTCTTCAGCTGTCCTTCCACTAAATATCAGATCTTTGAAACACTAAAAAGCAGCTCGACAGTCTGAGCCTCAGGGTGCTGTGGGAGGTCTACTCTGATATCATGATATCAACGTCTGTATCACGATGTGGTACATTTTCCGGATATTTCAGCGAGGAAATAGAAATATCACTCCGTCGGCTCAATTAAAGGTCCGTGTCTGCTATAATTCTGTCATAGGTTTCTGTTTTTTGTCTGTTTTGGGCCAATAACACCAAAATACACTTAAAGTTTTCTCGTCTTCGCCGCAGAGCTGTCACGCACGTTGTGACGCTCCCTGGTCTTTCAGTTAAACACCACCTTTCAGGGTGGGGTTGGGGGGGCGTGAGGTGACAGGCGCTGATGGGTGCAGGGGTGCGGATTACGTAAATCCCATAAACATACACGCTTACAGCGTGAAGGAGGCACTATTTTAACGGTGGTGACGACCCCCGCTCGATGTAATTGCTGCTCTCGGTTTAAAATAACCGAGGGATGGAAAGATGGCCGGCTCCGGAGGGGGTGGCGGGGTGGGGCGGGGGTGTAGGGTTCTCGTCCCCGTCTGAATCATCCAGAGCCAGCAGAGGAGGGAGCGGGCGCCTCAAATATAAATTTATGGAATATATTTATCCTGTGTTGCGTTCCGACTCTTTCTATAAACGATGAGCGCTTGAGGAACAGACAGCTTTTTAAAGAGAGGCCAGTTTTATTTTGGGGTTTTTTTTTTGTTTTTTTTACTCAAGTCACGCGGCCACTTCAAGCCCGAGATCCTCCATGACAAGATGATCAAAATAGGTTTTAATGAGTCTGGGATGCAGCCAGGAGGACTGACTAGTGCTCCCGTGTTGGCTTTTCTCATTAGTTGTTATCTACACAGAGAAAAGAGGGCGAAGCAGAAGCCTAATACGTCTGTGATGAGACAAGAATGTCAACTTCGGCCAAAGGGTTTGTGTGTTTGGATTCATGTCCAAGTGTCCCCCGCCGCCTCCATGGGTGTGTCTGTCCAGGATCTAAAATCAGACAGGGGTCAGGGGTCAAAGTGGCAGCCTGCTCCTTCAGTCCTGACTCATTGTGAGTGTTTGCTATTTCAGACGCGAGATGTCATTTTATCTGATAAATTACTGAACTTTTGATTTTCTACACATTTTTAAGCCTTTGGTTGTTACTCTTCAGACAGGATGTAGAAATAAAACACTGGAGGTTACAGATTTACTGTCTTTTAATGTGTTTACATGCTAAAAGCTGGACTTAATAAAAGCTGGACTTAAACATCATCTTTGGCCTAAACATGAAGACACTTGAGTTTAATTATCTTTTTTTTTTTTTTTTTTTTTTAACAGGCTGCACAGAAGGAGTACGGGGAAGTATGAAAAAAAGGAATTTGGTGTTATAAATAGTTCTGGGTCGGTTAAAGCATCCGCCGCGGGTGGATCAGATGAAACTTAAAAGTTTGAGGCTCAGTTCAGCCGTCTCTGAGGTTCAGAGGAACCCTCGGTCTTCTGAGACAGAACGAAGGTTTGGGTGTAAGACAAGACGACGACGGACACGTTTTTACAGGTGAAACGCTTCTCTCCCCCCCCCCCCCCACTTCCTGCCTTCATCCCTTCCTTTCTCCTTCTCTTCTTTCCTCTTAAGCTTCCTACTGTTGACCTCTTTCCTCCTTTCCTTGGCTCATCCTCCAATTAAACTCCTTCTCCTCCTCCTCCTTCCTCTTCATCCATCTCCACTCCCTCGGTTCCCTCCTTGCCCTCTCTCATCAACCCTCCCTCCTCCTCCTTCATGCTCCTCCTGATGAATTCCTGTCTCGGGTCATTTGCAGCCTTTCACTGTAGTTACAAGAAACTGTAAAAGCGGCGTGTTTACCTCGAGAAAAAGGGGGCGAAATTCATTAAACATCCTTTGTTGGCAATCGAAAGGCTCGGCTACGCTCGGGGGAGCGCACGCCGACAATCGCCAGGTTGGGACACGGAGGGGTGGAGGTGGTCTGTTTGGAAAGCTGAGGAATGTGTGTGTTTGTAGTCTATATGGCAAATCAATCCACAACCTGTTTCCCGGTCAGAAATGACAGTCTGGGATGGACGGATGGAGAGAGGAAGTGACAGGAGGGATGAGAGAGTAGAAGAAGAAAAAAAAAAAAAAAAAAGAGGACTGAAATATCAAGATTCACTGTTTACCTCCTTCTTAGCTTAATTCCTTCCCCCTCCGTCCTGCCCTTTTGCTTTATGTCCTCCCCTCTTTCCTCCCATCACGACGAGCCGGGTACAGCTGTCAGTTCACGGCCACCCGGGCCAGGACCGGGACGAAAACACCAGCCGTCCTTTCCCTCCTCCTCCACCCATCCCAACCCTGCACCTCTGTCCTACCATGATGGATGAACAGGACTAAGACCGGGCCTCAGCGAAGGACACACAAACAAAAAGGAAGGATGGTGTTTTATATATTAAATTCCATTCGTCGTCAAGAATCTATCCAGCTCAGCCACACAGTTTATACGGAGAGAGAGAAAATATGCAAGAAATCCAATTAGATGGGGAAACTCACCTTTAAGCTAAAGGAGCTGAATTATTTAAACTAAAAAAAAAAGGAAAGCTGTCAGTGAGTTTTGTAAACTCAAAAGTTGGGAGTTCAGCGTTAAACCTCACATGTTTACTAAAGGTGGAGAATAACTTCAGCTTCAACCCGAGTCAGCATGCTAACCGGCTTTTCCAATACCGAGCGTCCAATGTGGAAGACAGAGCGCACATTATAGCTCCGGTGTTGTAAACACAACAACAGCTGAAGCTCTTGGCAAAAGTGGTGAGTAAACAGCTGTCGATGCTAATGTTGGCTGAGCAAAATTTACAAATAGCTGCTTTAATCCCAGCGAAAGAGACGAGAGCCGGCAGACAGGGAAGCTAAAAAGCCAGGCCAAGGTTTTAAATTTGAACAAACTATTAAGTCAAATAAAGTTATTTTTGGGTTAAATAGCGGCACAGTAACTAAAAACACATCCAGGTCTTGGTTATAGACAGAAAAACACAAACTTTCTATAAGTCAAATTTCACTTCACCTCAACTTCAGCACGATTCGTCGACTTCAAGAAATACCGCCATTGTTTCAGTAATAGAAATAAAAAACAAACTATTTATGCGGATAGGATTTAGACAGCTGCATTATCTTTAAAAACAATAAAAAATAAAACAAACAAACTCTGAAGCAGGCGGTATAATCTTGTCATCACAATATAGCGATGGTATATCTACACGGCTGAACATGTGAGCACAAGCATCAGTGTTTGAATCGAGTAGGCGGCGGTTTCAAGGGGCCCCCAGCGCTACGGCGGCGATATCTGATGGCCTGCACGTGTATGCTAAAGACAACACTATCTACTGTTAAGATACTGTCGGAGACACAAGCACATTTTTAGAAATTTGGTACATCTACATTCATAAGGAAAGCATTTAGACTCCCAAAGCCAGAATCAGTCCCTTCACGGGCTTAAAGCTCAGAGACGCTTCATGTTCTGAAATCACGGCTCAGTCCTCCACCTGGCTTCAGTCCTGCTGTTTGTACACCTCTGTTTACACAGCCATCCATCACCGTATAACATAATGGCATTCCACAGACCTAAAGCTTCCCAACACTGCAAATCTCAGGTAAACTTACAGTGTATACAAACCCTCGGCACACTCGGCCTCTTTCTCTCTGGTTTGTGTAATCTTTAAACGTCTCTGTGTGTGACAGTCCCACTTGTTTCTCTGGAAACTTCCGCGACGGCAACATAAAACAAAAATACATCTGAACCGATAGACCGGACCACCAACATGAGCCGCCGGCGGCAGAAAGCAGCTCACACGTCTGTGTTTATAACGCACATTTATATACAGGAGTGAATTCAGAGAAACATCCGGAGCTTTGAGGAGGAACCGGAGGTTCGGGATCACAAGCTGCAAATCAAGTTTTTGGGCACTTTTTTTTTTTTTTTTTGATGCCACAAACGTAACATTAAGAGGTGATTGTTGGCTGATGTGCAAAATGTAATCTTATGATGAAGAGTTTTGTTTTCTGATCGTGATTAAAAGGGTGAAATAATGGAAAGAGCTGAGTCTCATTCTGGGTGAAAGAAGATGCCAGTTTTTGTATGACAGTAGTTTTTATAATAATTAAGCTGCTAATTAATATCATCCAATCATTTGTCTGTGTCTTATTCTGTCAGACTGATAAGAGGCACTAAAAGGGAAAACTCTGCATCTGGGAGGTTAAAAATAGCAGCCATTCACTCCCATGGATTCTTAGTCATCTTACTATAACACGTACACGCACAGACACACAAATGCTGAGTTATGTGCTGTGGAAGTTGGCTGGGCAGTGCGAAGGCTGGACATGAAAAGCCACAGCAATGTGACAGCAGCGTGTCAAGGAAGAGGACGGCCGACGACACCGAACGGACAGTGGGCGTGTTTCACCGAATCAAATGTGTGTGCGTGAAGGACAGCTGGTGAGAACCGACGCCGCTGCCGCCCCCCCCCCCCCCCCCACAAACGTCATCTTTGCTCATTCGTCTTGTGATGGGCAGGGGTTGGCATGGCAACCGTGCACACACAGCCGAGGCGTCCTGCTAACGGGACCTCGCACAAACGCCGAGTAGTCCTGGCGAACGGTTAAACAGGAGCAGGTAACGCAATAATTAACAAACAAATCCCTTTTTTGTTTAAAACAAAACAGTCCACTTTTAGTCCTCGGACGCACACACACACACACACACACAACCACAGACACACACACTGTGCCAAGAAGCCATCAGGTAAGTATGCGGAAGAGGCCTTATTGTAGGTCTTAAACAGGACAAGGTAGACAAAGCAAAGCAGCTTTTTGTCCCTCAAAACGCACACAGACACACAAACATCATCTCCTGCGCTATGATCCGTTTAATCCACCCAGCTATTTCTCATTTGTCTCAGAGAGTTAGACGTAGCTCGCCGTGTCATCGGTGATATGAGGCGTCCGGCAGAGAGGAAGGCAGAAGAAAACTCTAAAAATACACAATATGACGAGAAACCCGCACGGACTCACTAATGGAAACTTCCGGCTTATTTAAATACGATCGCTCTGGTAAAAAAAAGGTGTCCTTCAGCAACTTGTCCCTTTTTTCAGAAAAAACATGTGTTGGAAAAATATCCAGTCGGGTGTCAAAGATGGAAATGATTCATTAACGCCACCTCACTCTGCAAATATCAACACTTCAAAAATAAAAGTGTAAAAAAAATAATAAAGGCCAGAGTGTTGAAAATTAACCTTTAAGTCAACTATTAACTTGACTTTTTTTTTTTTTTTTTTACTTTATATTTAATGTATTAAATTCCACCCGCCTGGTGCATCACGGAGGTTTACAGGAATACTCCGGGTTACTATTTAAATGTAAGTGAGCGTGTGGGATCATCTGGAAAAAAAAAAAAAAAAAAAAGCTGTTCACTCGTAGGATGACTCAGCCTGGATGCGTAACATCGTCGAGGCGATGAGTGCGACGCTCTGATGGAATCCAGATGTAAAAGTAAACACTGACATGGAGTCTGACAAAATGATAAAAACCGCTGATTGACCCCATTAGTCACGATCAATCTCAACAGCGTTGTTTTAAAAGCGTAGCACGAACGCCATCCGGCAAAGATCGGCCCCTTATGAACTCTATAATCTACAGTTATATTTCTGCCCCCCCCCCCCCCCCACATCCTTGTTTGAAGAATCAGTGCGATAAGTTGTGATCTGCTTTAAAAACAAAACATTATCACTCGCTCGAAGAAGAAGGAGTGAAACTGCAGTGAAAGCACAGGGATGTGCAGATGATGGACATCGTTTAGGTTGTGCAATGAAAGCTTTTTGTTTTTGTTTTGTTTTGGGGTTTTTTTTTTCTCCTGTAAAGAAATGCAGAGGACTTGGCTGAGCTTTACACAGCTGGCTTTCACACACAGCACGATTCCTGCCTGGACAAGCCGTCGACCCCCAGACTCCCATCTTCGCCGCAGGAACCCGCCGCGAGAGGCGATGAGTCCCATAGGAGGAAACATTTTGGATCAAACTGAAACTGAAATAATGCGGGTCGACTCGGGGGTTAAGGGTCCCGCTGGGGAGGCGTTACAGCTCACCCATCATCACAGTGAGGAGCTGAGCCTCTTACACATGACGGATAGACGTATAGACGCTGAAACAATATTGTTCATTACTGAGACAATATTCAGCGGCCTGCAGCCCCGTCGAGAGGCCGTTATTGTAACGCAGCAGATCCACATTTGACATTTTGGGGTCAGCCGTATTGAAATAACGGGACGATGCCGCACGGAGGGTTAAGTGTTTCGTTCACGAGACAGGCGGGGGGTAAGATGGAGATACAGGAAAGCGTTTGATCCCCGTCGGCTCCGCATAACAAGAGGATCAAACACGTTAATGCTTTACTTTGTTCTACTTGGGTGTTAACAGCTCGGGATTTGCAGCCGATGGTCAACACAGTAGAGCTTGAAAAGGGAATATAATGAATCTAAATCCAGATGAAACCAGGTCTACATCCAGGTCCCCGCTCTGAGGGTCGTCCTCTCCTACGGCCAAACACCCACTAAGAGTTTTACAGATTACTTAGTGAAAGTACAAATCTATGAAATAAAAGCAGAGATCATACAAGACAAAGACATGTTTGGGGTTTTTAGGAAGAGAGGATTTTTAAAAATTCGAGTAAAACACACCACTATCTGAGTAAATTAAGAAGAGAGCGGCGACGCAGGTCCGTGTTTTTGTTTATCGCACCACTTCCACCACTTTATTTAAACAGTAAGACTTTAAACGAGCAGATCGTTGACCAATCGATCGTTTCCGCTCCGTTCTGATGAGAAATTAACAATTTTCTGATGTTTTATTGACAAACTGAAACTCCCGCTGAGGCTCAAAGGTCCGTTTAACTCGGTTAGCTAATAACACAGATGTTCCATGAACGCCTCGACCGCGAGCCAATCAGTAACGCACCTGCTCGGGTTCACTACTCACAGACGCTGCATGTCAGTGCACTCACATGCTCGGGGAGTTCAGAAAAAGAAAAACATCCCACCGACCCCCCCCGCTCTGTGAAAACCAAGCAGCCTTTGAAGGCGAAACTAGCAGAGGAACCTGCGAGCTAACACAACACACCCCAACGCCACCAGCACCCCCCGCCCTGCTCTTCTTCTGGGTGACCTTTGACCTTATCTGTGGAGAGGTCGGGACAAGTGGATGGAAAGGAAAGGAATGCTCTGTGGACGTTCGTCATTCGGTTAGAAAAAGGGGGGGGGTCTCCTCTGTGTGGAATCTCCTCCCTGTTTTATTTCATGTGATTGTTTTGTTTCGTGGCTGCTCTGATTCATATATCTAAATAATCTTATCTTACTTTTGTGTGGTTTACTTCTTTTTTTTTCTTAGCTGTGAGCGGCCTCTCCTTTTCCTTTGTGCATGGCATTGTGGGGGAATAATGTGTATAAGCAGCACACTCAGAAACAGACTGTTTTTTTGTCTCCCATCATTAGGAAGAAATGGGCAGTATGAGCTGGAGGAATGATGCAGTCAGCCGCATACGCCGATTGGTGACCATTAGCTGAGATGTTTTAAAAAAAAAAAAACAACAACACACAACTTGGTTAACATTTAGATTCAATAACAAACACATGACTCTACCGTTCCAACCACCGAACACACGTGATCGAACTCGACAAGTAACGATCTGAAAACCAACGTCATCAGGAAGCGGGAATGTTTAGCGGCCATCTTGGATTGCGCAGAGGTAAACAATGACCTTATGATGTGAAAGGGCGTCATGGGAAAGTCTGTTAAGAGGGGGCGACGCGGCGCGTTGGTTTAATTTGGTCGTAAATAGCGTCTGAGTTATGGGGAAGAGGCCCCGCTCCCATTCTGCTTCTTTTTTTGGGTCTTTTCTATTGGCAAGGTTACTGTGTTTAAGGAACGAGGGGTCACAAACAACATCTGGGACGTGTTTTTATTTTTCCTTTACCTCTTACAAGCCACGCAAGCTTTCTGTCTCGCTCTTTCACTGTTTAAGCTCAGCTTGCCGTCTGGTTTTTCTCTCAGCTGTGATGGATCGACATAAAATTACCATATTTGAGCTGTCTTGAGAAAACAGGCTCTAACTAGACGTAAACGTCAAGGTTATTTCTTGTGACCTCAACATCAAGCTCTTAAGATGCTCCTCAGTTAGTTAGTGTTTTCTGCTGAGTCATTACTCCTTAAGGTCATTGTCCTCTCCAGCTGATCCTAACACCAACTAAAGGTCAGTCAACGGCCACTGAACCAAATCCGAGCAGAGGTCAGCCGACGTCCTCGAGGCGTTTCATCCTCTACGCTGTGACACGCCTTGGCCTCGGTGTTACCTTTCCATTTTAAGGTCAACCACAGTCTACTACCGCACAGTAGCTTTGCTTTTCTCATTTTTTTTATCTAAACTTTTTTGAGCTGAGACTGAGGCTCAAGTCTGGACAAGAACTCCTCCTCTAACTTCAACGCAGCAGAAACAGAGACTGACAACTGAAAATCACAGTGCTAAAACAAATGATGGTGCTTCTGAAAGAATGCTGGGTAATTTAGGCCTTTTGTTCGGCCCCTCAAAGAGCCAGGAACTGTCCCTTTCAATAACCGGCAGCTCATTTTGGGATTCAACATGTAGAAATCTGCATTTCTTGACATATTTGGCTCTCTCTTATCTGTCTGGTCAAAAGGTGAATCCAGGATCATTTCCTGTTGTCGACTGCACCAGTCAGGTCTCCTCTTATCAGCTACAACCCAAAGAAACACACCTCTGAGTCAATAAACGACACAAAGACATGATAAGGACACGCAGCTTCCTTTTATGACGCAGCCTGCGTATAAATTCAAATCCAAAAACACGTGTGCTCTTGTCACAAATTCCTGAAGGTAACACGTAACATTTTGTAATTTCAGTGCAGCCCCCTTTTTTAAAAGTGACGCTTCTGCAACATTAGTTAGAAAACCACACGGCCTACCTGCTGGTGCTCAGTGACCTCTGACCTCCAGCTTCCACTCTGACCCCTCGCAGCTTTTTTCAGTGACCCAGGAATTAGGTTCCCACACTGAGGGATTTATGGGTATTGTAGTCATTTAAAAAAATATGGTTCCTTTCTCTGCTCCGGGGGGGAGAACCCACCTACGAAACATGCGACCATCTGCGGTGGTGGTGGAGTGGTGGAGTAGAGGGGATGCTGGGAAATATCTATGAGGGAAATCTAGTAGGAAGTCAGGAAAAACCTCAAAACATGTTTTGTGACTCCACAAAAAGTCTGTTGACCTTTGACCGGACAGGAATAAAAAAACAAACAAACAAACAAACAAACAAAAACACCTGTCTTTTCTTTTCAGCAAAACCAACCGCATGATTTGAAGCCATCAGATAAACCTGAATCAACTTATAACTATCAAACTACAGAGTCGCCGAGTTCAAAGGAGAACGGGGAGGTTGGGGGGGGATAAGAGGGCGAAGGTGAGGAAAGGAAAGAGAGGTGCAGACAGGTGTGCGACCTCTTCAATGGGCTGGAGGGCACGGGGGGGCAGAAGGAGGAGGTGATGGTGGCGATGGTGGGTTGGAGGGAGGTAGCTATGGCGATGACATGGAATGCTCACGTCGCCCCTGGCAACGGTTCATTAGCTATTAGCTGTGGCGGGCTGAAGGGTCCTAAGCCTAGACCTGTTCCCCTGCTGTCTGTCACGGATTCCAAGATCCCAAATGTCATCTGGAATGCCGGTAGGGATCGGAGGAAAGGGGGGGGGGGGCTTGGACATTCCAGAAGGAAGAGCTGCGACGCTCGCCAACGGAGGCCACCCCGCCAAACAGCAACACCCTAGGAAAGAGTGCTGAAATGTCAATAAGAGTCCTGATGACAGCTCATTTCTCTTCGTCAAAGTATACGATCGATTTTTTGGGGGGGATTTTTCCAATTCTAACAAAACAGCTGCAACCAGACACTCGTGTATTTTCAGTAACAGAGTTTAAGGGGAAAAATAAAAAGGAGTTAATTGACAGAAAATAAACCGTAATGGACACTAAAGAATCTGAATCACTTATTTCTCTGTTTTTGCATCTGTTGCATGTCTGGATTTGGATTGTGGTTCCCTTTAAATGCAAAAGTAAGATGACTGATTAATTATCAAAATGTTTTTTATTTGGTTGACCTCACTTCTATCCGAAGAGGATTTGGACACACAGTTTGAAGGTCAACGTGGCTGTGAGGAGATTTCCTTCACAATGGGAGCAGAGGTTGTTTTGAAATATGCAGTTAATAAGATTATACTGTGTCCAAAATATTACAAATACCTGCTGGTTCCATCACACGTGCTGAAATGTGCCGCATGTGGGAGTTACCGCCCGCTCCTGATGTCACTGTTTCAGGTATGACAGAGACAGATACGACGCCGGCAGGGTTTCTAAACCTACAGAGGTTTTTGGCAGAATCAAAAAAAAAAAAAAAAAAAAATGTTGGCAATTGAAACTATCAATCTCTGAAGCTGACAGCCCTGCCACTCACACTCAGCATCACCTGCAGAAATGCTGAGCAACACTTATCATCAGGTGTGCGTGTGCTCACAGAGTGAAGTTCAGGCCATGTCAAACAGCTAATGAGGTCAAACACATTTGGCAGCAGATCCCCGTTAGCGTCATATAATAGGCTCGGTTTGCTACAGCAAATGTCAAATTAAGATATTCTAAATTTCAAAATCACCCGCTGTCAGTCACACCTGCAGCTGAGAGATGTGTCATTGGCAAAAATCTGAGTGGCACCGGGTCTCTATTTGAGGAGCACGTACCTCCGGGCGGACAAGATATAAAGTATCACCAGAGGGGCAATAGATGTTTTTTTTTTTTTTATGACTACTTCACTACTGTCTACTTCATTCCTTCAAACTGTCACTCAAACTCTCAGAAAAGGTGGAAATATTAAATATATTTTAATCTTTTTCTGCAGTCTGATGTTTGATGTTAGAACTGAAAGAATGAAAATAAAGAATACGTCGTCAAATTAGATTTAAGCATGATTCAGGAAAAATTTTATTAAAATTAAAAAAGCGATGAATTTCCTGAACTTTCCTGTGTTTTTGTTTTCTCTTTTCTGTCCCACAAAGACGCACAACTCGCACTGTAACACAGTGACCATTCACAGAAATAATGAAACCTTGCCACACACACACACACACACACACACACACAGAGCAGAAGCTGCTCTCTGGCCAGCTAATGAGTGCGGAGCTATTTTCAGAACAAGAGGAGCCGGCTAAATAAATATGTGAGGATGTGGACGGGGGGGGGCAACTGCGCTCTGTTGACAAACACACTGACCCCAGTTACGTGACACTTCCAGCTTAGAGCACGGAAAGATGATGACCGCACCGCACGGCAAATTTCCTCCCACCGAAGAGAGCCACAAATCTGGAACCGCAAGCAAGACGAAACGTGAGATCAAAAATGCCCCCGCGGAAGCGACGGTGCGTTGCCGTTTTGGCACAATGGTCATCTGTCCCCCCTCATTAGCGGCCATTTGGGGGCCAACACGGGCAACCGGGGGAACAGAGCCAGCGCGCTCGCTGAGGCCCTTCGCTCCATAATGAATGGAGTTAAAGCAAAGAGCGCGAGGCTCGGGGTGAAGTTGGAGGGAACTGTGCCAGGTAGCACTCAGCTGCAGGGATCCTCAGTCAAGACGACGGCAGCGTGCAGGGATGATGCAGAGGAGGCAAAATGACTGCACTTAAACTGTGTCAAATGTGGCTGTTTTATTACATTTTCATCAAAAGCAAAAGTTCTTTCAATTTTGGCACGCTGAGTCTAAAAGTTTCAGCTTTTCATGCGTAGTGGTCAATTTCTTCCATTGTGGAAAGTGAATGTAGCTCATTAGCAGATAATAGCTGCCGTCAAGCTTAGTTGAACTTCTTCAGCTCTTTGAACAGGAGACCGGGCACGGGCGCAAGATAACAAGAGCTTTTGGTTACATGAGACTCTGCAGGGGCAAAAACCTGCCAACCACCGTCTTCCACTGAGCCAGGCGTGAGGTTAACGCAGGAGAAACCGGACCAGGGATTGCGAGGTGCGAGTCCCACCCACCAAAGGCAGTTCAAGGCATCAAGCTCAGGATGTTTTATGGGTGTTTGCCAGAGGACAGAGGGACTTGGTCCCTGAAAATATCCCCTCCGAGGTCTTTAGCAGCAGCCACGGCTCTCTCGTAAACAATATTCTGTATCGCCGTGGGAGAAACACCTAAACCGTCTTCAGCGGGATGAGAATTGCTTACCGGAGATTTGAGACTTTCACTGATGAAGCAGCAGCAGCTCAGGAGACCAGATGAAAGAGCCGACGCTCCGAGAGAATCAATCACGACCTGGGAGTTTGGATTTAAAGACTAAAGAGCTGCTGCTGCTCATCAGCGCTGTCACGGGTGATGAACAGCGACGGTAGGGGTTCAACCGGGGGGCAGGGGTGAAAGCTTCACACTCAGCCACAAAACACAGTAAATTACACCTGACTGATGTGGTATTTTCCCCTCTGGACAGGCCTGAAAGACAAATTGGGGAGTCCCGCTGATTTATGACCATTCGTAAGACGAGGCTGATTGACAAAAAGTTAATCAGTGAGTGCTGAGTGAAACAAACATCCTCCTCTTTGGATTGGCCACCCGGACAGGATTTCTGAAAGTCCACAGAGGACGTTTGTTAACCTGAGGCCGACAATCCATCATCTAATTTCCTTCTAATTTCTGCAAACCTGCACCACAAATTTTTTTATAAAGCGCCAAATCGAGGTAGACCAAACTCTTTATGGATTTATTAAAGAGACCCCACAAAAAAAAAAAAAGAAGAAGAAGCACAAATTGCATCCCAGCAAAAAAAAGCATTTTGGAAGCACCAGCTTATCTTGTGGTCAGTCGATCAGTGAGCTGTTTTATGATATTACAGCAACAAGATAGATGTGTCTGCTTATAAAGAAATAAGCACTTCCATAACCAGAGGCTGTTCTGTTTCCTCACAGATGCGGCATCTCCACCTTTGGCAGCGAAGGGAAG
Organism: Remorina albescens; assembly: GCA_034769265.1. Taxonomy (NCBI): domain Eukaryota; kingdom Metazoa; phylum Chordata; class Actinopteri; order Carangiformes; family Echeneidae; genus Remorina; species Remorina albescens. Next base: position 14,559,403 of record CM068495.1, read on the forward strand.
CGAGGCAAAGAAATTCCAATAAACAAAACGGCGGAGTTATGTCATTTATCAGAAATAGGATGAATGGAACGTGAGGGGTGCGTGTCTGTTACCTGGCTGCGAGGATTACCTGGCTGGGCACAGACGAGGGAGCGAAGGATGAGCGTGAGACAAAGAGGTGGAAAAACAGAGCGGAGGTATCCGTAATTACAGGGACAGGCAGAGACACAGTGAGGCGGTAATAGCACACAATAACTGACACATCTGATGTGCCAATGATAGTGTTCCTATCGCAGCGTTACCTCACCACAGATGCAGTTACCATGGATACCGAGGCTGGAAACTTGGCCTGATACAGGAAAGTAGTTTTAGGCCAAAAAGATTTAGACGTAAATAAAGGTGCTTTCCCAGATGTTCCATAGAAACCGCGCACCACTTGGATTTTTTTTTTTTTGCGTTACGTGAATGATTCTTTTTAATTCTAAAGCCAAAGATAAAACGCTCTCTTGGTGTTTTTACACAAACATGGCCGCCACAGTCTCATCCTGAAAGCTAAAGTTGCCGTTTCCAGCTCTGATGCAAAAATACAACAAAAAAAAAAAAGTGCCGTCACACGTCACCCTGATGATAACTGGCTAACTAACTTTGCTTCTGTAAAGCTTTCACTGGAAGCAAAGAGAGACAGTTAGCATCACTCTCCGCCTCAAAGTTAACGCCACCATGCTAAAGGTAAAGTTAAACAGGACATAAAAGCTGCACTGCACACGTTTGTTTCGGTTTGGTTTACATCAGCTGTCGGCCTGATAGACCAGGTTGCTGCAAAGCGGGCCAAATTCCTGCACCTGCGGCTTTTCTACCCACAACAATGACATTAATGTGGCTTCAGACATGTAATTAAAGTCTTGATTTAAGGACCTTAATGGTAATTAGACAACCGCTCAATCGTATAAACACACACCTTGCCCCAGCAGGGTCGGCTGTTCAGACCATCGCCTGCGTAAACCGACAAACAAAAGGAGATGTGTTCCCCCTGCACAGGCATGCATATGATAATTGCAGTGAAGAGGCAAAAATGTTTGACTTAAAGGGCTGATGTCGGTGTCTAATGCCAAAGTAATGATGTTGTGAGGGGGGTAAAAGTGGAGCATCAAAAGGAAGAAAGAACTGAACCCGTCAGGCTTCCTGACTTCAAAAACAAGTGGAAAGTCCTCAGAGGCATTCGGTTTCCACCGTTCGTTTTTAAAAACTGACTTCAGGAAAACAAAAGGTTTCTATGCTTCCAAAAATCAGGATAAAACCTCAATCTGAATATCGGGAATCACAGTTCAGTAAATCCTCGGTGAGCCTCAAAAGCAAAATGTGTGCTAACAAAACATTTTTAAATTGTCTTATTTTAAAAGTTTCACTCAAATCAATGCTAGCAGCGATATTAACATCCATTTGATGTCATATCTATCTAATGAAATTCTCACTCTGTTTATAGCTCAGTTTCAGTTTTCGCCAACTCTTGAGGGATCATTTTGTCTCTCTGGCTAATTGCTAACTTTGCCTGTTTGCAGTTTACCACTGGCCTGGAAACCAAAACAATAGAATAAAAGATGATAATAGAGCTTTCACGTTACAGTGTGATTTAAAGAGTTGATGAAATGCAAATATTGATTATTGCAGGTTTAAGTTGGACGTTTTACCTAAACTCTAACTAAACATGAAGGACTTTTGGGCCTGAAGGAGGTGAAACTGATCCGTTAGATGAAAAGTAAAGAGAGAAGCAACAAGTTTGAAACACAAAATGAAGAAAGAAAAGGAAGCGTGGAAGACAGACAGAAAAGAAAACCCAGCAAATGAGGAGAAGCAGATTGGAGGTCTAATCCCTCTGAAGTGCAAACAGCCCTGAGGGGAGTGATGGCATTAAGAAGAAGGGACCGGGCACGTCGAACAAGCTAAGACAGCGCTCCCGCCGAGCATCCAACCAGCCAAACACTGCCCCACCTCAGCTGTTCTCTGCCAAACCTAAAGACCTTCATAAACACCCCCCCCAAAGGCCTGCAGATATAGAGTAACCCCCCCTTTCCCTCCCTTCTCCTGTCTTTTTTTTCTCCTCTAAATCTTCTGTGTTTATTCGCTTGTCTTTCTTTTAGCAAGGGCCAAAGAAAAGCAAAAAAGACAAAGTGCAATAGTCAAATCTAGAGAGCGGGGCGATTGGAATGTGAAGCCATCGGGTGCTAGGCGCTAGTTGCGAACCCCCCCCCCCAACTCCCAACCCCCTGTCGCCTTTGTGCTCGGAAGACCTCCGACCTCTGGAGTTCACCGCAACCAATCGGGGGACAAACTGACAGCGCGCAGAGGGGAAGGTTGGGGGGTTTGATATGTGCCGCGGCTCGGCAGATGGAAGGTGATGATGGGGCGACATGTGGCGGGAAGGCCGAGGCGTGATAACGCACAAACACGCTAATAAAAGTCAAACACGGACCGAAAGCAGGCGAAAAGTCGAGCTAATTCACCTAATTATCAATCATTCTGCTCAAACTGCTGCACATCTCACTCTCCTTTACTTTTAATACAACCAGGTGGAGAAAGTCTACAAACAAAAGAAGAAATTCAGTTAATTTATAAGAAAAAGGCCGAAAAGATGAGCTGATGAACAAACATCACCATATTATCATGTTTGTTAGCAGCACAGGTATGTCACGGATGGATGGATGGATGGCTGTTATCGCTGTTATCAGCCAAAGAGTCAAATGCAGATAAAGGCAGCATCTGTCGACAGGCCCAGTGCACCTCTGTCCCAATTATTTTTGGATGCGTTCACAAAAGTGTAATTGTTCCGAAGCGTTACAAAGGTTGCATAACATTCCTCGGAGCTGAAGCTACAGGACAGGCCCGCGCAAGGCCCCCACTAACTATCACAAAGGTTACTATCGTTCTTGACGGTGGTTTGGTTTTAATATGGAAAGCTCGTAACGCTGCTGTGACGGACCGAGGTACAAAAACAGCCGGTTCTTCAATCTATTAGAAAGAAATAAAATATTGACTCGGTTTCAAAACGTTGCATTGAAATAAATCAGCAAATGTCAGAAATTAAATAATTTTGGGTGGTTTCAGACAAGCACAAAGCAAGAACTTGAGAAATGAATCAATCAGTAGCCTCAAGATGCTCTTTTGGGAATCTTGTAAAACTCAGAGGATCAAACCTGAACATCTCTTCCTGTGTAACTGATATGTGGTTGCACACATGGGAGTCCCTTGTCTTCTAGATTTGACTCTCTTTGTCTGCGCTGCTGTGGCAATAAATAGCCCAAAAGCCAGTGTCCTCTCATATAGCTCGGCGAGGGTATTTCCCAAAAGGAAAACCAAGTTCAGGACGTCTTTCATCCCACCTGTCCGGATAACACACACAAACATGGAGACATAGTCTTTTTTATTTTTTTTTTAAACTGGGGATGTGGAAACATGCATCAGTGCATGCGAGCACCACACAGGTAGCAGAGCTTTTTAGCGCAGCAGCGTGGGAGAGGAACGGGCAACAATCAGACTTTCTCATAAACCTGACTATTCTCATCTTGACCCAGATCATCGACCCTGATTCTTGATTTCAGCTAAAAGCCTTCAGGGAACGTGAACCTGCACGGATCTGCTGCCATCCCTGAACTTCCAGGAACGAGCCGCTTTTAAAACCAACACCTCTGAAATAGTTTGTATCTGACAGCTAAGTCATAAATCAGGTTTTATTAAGTTTAATCATGTTTTGTTTTGGGTTGTTTTTTTTTTTTTTTTCCTTCTTTTCTTCGAAACAATTAACCCTGAATTTTGATTTATCAAACTCTAACTTAATATTACTGATATTTCCTATTAAAACATCTACAAGCATGCAAAGAGCGGTTAGCATGTATCTGTTGTTGTTTAAAGTACGTCATAAAAGAGTGATTAATATTATTTTGTCACCTTTCACTCTGAGCTTTACGGTCATGTTGGCACAAGTTGACTCACAGCTGCTCTGACAACCTGCAGCTCTTCGCCTTTGTCACTTCAATGAGGTGTGACTGAACAAAAATGTGTTTATTTCTGCCCCGAAGGCATTTTGTTTAAACTAAATCTCAACTCTGAATAGAAAAGGAAAGGTAGAGAAATTAAGAAAAAATAAGAAATCATGCACATAATGAAACAAATGATTATTTCATTAAAATGATTCTGCTAATAATCTCTGTAATTTTGGATATATAAAATTTGTTAATTTCAGCTGATGACCTATTAAAGACTTAAGAACGTTTAATTACATGACTGATAAAAGCACTGAGACTGAACTTTTTCGTTTCTTTGTTTGAAAGTGGATTCACATCACAAATTCGGCATTGAAAAACAGATCTGCTCGCCTAATTGACCAATAGTTTCTGTTCCTTCTGTGGAGGGAAGAGCCAGAGAAAAAGAAAAGGGGGATGTCACTACATTGGGGGGGGTGTGTTGGGACCACCACTTTCAAATCTCACCATAAATCAACCTGTAATGAATTAACTGACTTGTGGAAGTAGCAGGGGCAAAAAAAGCGATCGGGTAAGGGGGGGGGGGGGGGGGGTTGGGGGGGTTGCAAAGGGGCTAATAATGCAACCACAAATCAAGCACCCATCAGTCGCCTCACTTAGAGTGTCTGGAATGTTTTAGTCTATAGCACCTGCGGGGAGGGGGGGTAGATCGACAAGTCCTGCCAAGCTCTGGAGGAATTTAACCGGAGGAGGGAGGGAAAGAGGAGAGTAATATCTCCCTCCTCTCATAGGTTTGGGGCTTTAATGGACCATCTTTAAGCCCAGATGCTGAAAACATCAAGAGAAAAATCACCAATCGATCGTTTTGGACATCAATCAATAGTTCTGGTTATTTTTCCATCACTGAATCAATCAGAGGATTAGATATATTATTATATTTCTATTTGGATAAAAACATGAAGGTGTAATACTCCAATTTTTCTCCATTCTCTTATATAATTACAGCCCAACCTTTTCATAAAAGGTTGAGCATGCTAAGGCTGTTGTCCAGGAATAAATGTGTGGATTGGTGTGGACAATGCTCAGCTATATTATATAACGCCATACTGGAGCTAAAAACTTGGCGCAGTCCTCTAAGGTTGGAGGAAAACCAAACACGGCCGTTCCTGAAACATATCCTAGAGGTCAAACTTGTATAAATGTTTTCTTACAGCCGTCATCTGTCAGAGTGCTTAAATTACAAAACGGACACGTCCGCCCACCTCAGATTCTAACCGGGTCCAAACGAAAGTAAAGGGAGCATTTCTGCCCGGTTGGTGCAGAATCCTCTTCCCCTCTCCTCACCTGAGTGCGATGTTTTCCCTTCGCCAACAGCTGTGTCAGCCCTCGCAGACCCTGAAGCGTTGCTCTCAAAAAAGACTGAAATCTGTATAAGGCTACGAGAAAGAATGGTCGTGTTTCCCGGTAGTTCGTATTTGTGTTTTTATCTCCTCGTAGCTTAAGAAGACTCGTCGTTTAGCCGACAAACTCACAACTAAACAAATCCTAACACATTCAAACAAAAGCAAAGTTAACCAAAGTTCACAGTGGCTAACACAAAACCACATCTTTCCATTTCAGTGTAAAAAGCCATGTTGTACTTTGTACTGAGGTTTAACAAAGTGGCGGTTGTGGGTCATTTTTACATTTTTCCTTGCGTTTGAGGCCGTTTCTTAAGTCCATCTCCTAAAAAAAAACTGCACTTGCCACCTCGTTTTGGAGGAACCAGCTCCTCCCTGTCCAGCTGGACCGCCTCCTCCCTTAACGATACCGAATCACTGCTGTATCCAGTCGACCTATAGAATGAATTATCGTGTATTACGATGGTAACATTGGCCGAAGTGAATGCTAATTTTGGCTCAGTGGCAGTTGCTAAAACTTTGATGACGGTGATATTATATTTCCAAACAAATGGCGTCTGTATGAAGGTTTAAAAGAAAAGAACGGCCGTTGGCGATAGAGAACAGAAATGAGCTTCACAATCTGATCCAGATCACACACTAACTTCGGGCCGGACCGCTGTCACACCAGAGTGACAACTGAAAACACCGTTTCCAAGGTTACAACAAACCGGACCACCCATCTGTCAGTCATCAACTCACACACACATCTGTCCGCTCAGCCACCCACACTCATACAGCTCAGAATAATGGGGAGGTGGGAAAGTGGGTGGAGGAGTCAATTCAAAGTCAATGCGGCTCCATCAGCTGAGCCCTATTGAGACGCAGAAAGCTTTTTGATGCCAATTCGCTCCAACGCCCCCCTCCCCTCCCTCCCTGTCATGATGACAACCTCACTAGCACTTCCTGGCGGTTCGATTCCCTCTGACAGAGCGGGGATGTGGCGACGACGTGGGACTACGGCTGATTTTGAGACCGAACTATATACGTCACAGTCACATCACCGATCACATCCTCCTCCTTTTGGTGACCCTTCTGCCCCCCCAGCCTGGCCCGACCCCTCACAGGAGGCCGGGATGTGCGTCGACTCTTCTTGCATCATTGAATCATCACTGTCACATCAAAACCAACCCCGGCTTTAAACTCACTGCTACGTTTCAGCTTCGTGCCGATGCCGACGTCTGCCACACAATTTGTGTCGTTTAGGGGATGAACTTTAAAACAGCTTTAATATAACGAGGATAATATTTTTTTAAATATATAAACATAACTGGTTTAAAAAGGCAAAAGCTGCACACGAGCTCTGCAGCACGTGTTCCCCTACTTGCACAGGCAAGGTGTGGCCTTTTGCCCCAATAATCTCCATATCCTAAATATTCAGCAGGGCGGGGTTTGGAGTGCAAATGACTGAGAGCGGGCCCACTCAAATATGAACTGCTTTCACACTGACACTCCCCCGGGGTGCAAATAAGTAGGCCTGCAGACTTATGAGCCCGAGCCAACAAATAATAGAAGGGGGGGGGGGGGGACAAAAAACAACTTCCACATAGTTCAAAAAAGTGTCTGGCACAAATTGGAGACATCTGGAACTTTAATTTCCGATTCGTTTCAAAAGATAGTCAGAGTTGTGTGTCCTCATCCTGCAGAGACCCACAACAAACCCATGTAGAAGAAGGAATCTCTGCAGGTGTGTGCAACAGTGGCCACCATGGGCATGAAAGCTGCCTTGAAGATGTATAAACGTGTGTTGTTGGACTGTTGTTTTTTTTTTTTTTTTTTGTTAATGCACTAAGAAGCTGCTGCAGCTTTAAGCTGACTGACTTTGGACACAATCACATGCACTAAAAGTAGACATTTTCCAGCAATTAGCCGGTGACAAACCAGAAAGCAAACAAAAGCCAAAAAAAAAAGGAAGAGGTGGGGTGGGGGGGGGGGGTGTTTAAAGTTTACATCCACGTTATAAACATACGCAGCGGAGTGCACTTCACCTGCAGAAATAATCAAACGGGGACTTACTGAGTGCGCAGATCTCACAGCCAGGGCGACTGCGACGACCCAAAGCCTGCCGGCAGAAACAAACACGGCGGGTTAGTGCGGTTCCTCAGGCAGGTAAACGGAGCCGGCTTCTGGCCTGACCTGCCGCAGCAAACCCCCATAAGTAATAAAAATAACAATAAAGAGGAAAAAACACATTTAAGGCTTACATTAATTTCATTTTCCGGTCCCACTGGCTGCAGAGGGAGAACCGCGGGTGGAGGCTCGATCCCCGCTTGTCTTCACCAGCAAAGCACTTCAAACACGCTCATCGGCTGCTCCGAAAATCCCCGTCATCTAAACACACACACACACACACACACACACACGCGCGCACACACACAGACACACACAGATAAAGTAGTCCCGCCGCCAGACACGCTAACCACCGCCACCCAAACACCACCAACACGCAGCCAACCCACCCGGCGCGTTTCTGGCACATTTCTTTTCTTAATATTGGAGCTTTTATCCAACTCACCAAAGTTGCGGCGGTGATCGCTGCTGCGCTCTCCGGGCTGCTGTGCGTCAAAGTCAGCAGCGCACCACAGCTCCGGCGGAGGAGGGGCCAGCACATGTCATTCATGCCTCCGTACCTTTGGAACAGGAAGGGGTTTTGTTTAGGTCTTTTTTTTGGGGGGGGGGGGGGGTTGTTTTAAAACCGTGCACACCAACCAGAACCTCTGCGCATCAGGTCCGAGCAAATTAGTACCTAGAATAAAGAAATTATTAGATCTAGAAGTTGATGTCACCCAGTTGTGAGTTTATAGAATCATGTTTCACAGTTTTCCCTGAGATATATAAAAATAAATACACAAATTAGGACCAACACAGTCAGTAAATTAACATCCATTCAATCAGCCTCACATTTATATTTACGGATGTCACACATTTGTAGTAGAACGTTGCAGGTCTTTGTGTTGCAGGGGGTTGTGTCTATTATAAGGAGGTAAAATGAAAAAGCTTTGCCTCAACTCATCTGTCCTGATCTCTGCTCTAAACACGGCGCAGACAGCGACTTACTCAAGTTGCAAACAGTCCAGTTTTAGCTGCTGATGGTTTCTATTTTTGTTCAGCAGGAGCTGAGTGAAGCCTCCTCCTGCTGTTTAAACCCAGCAGGTTCATTTTTGGGATGATAGATTTGGCTAAAATTGATTTTATCTGAGTTGCACGTTGAGTTTTAGATGAAGACATTTGTCCAGTCCTTGAGGTGCGTGTCCAGGGATCCTACCTGGGGCGTCTTTAGTTTCACACTTTTCTCTCTTTTCGCTGCAAACTGAATCAAATAAATGACTTCTCCAAAGCTGGACAACCAATCCTGACGAATAACCTCAATATCTTCCAAACTTTCTCCCAGCTGATCCAACAAATAGGTTAAATTTATGATCAGTTTGACAACTTGAAAACACTTTTCAACATTTCTTTCATCCAATCAGAAGAACAAGAAGTCATTTGGCAGGGCTCAGTCTCATCTCCACCTGTTGAGACAATCAGATTGACCACATAAATGCAAAATGCATAATTAAAATGTTCTAACAAACTCTTGACAACTTTTAATGTTTCCAAGTGAAGTTTTAGCTTCAGTTTATCACCTTTTTTTCTCTTTGTTCTGGGGGGGGGGGGGGTTGAAGATGCCATCCATAAACTCTGGCTTTATTCTTCACTGATGAGAGATGGTGCACTTTTGTATGTAAAAGAAAAAGTTATTTCCTTCAGTTGGGAGTCAAAAGAGACTATTTGACCTTTAATAAACCAGCAGGAATGCAACGTGCCCGGGCGTATAGAAAATGTCAATTAAACATTTAATGCCAAACCTTTTCTCCTTTTTTTTCTGTCTTTTTTTTTTTTTTTTTTTTTTGTGCAGCCTCAGGCGTCGAGGATTGGATAGGCACGCAGGAGGACGGCGGTATCCCTCCGCCCTGTGCGGAGGCTCTAACATTTCTGACTTCTCTTTAATTGGAGGAGAAAATAGAAAACTTTGGAAAGAACCGGACTGGAGAAGAGGAGCTGCCTTTCCGTGCGTAAAAAGCACCCAAAGACTTTAAAAAAAAAAAAAAATTTCCTCCAAATTCTTCTTCTTATTATTATTATTATTATGGGATGAATTGAGCAGCCCCTCGGTTGTAAGGTTGCACGGTGGGGGCAGACGTCGGTGCGCCCCTGGGTGCGGGAAGTAGATCCGGCTGGGCAGGTTTGCTAGTCGAGAGGAGGAAAAAGTTTAGAGAGGGGGGAACCAGAGAGGCGCACGGTCCCACAGCCAGGACCAGAGAGAAGCCTCTGCGAGCGCAGCCACAGCCAGCACGGCAACAACAAGGAGGACAAGCAGGAGAGGAGGAGGCAGAGGAAGAAGAAGAAGAAGAAGAAGAAGAAGCGCTTTTCTTTTTTCCCCCCCTCCATTATTTCTATTCCAACTGAGGCCGACTGTGCACCGGGTGGGCGGGGGGGGGCGAGCAGGGCTATGACATGCGAGTAAGGGACCGCAGAGTTTGTCAGTGTTAACGCAGGCAGGATCCTTGTTTTACCTTCACCCCCCCCCTCACCCCCCCACCCCCCCACCCCACACCGCAACCCCCCCGTCCAAGATGAGCAGAGACCTGGCGGTGCCGCTGCTCTTCCTCGCCCTGTGCGCCGCCGTGCAGCGCTCCGACTCCGCGGTAAGTGCGTCTTCATTTTATTTTTATTATTTCTTATTTATTTTGCACCTGTAGAGATTTACCCCCCCCCCCCCGGCTCCACATCCACCACCACCACCCACCTTTTAACTCAAACATGCCTGCATGGAGAAGCGCAGAGACCTGCCGCTCTCCCCCAGCCGGCGCCGGGATACGAACGGCTGCCTCCCCCCCCCATGCAAACTCTTGTAAAGTTTATAAATAGAGGATAACCTGTAACACCCCCGTTACTGTTTGTTTTGTTTGTTTGTATTTCGGTGCAGTTAACACTCGTGTAGTTACTCTTTTCCACCTTCCCGAGCTCCGCTTTGTAGTTCCACGGAAGCTCGGACGGTGTTTCTGTCCACCCCCCCGCTTCCTCTCCTTTCGCATCTCGTCCCCCCCCCCCCCCCCCCCCCCCCTCCCTCAGCAACGCCACCTCTCCCGGCTTCCATCTGCTCTGTATCCCCCCCTCCAGGGCAGAGAAAAGTTCAGATCTACTATCAATGGAAGCCCCCAGGCTTCCTCCTTGTCCTACCGCTGCTGCTTTATCAGCCCTCCTGTTGTTGTATTTGTGTTGTTGACTGAGATTGTGCTCAGTTGTCGCCTCTCTCTACCTAGCAGGTGTGTTTCCTGTTGACAGCAGCGTCCGTATGAATGAAATCCACCTGCATGTTGGTGAAACTCTCTTTGCGCGTCCGATGCACAGAGGAAGGGATGCGCGCGTTTTGTGTGTTTGTGTTGGTGCATGCTTCACCTGTCTCCGCTCTCCCTCCACCTCAACACCTCTGACATCTTTTGCAAAGTGTCAGTGGAAGATTTCCTCATGTAATATTCCGACAGAATATTCAGGACTCATTAATAATTCATGAGCCAGTGACGTGGCCCCGCCCATTTAGAGGGGGGGCGTGTCCAATCAAGTCTGTACACATAAAGTTCATCAGGTTTATAATTCAGGAGTGAGTCTTAGTGCTTCAGGACTGATGATGATGATGAAGGTTTTCAGTCTCTTTCAGGAAGAAAAAATCTGTTAAACAAACAAACAAACAAAAAAAAAAATAGTGCAAATACAAAAAACAGCAGCAACTAAAAATGTTGTTGACACGCAACACATTAGGGCTAAAACAAGTGATAAGAGAGGTCAAATCTAATGATAAAGAATGATGACAAACAAAAAAAATTAAGAGTTTTTGGAGGTGAGCGAGAGGACGGGTTGGCTGTTGCTTTGGTTGCCATGGAGACGTAAAGTTAAGGATGTGGCTGAAGAGAGGACGAGGACGAGGAGGAAAGACGAAGTCAGAGTCCGTTCTTGATCTTTTGGGGAGTTTGGTCCGCTGAGCTTTCGACCACTTTCCCCCCTCTGGCCTTCATCAGGCAGTGGACAGACACACACACACACACACACACACTCACACAACATATACAACAACTGCCTCATACCTGACACTCTCTCTCTCTCTCTCTCACTGAGGCCCCCCAGTGGATTAAGTGTGTATGACACAAACCGCTCTACAGGAATTCCACCAGCCTTTAACCAACTCTGACTTATTATCACAAATTTGTGCGTTCGTGTGTGTTTGTTTGTTTTTTTATGCTACTAAAGTGTAAAATCTTTCTTTACAAAGCTCCACTGAATTGCTTCATGCTGAAGTTGACATTTGGGGTCATAGATGGTTTTCAAAGGTCAACGGCTCTAGATTTTTAACCTCCTTATCAACGGAGGCTCTAATACATCAGTTGTGTTTGTGTGTGTGTGTGTGTGTGTGTGTGTGTGTGTGTGTTACTCCGTGCCCAGATATGAATCTCCATTAAACCAGGTGAGGGAGTGCAGTGGTAATGTATACCTGGAGGTTTTTCCTTTGAACCTGTAGCGCAGGCACAACACAAACACGCACTTAATTTGATGCATTCTTTCCTGTGCAGGTACACACACACACACACACACACAAATAGACAGACACATGCACGCATGATTGCACAACCACCCACATGGGTTTGTGGGTTTCCTAACCTTTCACGTGACCCATATCCCAGGTGGAGTTTGTGCTGAGGAATCTGTGTGTGTGTGATAGGGAGAGAGGTTTTAGCCATAACATCCTCAGATATCTGAGATAAATCTGCGATGTTAAAGAGCACCACATCGCTAAATCTTCCAGGGAAAGGTTGCTTTTCTCTCTCGTCTTTGCTTTTGAGGATTCCTTCTTCCGTTTGCTTTCGACTCTTCCCTTTCTTTCTTCTCCATCCCTTATCGAGTCGTGTTCTTTTTTAGACAAACACAGAGAAGTAATAATTAGCTTTTTTCTTTAAAGGCGAGACGTAAGTGCAGATTCAACCCAGAGTCCATGAGATCTTTTCAAATATCTCTTCGGATCTTTCTACTATCTGTTGCAGCTTCCCTTGTAGAAATAATCCAGTTTAGCAGCAGTCTCATGAGCCAAAAATAAAGAAATTCAGCTATAATCTGTCAGACAGACCTCAGCGCCTGCAGGTTCTCTCTCTCTTTTCCTCCTCCCTCCGTTGTTGTATGTGAGAGAGATCTCTCTCTTTTCCTCCTCCTCGTTGTTGTTGTTGAGAGAGAGATCATCTCTCTTTGATCCTCCTCCTCCGTTGTTGTTGTTGAGAGGAGATCTCTCCTATTTTTCCTCCACCTCCGTTTGTTCGTGTTTTGACGAGAG